>JANUYF010000002.1:400732546-401090046 GCA_026167975.1 Phrynosoma blainvillii
CCCCAGAACAGCATGCTATGTTTGCCTTGGGGGATGCTGGGAGCTGTAGTAGCCAAAAACAGATACTGTTTGGTGGACTTAAGAGCCATAACACAATCACCCTTTAAATATATATAATGGATTTTATAAATAATTATTACTACAATGCAGATATCTAATGGTAAAAAAAAGCCACTGCTTTAAGAGTTTTTCTTTCTTGAGAAGAGATGTTTCTTTTTCTTGGACTACAGCTCCCAGAATCCCCCGGAGCAGATCTAGAAATCCCAGTAGGGCACAAGTTGAACACGAACAAGAGTGTGATACAGCAGCTAAAAAGGCCAATGCGATTCTAGGCTGCATCAATAGGAATCCAGTGATCCATAGACCAAGGGAAGTCATAATGGCACTCTACTATTCTTCAGAATCCTCCGAGGGAAGCAAACGTTTGCCGTGGGGGATGCTGGGAGCTGTAGTAGTAGCAGCAGCAGCCCAAGAAGAGAGTTAGTTCTCGCTTCGTTCTCAGAAACAACAACTAGAAGCGGAGAACTAGCTCTATACTTTCTTATCTCTGTGGGCTCTCAGAGGCTCCTCCTCTTTCTCTTCCTCCTTTGCATAGCTCTACTGCTCTACCATAGAGTCTTCCGACGCTCCTCTCCTCTCTATGGTAGGAAGGGCCGCGGCGGGCGCCATTTTTTTGGAGCCGGGCGGAAGTGGGGCGTAATCGGCGGCTCTGACTCCGCCCCCTTTTCGCATGGCGACAGAGTCGTCGGGCGGAAGTGGGAGGTGGCGCTTCCGGTGGCCCAAGAAGGAGGAGAATGAGGGTGAGTGGGGCGGAAGGGGGTTTATTTGGAGCACTTCCTTCTCTCTTGGGCCCTTCTTTGGAATTTGGGGCGGGGGATGATGGGATATGCGACCCTCCCCCCAAAGATCTTGGATATTGGGGGGGGGAAGGGGGCGCTTAATATGGCTGACATGGGGAGGGGGTCTCCTTCCTTCCCTGGACATTCTGGGGTGGGGGATGATGGGATATGTGATCCCCCCCCCCCTAAAGAGACCTTTAGAGGTGTCTATCCCCAAAGTCCCAAGAGAGAAAGGAGAGGCAATGATGCTCCAAGCTTTCTCTTGGACTGCACTCTCCAGCATCCCCCAGCCACCCAGCATGGCTCCGGGAAAAGGGGATGCTGGGCGTTGCAGTTGAAGTCCCTTTAATTAAAGGAAGTCCCTGAAGAGGAAGCAACATCTCCCCCACTCAAGACTGCAACCCCCAGAGTCCTCCAGACAGAGGGGGATTCTGAGTGTTGCATTCCCCTCTGAAGAGGAGGCCCTGCTCCCCCACTCAGTTCAGCTTCCTCTTGGACTGCACCTCCCAGAATCCCCAGGCCTTCCCTGGCTTTGTGCGGACAGAGCTAGACTAGGGCTTGGGTGCTGCCCAACCTTTTGGATCCTGAGATTTGTAGCTTGGAGGAGGGACTTGGAATCCCCTGCTAGAGACCGGAAAATCCTTGCAAACTACAGATCCCTGGGCTCCATAGAACAGAGGGCAAAGACAGTCTAAAAGATCTGAGGCCAATTGGGGTGAAGGGGGGCTGTGGGGGTCCTGGCCAATGATGTCCCACGCAAAGAGGACGCTTGGCCCCCCGGTTGGTAAAATGGAGGGTCCTTGTGGGGGAGGAACCAGAGGGGAAGTCCTGCACCCCAAATATCTCCAGGGTCACAAGGGGGCTCAGGCAGAGGGGTCCCATTGGAGGAAGGAGGGGATCTCTTTCCCAGCCCCCTTTTAGGGTCCTGTCCGGTTCCAGGGCCCCTCTTTGCTCTTGAGGGATGATGGGACTTTGGGGGAAGCAGAGCCTGACCTGCCTCCTTCCCTTCTTCTTCTCAGAGGAAATTACTCCAAAAGAGAGAAAGAGGAGCTGTGTTCGGACATGAGGATATGGCAGAGACCCATCAGAAGGAGCTCCAGAGGGAGAGGCAGGAACACCCGCAGCTGCAGAAAGGTAAGTGACCCCTGAGAGAAGAAGAAAAAAGGGGGGACCCCCAAGACCCCTTCCTCTCTGCCCCATGGCGTTTCTCCTCTGGCCTTCCTAAGTCCCAGGTTGGCCTTAGAGAAAGGGAGGTGAGCCCCAAGGAAGAGGGGGACCCCCAAGATCCCTTCCTCTCTGCCCCATGGCCTTCCTCCTTTGGCCTTAGAGAAAGGAAGGTGAACCCCAAGGAAGAGGGGGACCCCCAAGACCCCTTCCTCTCTGCCCCATGGCCTTCCTCCTCTGGCCTCTCTCAGTCCCAGGATGGCCTGACAGAAAGGTAACTGACCCTCAAGAGCAGGGGTAGGCAACCTTTTTGAGCCGGGGGCCGAGTCGCTGACCCTCAGACTATTGGAGGGCCAAAGTAATTAAATAAATAAATAAACATTTTTTAGAAAATTAAAAATAATTCCTACATACACTGCACACATATTTTGAAGTAAAAAAACAAAACGGGAACATATATAATATTTAAAATGAAGAACAAGCAAAGTTAAATCCACAAGCTTACCGGTATTTCAATGGGAACTATGGGCCTGCTTCTGGCTAATGAGAGGGTCAATGAATCCCTGCTCAACCAGGGAAACCCACTGCCTGACCTTGAGCAAGTCACACCCTCTCAGCCTCAGAAGATGGCAAAGGCAAATCCCTTCTGAACAGTATCTTCTGAATAGTTTGAGGACCCCTGGGCAAACCTATCATAGGTTGGCAGAATTGGTTCCAAGGAGGAGTTGCCTTTGTCTTCCTTTGAGGCTGAGAGGGTATGACTTGCCCAAGGCCACCTGGTAGTTGATTTTCCAGATATATTAAAAAAATGTATTCTGAAATACAAAGACTGACATCTCAGTCAAACACCACAATCCAAAAATGCACCAGCATTTCTGGACATAGAAGGCTAAGGACCTTGCAAAACTACAAATCCCAGGATCCTATAAAACAGAGCTATGACACTTAAATGTAGGGTCAAACTACATTGTTTTTACCGTTTGGCACCACTTTGATGGCTCCATCTTGCAAAATCCTGAGATTTGCAGTTTGGTAAGGCACCAGCCCTCTTTGGCCAGAGAAAGCTTGCAAAACTACAGATCCCTGGATCTCACAGGACAAAACCTACAGCACATAAAAGTGGGGTCAAACTGCATTATTTCTCCAGTGCAATTTAGATTCATGAGTGCATCTGCACTGTACTAAAATAATGCTGTTTTGACCATGGTAGGGTCAAAATAAGCCAGAAATGACTCCAAGGCACTGCATTACCCTGGCTAAGTCACACTCTCTCAGCCCCGGAGGGTGGAAATGGCAAACTCCCTATGAAGAAATCTGCCAAGAAAAAAACCATGATAAGGTCAAAATGTCCCAGAAATGACTCCAAGGCAGGGAGGCCCAGAGCAGCCTCACGGGGCCCCGGGGAGGGCTGGGGCAAAGCCCCCCGGCCCTAGGGAGGCCCGGCGCGGCTGCGGGGGCCCCCCAGGAGGGCTTCCTCAACCGTGCCGGGCCTCCAAGAGGCCCGGTGTGGCCACGGGGTCCTCCAGGACCGAAAATGGCGCCCCAGAGTCTCACACGACCTTTCCTGTGACGGGAAAGGTTGCACGAGACTCCGGGGTGCCATTTTGGATTCCAAAATGGCATCCCAGAGGACGCTGCAGCCGCGAAAGCGACTGTGAAAGCGGCGGCGGCAGCAGGACTGGGCAGGGGCCGGTCCGAAGGCTTCTGCGGGCCGCATCCGGCCCACGGGCCGTAGGGTCCCAATCCCTGCTCAAGAGAGAGTGAAAGATCTTATACCTTGGAAACAAGGGAAACAAGCCTGAATATGAAATTCATTTACATTCCATTTGCATCTCAGACATAGCCTGAAGGTAATTTTATATGTAATCCTTTGAATAATTCTGTGCATGAAGCAAGGTTTGTGTCCACTGAACTCTCAGAAAGCAAAGGTGTCACTCTCTCAGCCTCCCCAGTGGACCATTTTGGATTCTGCAGTATCTTGGATTTCAGAAGTCAGGATCTGGGAGACTCAACTTGTAAAGAGGTAAAGCATCCTTTTCTGCCCTCCTTGTAAGGAGGACTTGTTTTTTTAGGTCCTTCCAGTCTCGGAGGCCCCTCTCCGCCACCCGCTGAAGCATAGAAACAGTATTATTTGAAAGGGAGGGTTAAAGTCTTGTTTCAAACATTTGGAAGCTTGCCTACAGTGCTGCAGCTCAGACCTTTCAAGGAGGCTGTTGAAGAGACAGGCGGAAGGTGGGGAAAAGGCCAGATCCAGGTTCCTACTGAGGATGGAGCAAGCTTGTTTTCTGCTGCTCCAGAGAATAGGACACAGTGGAGCAACGGATGCAAGCGGCAGGGAAGGAGATTCCACCTCAACATTAGGAAGGACTTCCTGACAGATTCGTAGGATCCTAGAGTTGGAAGGGACCCCAAGGGCCACCCAGTCCAACCCCCTTCTGCCATGCAGGAACTCACAAAGCACCCCTGACAGATGGCCATCCAGCTTCTGCTTAAAGACCTCCAAAGAAGGAGACTCCACCAAAATCTGCAAAGAGAGTGTGTTCCATTGTCGAACAGCTCTCACTGTCAGGAATTTCCTTCTAATGTTGAGCTGGAATCTCTTTTCCTGTAACTTGCATTCGTTGTACCGGGTCCTGTTCTCTGGAGCAGCAGAAAACAAGCTAGTTTCCTCCTCAATATGACATCCCTTCAGATATTTAAACACGGCTATCATATCACCTCTTAACCGTCTCTTTTCTAAACATACCCAGTTTTCTAAACATACCCAGTTCCCTAAGTAGTTCCTCATAGGGATTCATGGTTTTCAGACCCTTCATCATTTTAGTAGCCCTTCTCTGAACACGCTCCCATTTTTCAACATCCATTTTGAATTGTGGTGCCCAGAACTGGACACAGTATTCCAGGTGAGGCCTGAGCAAAGCAGAATACAGTGACACTATGACTTCCCTTGATCTAGACCAGGGGTAGGCAACCTTTTTGAGCCGGGGGCCAGGTTGCTGTCCCTCAGACAATTTGGGGGCCGAAGCACCAAAAATAAATAAATAAATATTGTTTTTAATTTAAAAATATATGCATGCACACTCTGTCAGCCCCAGAAAAGCCATGGCAAAACCCCTGTGGAGATTTTGCCAAGAAAACCCCAAGAACAAGTAATAACAACAATAATCAATATCATCATGGTGGGCAGGGGGGGCGGCGGCGGCGGCAGGACCGGCTTGGGGCCGGTCCAGAGGCCTCAGTGGGCCGCATCCGGCCCCTGGGCCTTAGGTTGCCTACCCCTGATCTAGACAATATACTTTTATTGATGCAGCCTAGAATTGCATTGGCCTTTTTAAGCTGCCGCATCACATTGTTTCCTCATGTTCAACTTGTGGTCTACTGGGACCCCTAGATCCCTTTCACATGTTGACTTGTTAAGCCAAGGGTCCCCCATCCTATATCGATGCATTTCATTTTTTTTGCCTAAGTGCAGTACCTTCCATTTCTCAGTGTTGAGATTCATTTTATTAACTTTGGCCCAGCTTTCTCATCTATTAATGTCATTTTGAATGTTCATCCTGTCTTCTGGGGCATTAGCTATTCTTCCTAATTTGGTTTCATCTGCAAATTTGGTAAGGATGCCCCCTATTGTTTCATCCAAGTCATTAATAAAGAAGTTGAACAGTCTGCCTGACAGTAATTTTATCTTTGTAAAATTGTATTCTATTTCTATACAAATGATCTGTATATTTGTTTATTTGGAGTATTTATACACTGCTCCTCAGCCAACCCTGAGGCTTACACTCTAAAATGACATGACACAAAAGGAGAAGGGAATGGCAGTGAGAAGAGGATCAGGTCCAGCAGATCTTCTCTTCCTCTGAGGCCTGGACCAGGGCAGATAGATGGAAGAAGGGCTCTTCTTCCTCTGGCTAGTTTAGTACCATTTTAATTGTCAGTTCTAAGCCGCTTTGAGTCCCAATCTTTGTAGGAAAATAGGATAGAAATAAGATAAAATGAAATAAAATAAAAAATTTCTTACCTGCCTTTCTCCACAGATCAAGGTGGGGAACAGAAACAATTAGCAAACAAACATCGCATTAAAAGACATTTGTTAAAGTACACATCAATTTAAAAGGACAAATAATGTCCACATGTTAAAACCCTCTACAAGGCAGGTTGGATAAAAAATAAATGATTTTTTTTTTAAAAAAATACTTTGGGCAAGTCACACACTCTCAGCCTCAGGGGAAGCCAATAGCAAAGCCCCTCTGAAGAAACTTGCCAGGAAAACCCCATGGTATGTTCACATTAGGGTTGGCATAAGTTGGAAAGGACTCGAAGACACACAACCACAATCCCAGCCCCATGTCTTCCTGGAGGGCAGCGGCTTTTCCCGGCTGGGGCTTAGAGCAGCCCTTTCTGGAATAAGTCTCAGCCTCGGCCGTGGGGAGGCTAGAAAGGCCGGCTGCTTGGCCGAGGGGGCCCCTTCCAAAAGTCCCCGGAGAGGGATGGGCAGAAGCTCCGGAGCCACTGGCAGCCTTGGGCATGGTGGAGTTGGGCCTTCTTCTATCCCTCTGAGGCTAAGGCAACGGCAGTTGGATGGAGGGAGGGCCTTTCATCTTTTTCTGGAATTAAGCATGATACAGCTATTGTCAGGTACAGCATGCCTACCAGTCTTCTTTCAGACATAAAGGCAGCTCCCAGACATTAAGTCAAAAAGGACAGCTTTATTGCAGAAAAGAAAACAGCGCAGACAGGCCTTGACTTCTTTGACGCATCTAAAGGCACAGTACATTAACACACTTTTATAGAATGGAACAAAGTCCCTTCCCATAGTCAAGTGTCAAACTGTGATTGGTCCAAGTTTCCCGCGCCTTGGCCCTTCACATGATGTAATGTCCTACTGTCCGGAAAATCCAACAAAGGGCCAGGCGCATGTGAATCTACAGCTTCCCATCGGCCCTAGCCAAAACAATTGTGAATCCCACATCTGCTTTTTTGTTTGTGCACATTGTTTGTGTACTATGAAGCCTGGGACTAGGAACCCATGGCTATCAAAGCCAGCACAGCTATGAGGCTAGCTTAGGTACCATCTTAACATATTAGATCTAAATCCATTAATCATTTAATATCAAACCAATCCATATATGTGTCAAACACGATACAATTAAACATTTCACTCACTCAATTATGAGGGTTTGAATCCAAGCAGCCGAGGCTAGAAACTCCCCCACATTCCAGTTCCAAAGCCTTTCACTTTTCAGCCAGCTCATTTCTAGCGTTGCAGCCATTAACCCCTTCAGCACATTTTCACAACCCGTCTCCCTCATAAATTTTATCAAAACCATTCTGGCAGGAAAGCATTAACCTAATAGGATCCTGACAGCTATCTCTGCTTCTCTCCTCTCCTCTGATACTGATACTCTGATGCTCCTCTGGGGCTGTTGAGACAGAAGGAGACCTTTTCCTCTCTTTCTCTGCTGAGGCATGGTGGAGCTGTGGCTGCCTCTTCTCTCCCTGCAAGGCCAAGGCAGTGGCAGTCAGGATGGAGGGAGGGAGGGAGGCCATGCCATCTGCCTCTGAGCCCAAGCATCCTCTTCTGTTTCTCCAAGGCCAGGGTAGTGGCCATTGAGATGAGGAGGGGGAGTGTTCTCATTTGTTTCTAAGCCTAGGCATAGTGGAGCTGTGCCTGCCTCCTCTTCTCTCCTCTGAAACCATGGCAGTGGCATTTGGGATGGAGCTAGGACCTTTCCTTTGCTTGTGGGGCTAGGCATGGTGGAGCTGTGCCTATCTCTCCTGTCAGTGCTTGAAGAAGACCCCCTAAAATCACAGAAACGATTTAGTCATGACTGATCATATCTCATTACTTTCACTGTGCGTGACCATGTCCTTATCTGTATGGAACAAAAGTCCTGGTTTCTCCCCATTTTGGTATCATCCTGTTTGGATGATACATGGGCCAAATCCTGGTTCTGGGGCAAGGGATTCAGGTGTCGTCCTGCACATTGAGCACCAGAACTGGAGTATAACTCTCCAGAAAGCAGCCAAGATCTGACAGCAGCCTGAGCAATTAATCACTAGGAGAGATAAGCCACATCAGAAGAAACAGCAAGCAGGGTTTTTAGGCAAGCCAAAGAGCAGGAAGGCTACAGAATAATCCATAACCATCCAAAAGGCAAGCTAATAGCAGTTAGAAATGGTCAAGAGCAGGTCCAGAGTCTAGCAGGAATTCCAGGCAGCAGAGATGATGATGATGATGATAAATCCTGTCCCTCTGTAAAAGCAACTGAGGCGACTTACAAGATAAAACAAACAATCCATTCCCTCAATAGCCCACCCCCTTAAAATGCAATTAAACAGACAAAATATAAAAACATAGTTAAAAATTACAAATAACAAATAATTTAAAATGGCTCTAGTGAAACTCAGGGACAAGTTTAACTATTTTCGGTGGCCAGTTACTCAGGAAAGGGCCTGCTGGAAGAGACCTTTTTCAAAGCTGTTTAGGGTGATCAAATGACAGATCTCATCTGGCAGGCCATCCCAAAGTCTGGGAGTGATAGCCGAAAAGGTCCTCTGGGCAGTTGCAGATAATCTATTTTTTATAGGTTGCAGTAAATTCTTCCCAGAGGACCTTAGTGTGCGGGGTGGATTATATGGAAGGAGGTGGTCCTGAAGATAGGTTGGACCCAAGCCATTTGGGACTTTAACATTTGGGGCTTTAAAGGTAATAATCAACACCTTGAACTGTGCCAAGAAACTAATAGGCAGCCAATGAATGGTTGGCATTACCAACCATTATATATATATAGGGACGCCACAATTAAGCTCCTTTGAGGGACGCCACAAAGGAGGGACGCCACAATTAAGCTCCTTTTTTGCTGAGCAACTGTTCCCGAGCATCACCCTCTGGGTGCAATGCCTCCAATTCTTAATTCTCTCAGGCGTTCCAAGAGGATGTCATGATCTAGTGTATCAAAGGCCGCTGAGAGATCCAGTAGCACCAACAGGGTCACACTACCCCGTCGATGGCCAGACGAAGGTCATCAGCTAAGGCAACCATAGCAGGCTCCACTCCATATCCTTCCTAAAGCCAGTTTCAAATGGATCCAGATAATTGGTTTCCTCCAAGACAGCTTGGAACTGAAGAGCAACCGCCCTCTCTATCACTTTGCTCAGAAAAAGTAGCAGAGATTAGTAACTACTTATGTTAGTTTAAGAGAGGTACTTAAAGGGTATATAAAATTCTCTTTTCTCAGTCAATGAGAAACAATGGGAAGTCAAAATCCTCTATATGTTTTGTCACATGCTGCAAAGATTCAATGGTATTTAATTGTCTTCATAATTTGAAAAGCCAGTATAATGTTGTAAGAGTTTGAATATGTATGAAATTATCACCGTGTGTCAAAGCATGTATATTATTTTATTTCATTATATTTTAAAATTAATAAAAATTAATAAAACATAAAAGTAGCAAAGAGACTGGCCTATAGCTGTTCATGTCCAGAGGATCAAGGGAAGGTTTTTTCAGAAGACCTAACCACCACTTCCTTCAAAGAAGATGGAACATGACCTTCCCCAAGGGATGCACTGATGATGTCTCTCAGGAACATTCTCAAGACATCTCCTCCTTGGACGGCCAGCCATAAAGGGCAAGGGTCAAGAGGGCAAGTTGTGTTCCTCACTCTACCAAGGAGCTTGTCCAAATAATCAGTACTCACTAGTTGGAACTGATCCAGTATAATCTCATAAGCGGAGTTGCTGGATACTTCATCTATCGATTCTGCTATAACACCGGTGTCCAAGTTGGCTCTTATCTGAGAGATTTTATCTGCAAAGAAGTTGTTAAACATGTCCCAGCAGGCCGTTGTTGGGTTAAGTAATGGGTTCTGCACAGGTGGAACCTGTGACAGTTTCCTTACTACCCTAAATAGCTCTGCAGGGACTCTGCAGATGCAATACATGCAGAGAGGAAAGATTTCCTATGATGAGTTCTGTCAGATAAGAGTCGAGTTTTCCGCCAGACGCACTCTAGTCGTTGTCCAAGCCCCTTCCTCTTCCTGAGTTCTTCTGTATACCATGGTTGATTATTAGAAGCAGGTTGGAAAGGACGCTTGGGAGCAATCATGTCAATAGTCTTGGCAAGATCGATGTTCCAGGTATTAACCAAAGCTTTAACAGAATCGCCGGCATTACCAACCATTAAACCCTCCAAGGCTTTCTGGGATTCAGTTGGTCCCATTAGCCTTTGAGGGCAGACCATTCTAATGGGTCCTCCACTCCCGATGGGACAGGCAGCGGTTCTAAGTTCAGCCTTGATCAGAAAATGATCCGTCCAAGACAATGCAGAGGTTTTTATTACCTCCGCCCACAGATATTCCTGTTCCGTACTGAACACTGCATCAAGGGTATGACCTGCACAATCCGTGAGCCTAGCGACCCATTGGGATAGGCCCATGTTTGTCATGGACTCCATGAACTCCCGAGCTGCACCTGTCAGATTTGACAAACTGGACTTAGTGGGATATTGAAGTGACTCCAACAGCACCTCTGAGACCAGGTGTGTCAGCTTGGTTAGGGAGTCTGCCAGACAAAGGGGTGGACAGTATACTAGTAGGATCCCCAAACTATCCTTCGTCCTGAGCTCAGGTATATGCACTCAAAGTGGACTGTCTTCTGGGCAGGTATCCTGGTCAAGGTAAGGTAATTCTTATGAACCACTAGCCACTCTGCCCCCTCGCCCACTTCCCCTCTTACATGCTCACTGACAGAGTACCTGGCAGGGAGGGCCTGTGTCCAGGTTATAGCGCAGCTTTCTCCCAGCTAGGTTGGCATCTTCATCTAGAAGACGATTGTAAATGATCTGAGTTTTGTTTTTGACTGACCTGCCATTGCAAAGAAGCAAGGTAAGGTTCTGTGGAATGGTTGGTGCGCTCTTCACTCCGTTCCGGGAAACAGTGAATTGAAAGCGGGATAGCTTTCAGACATCGATCCCGCCTTCTTTTGTAACAAATTTTCACCCTGTTACTGTCATACCTTCCTTTTCCCCATACAATCTGGAATTTCACCCCAGATCGCAACTGGCCACACATGCCTGTCCCTTATTCACAGAGCCCTCCAGGTTCCCTCAAATTACTGCTGGGCAGCAAAGCCTCCAGTAGCCTAGGAGGGGCCTTGGGAGTCAGCTATTTAACCTTAGCCGAGAAGATCTTGAGCTGCCTTCATGTCCTCTGGCTGGCTGGCTGGGTGGTGTTCCTGGAGTGGGGGTGGAGGAATGACTTTTAAGGCCAGCCACTCCTGGCCATGCCCCTTTCCCTGCTGCCTGGCTCAGCAACCTTTGGTCCCGGTGGAATGGGGAAAAGAAGGCTGTTGCAGAGTCCTCCAGTGTCCTCCAGCTGGCTGGCTGGCTGACTGGGTGGTGTTCCCAATGTAGAGTTGTAGTCAACAAATACTGGTGGTTTTGCCAAGGGCATCAGTTTACCTCTCCCTACAGCTCCCTGAGGCACACACACACACACATATATACACACATACACAAGTCCCTATTGCCCCAGGTTTTCCTCAATTGCTCAGCTCCTGTCATTTTCTCCCTTTCAGCTCCTGGGTTCCTTTAAGGAGGTAGCTGTGTATTTTACCAAAGAGGAGGTCCCCCGTATCAGGGCCATAGAGCTCTCTAGAAGGAAGTCAGGATGGAGGATGATGGGAACGTGGGCTTGCTGGGTAAGAAGCACTTCCACCTTTAACCAAATTAGGTCCTGGGATTCGGATCCTAATGGAATTTTCTTCTTTCTGAAGCAGGGAATGATCAGGAGAAGGAGGATTTTGTGGAGCCCTCTGTGGTGCCATTGGAAACAGCCAAGATTGTTGTGGAGAAAGAGGAGTTTGGAAATCAAAGGGGACTGAAACGGCAAAAGGGACACCAATCTGAGAATGGGAAGAAGAACTCTTCTGTTTCACAAGAGGATATTAGTGAACTCCTGACTCCTGAAGAAGCCAACAAAGGGAAGAGAAGGACCAAGTGTTCTGTCTGTGGAAAATCATTCAAATCTAAATTTCACTTAAATGTACATTGCAGAGTCCACACAGAAGCAAGACCATATGAATGTATGGAATGTGGAAAGAGCTTTAGACAGAAGGCACATCTACATTCACATCAAAGAATCCACACAGGGGAGAAACCACATAAATGCATGGAATGTGGAAAGAGCTTCTTTGATAATCAAAGTTTATGTTCACATCAAAGAATCCACACAGGCGAAAAGCCATATCAGTGCATGGAATGTGGAAAGAGCTTTCGCCTCAATCGATATCTGGCTAACCACCAGAGAACCCACACAGGGGAAAAACCATACAAATGCATGGAATGTGGAAAGAGCTTCAGTCAGACTGGACATCATTATTCACACCAAATAACCCACATAGGGGAGAAACCATACAAATGCATGGAATGTGGAAAGAGCTTCTCTCATAGTCACTATTTACGTTCACATCAAAGAATCCACACAGGGGAGAAGCCATATAAATGCATGGAATGTGGAAAGAGCTTCTCTAATCATTCAAATTTATATTCACATCAAAGAATGCACAAAAGCAAGAAGCCATATCAGTGCATGGAGTGTGGGAAGAACTTCACTGGTAGACAGAATTTACATTTACATCAAAGAACTCACACAGGGGAGAAACCATATAAATGCACAGAATGTGGAATGAGCTTCAGTCGGAGTGTATATTTACGCACACATCAAAGAATCCACACAGGGGAGAAACCATATAAATGCACAGAATGTGGAATGAGCTTCAGTCGGAGTGTATATTTACGTACACATCAAAGAACCCACACAGGGGAGAAGCCATATACATGCATAGAATGTGGTAAGACCTTCTCTCATAGACAAGGTTTGTATTCACATCAAAGAACCCACACAGGGGAAAAACCATATAAATGCATGGAATGTGGACAGAGCTTCAGCCATAGTGGAGATGTGACTAAACACCAGAGAACCCACACAGGGGAGAAACCATATAAATGTATGGAATGTGGAAAGAGCTTCCGTCGGAGTGAACATCTTTACATACATCAAAGAATCCACACAAAGGAGAAACCACACAAATGTATAGAATGTGGAAAAAGCTTCTCTCATATTCAAAATTTACGTTCACATCAAAGGACCCACACAGGGGAGAAACCACATAAATGCATTGAATGTGGAAAGAGCTTCTCTCATATTCAAAATTTACATTCACATCAAAGGACCCACACAGGGGAGAAACCATATAGATGCATAGATTGTGGAAAGAGCTTCTGTCAGAATTCACATCTACGTACGCATCAAAAATCCCACACAGGGGAGAAACCACATAAATGCATGGAATGTGGAAAGAGCTTCTCTCATAGTCAAAATTTACGTTCGCATCAAAGGACCCACACAGGGGAGAAGCCATATACGTGCACAGAATGTGGAAAAAGCTTCCGTCAAAATTCACATCTACGTACGCATCAAAAAATCCACACAGGGGAGAAACCACATAAGTGCATGGAATGTGGAAAGAGCTTCTCTAATAAACAAACTTTACAGTCACATAAAAGGACCCACACAGGGGAGAAACCATATAAATGCATGGAATGTGGAAAGAGCTTCTCTTATAGTTATAATTTACGTTCACATCAAAGAATCCACACAGAAACCATATTAATGCATGGAATGTGGAAAGAGCTTCAGTCAGAAGGCCCAGTTACATAAATATCAAAAAGCCACACAGGAAAGTAACCATACAAATGCATCTCCCCTAAAGTAGCTTTCTACCCCTAAAATGACTACTTACAGAAAAATGTCACTTCATTTAACTTACTGTCCATTACTTTAGAAATGTGATGTCATTACAGCACTCTGACTTTCCACATACTAAGTAACTTGTTATGAGTAACTCATGTAACTTTGAATGTTGCACTTTCAAAGCTCTGCTCTCCAGATTTGGATATCACACATCCGCGCACATCCCTCCAAAAAACAAACAGTCCCAGAAGGCTTTTATCTGACACATTCTCTTTGGCCAAGCCCCATCCACTACATCATGTGCTTCCAATTCAGATTCAAGTGTTTCAATTTTACGTATATTCATTGTTTTCTGTAGCACTGATGGTGCAGTGGTTAAATGCCTTTTATTGTTTAGTTTATATGTATTTCTTGTTACTAATCTTCCTACTGTTTTTTATTCTTCTTTGTTGCCAACTTTAGCATTCAAGTCTCCAATGATTAGTTTGAAATCTTGTGATGGTCTGTTGTCAGTTTCTTCCTGGACTGCACCACGGAATCTCTCATTTTCCTCTTCATCTACATCTGTGGTTGGTGCATATATCTGGATTATTGTGGTGTTTATAGGTTTACCCTGAAGCCTTATTGCTAATATACGGTTTGACTTTGAGTTGTAGTCTTTGAGTGCTCTAGCTATATCTTTCCTCAGTGTGAAAGTCACTCCATTTCTTGTTTTTTCATTTCCTGGCTAGATTACTGTCTGTGTCAAAGTGACCCATTCCTGTCCATTTTAATTCACTCCCTCCCTTCTTGTATTACTATATTCATACATTCCATTTCCTTCTTTGCTTACTTACTAAGTTAACATGCAAAACTGTAAAACACAAAATACACCCATGAATACTGATTTTTTTTCCCCAACGCAGTAGTGACAAAGTATTTGAAGACTCTGAATTGTACCAATCTGTTATCGGTTCATTCATGTATTTGGCCCACTGGACCAGACCAGATATATGTGCAAGTGTCAATATTCTGGCTAGATTTTGTGTAAAACCCACACAGGTGCACTGGACAGGTGTGAAGAGAATCCTAAGATACCTGGGCCATACAATAAGTGTCTGTTTTAAGACAACAAAATGTGTGTTGGACAAACAGAACATTTATATGCTATGCTGATAGTGACTTTGCCAGTGACCCAACAAATAGGAAATCAACAGCAGGGTATGACATTATGTTCTACAATGTACCACTTGTATGGAAAACCTCTAAGCAATACTATGTGTCAACTTCATCTGCAGTGGCAGGATTTAGTGCGTTATCCTATGCAATGAAATGGTGTGGTTCTTGCAGTTAATGGACGATATAAGTGTAAACATTGAAAAACCTGTTCTCACATACCGTGACTCATAGGCATGTGTTGACATTGCCATTACAGAGAAAGTGAAAACACGTACTAAACACAACGACATCAAGTACCGTAATGTAAGAGACTCTGTACAAACTGGAATGGTAAAAATATAGTCCTACCGAGAATAATCTAGCAGTTTTTAATGGGGAAAGCCCACACTTCTCAAAAATGGTCAAGCATTCTAAAACTGGACATGGAGGGTTGTCACTTCCAAAACTTGATCTTTCCTTTGAAGTTTCTCAGCTGAGTCAGATTACCCAGCTGGTTAGCAGAAATAGTCAGACAAATTGGGTAGATATTGAAGTCAACACAGCATCCCCTGCTACCTTTGATCAGTTTTTTTCAGAATCCAAATATAAATTGATTGATATTTCAGAGGGCGGGGTATAAATAAATTTTATTATTATTATTATTATTATTATTATTATTATTAAATTTATTAAAATCTGTAATAACCTTTTTTTTGCTTACTTCCTTAGTTTTATGGAAGAAATGGAGGCATCTCTTGGCCCCCTACCCTTCCCCTTTACGGCCTTTTCTTATTCACCCTCTTTTTCAGAGAAATATGCACAGTTTCAAAGTTGGGAGGTATATGCCCTGTATACAGTTAGGGACCTGTTGCACAATGGTACGTTTCTTACAATAGAGCAACTTACCTGTGCTCTGGTCCCTGGTCATCAGAATTGGTACCAAATAATACAGATACAATTATTTTTTTTAAAGAAACTTCTCCAGATTCAGGAATATCCTCACCCACTTACTTCTTTTGAAAATATGTGTGCCTCTCCGGGTACACATTCTAAAGGCCAAATAGCACTCATATATGATTGTCTATTAGAAGAAACATTTGGGAACTCAACTCTCCATAAGGCAGGAAGCAGAACTTTCCCTTTCAATTGATAGTAAAATCTGGGAAAATATGTGGACTTATTTACCATTTAAAACTAGGTCTATTGCCATCAAAGAGACAAATACTGTTAAATTGGTCCACCAATGGTATCTTACCCCAGTTAAACTGTCTCGTATGTCTTCCAATGCCAATCCCAATTATTGGAGGGGTTGTGATGGTAGGGGAACTTTTGTACATATGTGGTTGTATTGTCCCTTAGTGCATAAATACTGGACAGAAATTTTACACTTAATCACCAAGATCACCAAGCAAAGCATATAATTATCACCATTCCTGATCCTGTTCTCCTTTTTTATGGATGTGAACAAAGCCCTGAAGCACAAAGAACTTATCAGTTTCCTTCTGGCTGTCGCTAGGTTTGAGATAGCCAAGAACTGGAAAACTGAATATTGCTGGATGGTGGACTAGACTAGACTCTAGGACTTGTGGTTAATGGAGGAAATTGCAGACAGAAACAGCAGAGCAAGAGGCTTGCACTCTGAATTGACTTTTCATGAGATTTGGCACCCACTTGTTGAATATGTCCAGCAAGATTTGATTTCCAGACACCCTTCAGTCTTGGCCAAGTTTTTATAGAAAGATGTCATTTGTGATCTCTGAATGCACTTTTTGCCTATAGTTTGTAGGGGATTATTTGGGTTATTGTTTAATTTCTGTTTTTTTCTGTGAAATAACCACATCGCTTTTAATTGTTATAACTATTTTAACTAAATTTCAAGTGTTTTCTTTCTGGAATGTTGGCAGTGGGTTGTAATATGTAATAGATGGCATATTCTGTATGTATTCTATCTTCTTTTTGTAACGCACTTTTCCTTGCTCCCACCTCCAAGCCACTTCCAAAGCCCTATTTAGGAAGAATTCTATGGCATCCCAGGAATAAGTAGATGCCAGAGCTCTGTACTCTCTTTTTACTTTGTACATTTTAGCTGTTAAAAAAAAACCACACAACCTGTTCTCACATACTCAAAGGCATATGTTGACATTGCCATTACAGAAAAAGTGAAAACATGTACTAAACAGATAGACATCAAGTACCATAATGTAAGAGACTCTGTACAAACTGGAATGGTAAAAACTGAATATTGTCTTACAGAGAGCAATCTAGCAGATATTTTCGTCAAACCTCTCCCAAGAGCAAAACATGCAGAGATGTCAAAGAAACTCTGCAGTTCATAAAGAGTTAATTTTGGTGGGGTTTGTCAGCCATTGTGGCTGTGAGAAAATTAACATCGTTAGAACTGCTAAGTCCTTATGTGTGTGTCGTGTCTGACAAGGCTAAGACATGTAGATAAATGTCTACATTTATCTATATGTCTATATTATAGAAGTGTGCTGGGCCCATAACCTGTCAGATATTTTAGATTTAGTGGTTTCCCACAGTCCTTGAGGCCAGACACCAAGATGTGGATTCTGTACAACACCTGTATCTGTATGACTCAGCAGAATGAGCTAATGGCTTGTAGAAAAATAGGGCCTTTACAGATGCCAGAAATAGTGCAAACTGAGGCCACTTTAACTGTCTTGGCTCAGTGCTAAGGAATTATGGGAACTGTAGTTTATTGTGGCACCAGAGCTCTCTGACAGAGAAGGCTCAATGTCCCAGAAAAAAATACAGTTCCTATGATTCCCTAGCACTGAGCCAGGACGGTTAAAGTGGCCTCAATTTGCACTATTTCTGGCAGTCTGTAAAGGCCCTGTACATCCATTTCTTTCAGCTTCTTACCCAGAGCCTTGTAATCCCTTCTGATGTTCTGAAGGCTGTGTCTTTCATTTCCACTTTCGTTCGGAATAGAGTTGGAAGACACCTTTCTAGACCAGTCCCTGCTAGAGAGGAGGAGGAGAATGTGTTGTTGGTGAGAGGATGGAGTCACACTTGTGAGCCACTAGGGGGTGGAGGTAGCAGTCTAGCTCTGTATAACTCCTCTCAGAGCCCTGTAGACCTTTCTAGGCCAGTTCCTGCTAGAGAGGAGGAGGAGTTGAGCAGTTCCTAAGCAGCCATTTTGGGGGGGGGTTGAACTCTTGGGAGAGTGTGTTGTTGCTGAAGGGGTGGAGTCACACTTGTGAGGCACACTTCTGTGAGGCACACTTGTGAGGCACACTTGTGAGCCACTAGGGGGTGGAGGTAGCAGTCTAGCTCTATATAACTCCTTCTAGATCTTTCTAGGCCAGTTCCTGCTAGAGATGAGGAGGAGATGAGCAGTTCCTGGGCAGCCATTTTAAGGGGGTGAGTGTTGAACTTTTAAAAACTCTTGGGAGAGTGTGTTGTTGCTGAGGGGGTGGAGCTTTTATCACCAGCAGTGATTGGTGGAAAGTTCAGGTCATCAGGAGCCTTTAACACTGGTGTTTTATGAGGGATTTTCTTTGAGGAAGAAGACCATAGTCCTGTTTCAAGGACTAATTAAGACTTTTCAGTATGGACACTGAGGGAACTGCCATTACCTGCAACACTTGTGGGATGTTTGTCTTCTTGCCTACAGAGATGGGGAACTTCACATGCCTCAAGTGCAAGTTGGTAATCCTCATGGATGAGAAAGTACAACAGCCGGAGGCACAGGTAGCTACACTTCACAATATTAGAGAGCAAGAGGTTTTCCTGGACAGAACAGAACGAACTGTCTTGGACAGGGACCACACAGAGGAAGTTGCTGGGGAATAGAAGGTTACTTCACATCCACAGGAGGCAGACAGCTGGAGGAATGTCACACACAGAAGTAGGGAGACCAGGGATCATTCTGGGAGCTTACAGCGACAGAATCAATTTGAAACTCTTTCCCTTATCAAGAGCAGGGGACCGTGGGAGTTCCACCATAGGAAACAGTTGCTGCTAAGCCTTGGAGGAGGCGTGTGGTCGTGGTGGGGACTCCTTGCTGAGGAGTACAGAAGCAATGATTTGTGGGCCTGACAAGATGTCTCGGGAGGTGTGTCTCCCTGGGTCAACTCATCTCTTCTGCCATTTGAAGGGCATGGTCCAGGACGATAAAGGAAAATAGCAGATGTCAACAACTGGCTCCGCAGATGGTGTCGCCGAGGGATGGGCTACATCTAATGCCAGTTGGAAGAAACATTTTTGCCAACAGTCTCAAGAATTTGATCAGGCGGGCTTTAAATTGAGTTATGTGGGGAAGGGAGACAGTGTTCTGGAAGACAAAAGGGCTGGAAAAAACAGTCAAATTGTCATAGAGGAAACAAGGCAAACAGTGCAAGAACCCAAAAGTGGGAGGCAAAAAAACCTGCACAGGCAGCAAATAAAGGGGACATATGGTCTTAGATGTCTCTACACTAATGCACAGTGCATGGGAAACAAGCAAGATGAACTTGAACTCCTAGCACAACAAAACAAATATGATATAAGCTGCTGTGTGCGTGGGAGGAGCCGCGGCTATTTAAACCGCCTCACCATCTCTCCTCCACCAAGGCACAGCAGCGGCGGTGTCCTGGGCCGCGAGAGGAGGACTCTAGAGGACTCTGCCGGCTCTTGGAGCCGAGGAAAGACCAGCTGAGCGGCCGGGAAGTGCTCAGCTGCTGTGTGCATGGGAGGAGCCGCGGCTATTTAAACCGCCTCACCATCTCTCCTCCACCAAGGCACAGCAGCGGCGGCATCCTGGGCCGCGAGAGGAGGACTCTAGACCAGGGACCAGGACTCTGTGGACTCTGCCCTATCCCACATCAACCATCAGGGCGGCCTCGGAGCAGCTGTGCGCTGTGGGTCCGGGAAAAATGCTGGCGGGGGATAAAAGGACCTGCCCAGGAACATCCTCCTCGGCACTCACAGCGACGGCGACTCTCCCGGCTTGTCAGAGCCCGAGGAAGGACTGGTTCCCTGAGAGGGCGTGTTCTGCAGGGACCTTGACTTTACAGGCCTGACTTCGGCCTGTAATTATCATCAGTGGGGAGGGCGAGATTTGCTCCCTGGTGCTTCCCCTGTTAAGGGAACTGTAGGAGGGTCATAAGATGTATCATTCCACCGAGTCTGGCATTGTGACAGGAGCGGCTATTGGAGTTGTGCAGGGAAAAGGGAGGTATGGATGGAACAAAGGGAACCAATATTACAAAAGAAGGCGGGATCACTATTTGAAAGCTATCCCATCTTCAGTTCCCTTAGTTGCTCTGAATGGTTTAGGGAACAGACCAACCATGCCACAGAACCTCACTTTGCTCCTTTGCAATGCCAGGTCGGTAAAAAATAAAACCTACATCATCCAGGAACTTCTCTTGGATGAGGATGCCGACCTGGCCTGCTTTACAGAGACCTGGCTGGGAGAGGATAGCTCAGCTATCTGGGCGCAAATCCTTCCAGCCGGGTACTCTGTGAGTGAGCAAGTGAGGGGAAGTGGGCGGGGGGGCGGAGTGGCTCTGGTTTATAAGAACTATCTGACCTTAACCAGGATACCTGTCCGGAACACGGTCTATTTCGAGTGTATGTACCTCAGCCTGAAGACCAGGGATAGTTTGGGGATCTTGCTAGTCTACCGACCACCCCGTTGTCTAGCAGACTCCCTGACCGAGCTGACGCAGCTGGTCTCTGAGCTATTGTTGGAGTCTCCCAGACTTTTAGTCTTGGGGGACTTCAACATTCCGCTCAAGACCAGTTTAACAGGTGCAGCTCGGGAGTTCATGGAGACCATGACAAACATGGGCCTATCCCAGTTGGTCAACGGGCCCACGCATTGTGCAGGTCATACACTCGATGCGGCCTTCTGTACGGAACAGGAGTATCTGTGGGCGGAGGTGGAAAATACCTCCGCATTGTCATGGACAGATCATTTCCTGGTTAAGTTGAAACTGAGAGCCAATATCTGCCCCACCGGGGGTGGTGGACCCATTAGAATGGTCCGCCCTCGAAGACTAATGGAGCCCATTGGATTCCGGAAAGCCTTGGAGGGTTCATTGGTTGGGAATGCTGGTGATTCTGTCGACGCCCTGGTCGATACCTGGAACATCGAGCTTACCAGAGCTGTCGACACAATCGCTCCCAAGCGTCCTTGCCAACCTGCTTCTAACCGTAAGCCTTGGTATACGCCTGAGCTTAGACTAATGAAGCGGGTTGGACAACGACTAGAGCGCAGGTGGCAGAAGACTCAGCTCTTATCTGATAGAACTCGCCATAAGAATTTTCTTTATTCTTATCGGGAGGCAATGCGTGCAGCACAGAGGGCTTTCTCTTCTGCACGTATTGCATCTGCAGAGTCTCGTCCAGCAGAGCTGTTTAGGGTGGTGAGGGAGATGACGCAGGTTCCCCCTGCGCCAAATCCCTTGCTTAACCCGACAACGGCCTGCTGTGACGCTTTTAACAACTTCTTTGCAGACAAAATCTCTCAGATAAGAGCCGACTTAGATGCCGCCATTGGAACAGAGTCAATAGGCGAGGTGTCCAGTGACTCCGCCGATGTAGTTATACTGGATCAGTGGCAATTTGTGAGTACCGATGACGTGGACAAGCTGCTTGCTAAGTTGAGGAAGACAACATGCCCCCTCGACCCTTGCCCATCATGGCTGGCCGTCCAGGGGGGGAATGTGTTGGTGTGTTTCACTGCGGATATCATCAATGCATCCTTCAGGGAAGGACATGTTTCATCTTGTCTGAAGGAAGCGGCGGTTAAGCCGCTTCTGAAAAAGCCTTCCCTGGACCCCCTGGAAATGAAAAACTATAGGCCTGTGTCATTGCTGCCATTTTTGAGCAAGGTGATCGAGAGGGCGGTTGCTCTTCAGCTCCAAGCTGTCTTAGATGAAACCGATTATCTAGACCCATTTCAAACCGGTTTCAGGACAGGATTTGGGGTTGAGACTGCCATGGTTGCCTTGACCGACGATCTGCGTCTGAGCATCGACAGGGGTAGTGTGACCCTGTTGGTGCTCTTAGACCTCTCAGCGGCTTTTGACACGATAGATCACGGCATCCTCCTGGACCGCCTGAAGGGGTTAGGTATCGGGGGCACTGCTTTGCAGTGGTTCCGGTCCTTCCTCTCGGGTCGGTCCCAGAGGGTGCTGCTCGGGGACTGTAGCTCCAGTAAGAGGGAACTCACTTGTGGAGTCCCTCAGGGAGCTATTTTGTCCCCAATATTGTTTAACATCTATATGAAGCCGCTGGGTGAGATAATACGGAGTTATGGTGCTGGGTGTTATCAGTACGCTGATGACACCCAAATCTATTTCTCCATATCTCGTTCGTCATCCTCGAATTCCAATGGCATATCTTCTCTCAATGAATGTCTTGAGGCGGTAATGGGCTGGATGAGGAAAAACAAATTGAAGCTGAATCCAGACAAGACGGAGGTGCTCACGGTCTCGGCCCCGAAACCAGGAATTGGGTTGCAACCTCCAGTCCTGGATGGGGTCACACTCTCCTCCAGTGACTGTGTTCGCAGTTTGGGGGTGCTCCTCGACTCATCGCTCCTGATGGCAAATCAGGTAAATGCGACGGTCAGGAGTGCCTGTTATCAGCTTCGGCTGGTACGCCGGCTGCACCCTTTCTTGGAAGTAAGGGACCTTGAGACTGTTGTGCACGCACTGGTAACCTCACGCCTTGACTTCTGTAATGCGCTCTACATGGGGCTACCCTTGTACCTGACTCGGAAACTGCAGTTAGTGCAGAATACGGCGGCCAGGTTGCTATCTGGGACATCTGGGACATCACATCACTCCGGTGCTGAGGTCCCTCCACTAGCTGCCTATTGGTTTCCAGGCCCAGTACAAGGTGTTGGTTATCACCTTTAAAGCCCTAAATGGCTTGGGCCCAAACTATCTCAGAGACCACCTCCTCCCATATAATCCTCCCCGTGCCCTCTGATCCTCTGGGAGGAACTTGCTGCAGCCCCAAAGAGCCAGGTTTGCAGCGACCTCCCAGAGGGCTTTTTCTATCGTTGCTCCTAGACTTTGGAACGGCCTGCCGGATGAGATCCATCAATTAACATCTTTGCACAGCTTTAAAAAGGCTGTCAATACGGATCTCTTCCGGCAGGCCTTTCCAGACTAGACAGCTAGCCGGGGACCCTCCAAAGTTGGGCACTTTATAGGACCCTTTTCTATTCCCTCAAGTAGATCTGTGGGGGATTGTCGCATATGGACTGCCGCATTTTAGCTGTGTTGCACTTTGTTAGCTGTCTTTGTTAATTATGTTTGTTCTTAGATTTGTACTGCTTAATTGCAGCTGTTTTAACTGTATGTGATTTAATAATGTTTTAGGGGGGGAGGGTTTGTTGTTGTTTTAACTTGTTGTAATTGACAATTTTTATTGTTCACCGCCTAGATTGGTTTTCCACTAGGGCGGTATATAAATAAAATATATTATTATTATTATTATTATTATTATTATTATAGGCATCACTGAAACCTGGTGGGATGAGTCTCATGACTGGAATATAGAGTTTCATGACTGGAATACAGGGGTATAACTTTTTCAAGAGAAACAGGCCAAACAGGAAAGGAGGAGGAATAGCATTATATGTCAGGGATATTTACACCAGTGAAGAAATCCAGGACATCAATCCTGGAAGCCAAGTGGAGAGCATCTGGATAAAAACTAAAGGGGAAGGAAACAACAGGGATGTTAGTGTGGGAGTCTACTACAGACCCCCGACTCAGGCAGAAGAATTGGATGATGCCTTTCTAGAACAGATGACCACACACTCAGAAAGGAGAAATATAGTAGTGATGGGTGACTTCAACTATCCTGATAATTGCTGGAATTCAAACTCATCAAAATCCTCAAGGTCTAGCAAATTCCTCACTTGCCTCGAAGACAATTTCATTGTCCAAAAGGTGGAAGAGGCAACGAGGGAGTCAGCTATTTTGGATCTGATCCTAACAGGGAAGACTTAGTTAATGGGGTGCAAGTGGTTGGATCCTTAGGCGGGAGTGATCATGTCCTCCTGGAGTTTATTATACAGTGGAAAGGAGAAGCCAGGCATAGTCAGACACACATTCTAGACTTTAGGAAAGCTGATTTTAGTAAACTTAGAGAAATACTGGGGGTGATCCCATGGTCAGGAATACTAAAAGAGAAGGGAGTTCAAGATGAATGGGAATTTCTCAAAAGGGAGATACTGAAGGCACAATTTCAAACAGTTCCAATGAGGAGGGAAAATGGGAGGTGCCTCAAGAAACCAGGATGGATGACTAAGGAACTTTCAACTGAACTAAGTTTTAAATGGAATATATATAAGAAATGGAAAAATGGGGAAATCACCAAAGAGGAATTCAAACAAATAGCTAGCACGTGTAGGGGTAAAGTCAGAAAAGCTAAAGCACAGAATGAACTGAGGCTTGCTAGAGAGGTTAAGAACAATAAAAAGGGCTTTTTTAGGTATGTCCGCAGCAAAAGGAAGGAGGAAATGGTATGGCCACTGTGTGGAGAAGATGGCAAAAAGTTAATCCCTGGTTAATCTAAATGAATATAAGTCTCCAGGACAAAACGAATTACATCCAAGGGTACTAAAGGAACTGGCAAACGTAATATCGGAACCATTGACAATAATGGTTGACAATTGACAATGGCTGACATTGACAATAATGGCTGGCATCTCTGAAGATGCCAGCCACAGATGCTGGCGAAACGTCAGAAAGAAACTCTTCTAGAACATGGCCACACAGCCCAAAAAACCCACAAAAAAAACAAACACATTGACAATAATCTTTGAGAACTCCTGGAGAACAGGAGAAGTCCCAGCAGACTAGAGGAGGGCAAATGTTGTCCCTATCTTCAAAAAGGGAAAAAAAGAGGATCCCAACAATTATCGTCCAGTTAGTCTGACATCAATACCGGGAAAGATTCTGGAGGAGATCATTAAACAGAAAATCTGTGAACACCTGGAAGGTAATTCCATAATCACAAAAAGTCAACATGGGTTTCTCAAAAACAAGCCATGCCAGACAAATCTGATCTCTTTTTTTGAAAAAAGTACCAGCTTGGTAGATGAAGGGAATGTTGTGGATATAGTATATCTTTATTTCAGTAAGGCCTTTGACAAGGTTCCTCATGACATTCTTGCAAACAAGCTGGTAAAATAGATAGACAAAGTAACTGTTACATGGATCTGTAATTGGCCTGTTTAATAAGCTGGCAAGGGCAAGGGTCTAGGACACATGTGGTGGCTCTCACCTCTCCAAGGATCCTATCCACATCCTCAGGCTGCACAAATGGAAAAGTATCCATCAATACTGGACAAGCAGAAGCAAAGCAAAGCAAAGCAGCTTATTTATATACCGCTTCATACCACACTATGGGGTGTCTAAGCAGTTTACAACTGTGAGCTGATTGCCCCCCAACAAGCTGAGTACTCATTTTAGCGACCTCGGAAGGATGCAGGCCTGAGTCGAGCCTCAGCCCTGGCTGGTATTGAACTCGCAACCTTGTGGTCTATGAGTGAGTGGCTGCAGTACAGGCATTTAACCACTGCGCCACCAGGGCTGATTTGCCAAGAAGCCAAGATTACATCCACTGACACTGTAAATTGTTTTAAACTACTGTAGTTCAATAATTTTATTGTGCACTGCCCTGAATGCCATCGACACAAGGTGGATGATAATGATGATGATTATGATGATGATGATGATATTAAAAAATGTGAATGAATGTTTATGGCTAAGTGTACATATGCTCATCATAATCACCTTGCCAGAAAGTTAAAAGTAATCTTTTTTTCTTCACAGGGCAGAAAATGGTGGTTGTGACACCAAAAATGCATGTGATGGAACCTAAACTGAGGAGAATGATCTCTAGCCATCCATTTTTTTCTCCACACAAATCAATTAATGGATGTGAGAGGACATTTTTATTAGAATTTGTGATGAATGGGAAGCCGACAGCCTTCATTTTGTCTTCCTCTGACTGAGGCCAAAAGGAATTAAAGGGAAAAATGTAACATACTGTCATGTAACAATATGCTAGTGGTTTATTCTGCTTTCTCTGATGAAAAAGAGGGTTAGACATTATCCATTAATTTTAGGGATCAAAATCCAAACATTCCTGCAGTACCTGAGGAGAGAAAGGGGGGATGCAGACAGGCTAAAAGGGTTGTTTTGAGGGTGACCTGAAAGCATGGTCTTTAGATGACACACGCCAAAAAAGCGCCCTGTACTTGCCTCTTCCTGTGAAAGTGCGCTTCAAAAAGGAGCCGCTTTTTTCCGCTTCTTCCAAAAACATGCACACATTTCAAAGGCATGTCGGGATGCAGCAACAGAAGTACAGCAGAAATAATGGCACCCGAGAGCAAAAGACGCCAATGTAAATGCACTTGAACAGGTGTGCCACATTTAGAGCTGCCCCTGGGGAGCATGCACCCATTGAAAAAAGCTTCAAATTAAAGCATTTTTAGGGTTCAGGTGTGGGTGAACCGTCACAGGTGTGTCTGCATGAGAACCCTAGCCCTAACCCTAATTTTCACAGTGCGCATGCGCCAGAGCGGCAAGGTGAAACTGTTGCTACCGGATGTTACATTGTATGAAAGAGATAAAGGGAAAGTTTCATTTTTCAGCTGGACGCCCACACACATTCCAGCGCCATTTTGCCAGTGCAACCTTCCACAGTTGTCCACTTCGGGGCTCCTCTTGCCCACAGCGGGAACAATGGCAGAGCCATCCACAAGCAGAGAGCCAAAAAGAGGGAGAGGGATGTCGTGGTCCCATGCGGAGACGGCCAACCTCATAGTTCTGTGGTCGCAGCCACACATTTTGGAGAAATTCCTTCTTGAATGCCGATACATTTAAGGAGTTGGCACAAGCCATGAGGGCAAAGGGTCACCAATGCACTTGGGACGAGTGTCGTCGGAAGACCAAAAACCTCAGGTCCGATTACAAGAAGTTTAGGGATCACAAGGCCAAAATTAGACAGGGTCCCTCCTCCATCCCCTTCTACAAGGAACTTCATGCCTTCCTCAGCAGCATAGGTCCCAGCAGAATATGCACCAGCAGTGAAGTTGTGAGGGTCCCAGTGGGCCAGCCAGCCAGAGTGGAAACTGTGGAGGACATCTCCGAGGGAGAATGCACCCAGGAGCTTTTGCCCCCCTCAAGGTAAGATGCACCAGGGGCTCTGGAAAGGGGTGCAGGGGACAGCACCAGGGTGGCCAGAGGGCAGAGATCACCCCATCCCTTGTCATGTTTAGATGACCAGGAGTAACACCTTGACTCAGATGAGACATCCTGCAGTCAGAGGGCTATGGACATCTATGACATGAGACCACCATCCTTTCTGTTTATGTACTGTATATGGCCTTTTGAGTCATCAGCGCGCTTGCAAAAAGTGTGGGATGAGTCCTTCCTGAATCTTGGTTTGCGAAGAAAAGCCAGAGAGAGAGAGTATATATATATATATATAGTACAGTCTATAGTGTCTATGTATACACCTCGATCCATTATTATATCTCTGTGGGCTTTTAGAGCCCCCTCCTCCTTGTTTTCTACAACTCTTCTGCTCTACCATAGAGTCCTCCTCCTCTCTATGATACGGCGGCCATTTTGGAGCCAGGCGGAAGTGGAGCGCCAGGGCTCCGCCCCTTTCTTGCGTGAGACGCGGCTGGTGGGTTCCCTTGGAGACGAACTCTCTATGGTAGGCCGGCTCACGGGCGCCATTTTGAGGCCGGGCGGAAGTGAGGCGTCACCGACGGCTCTGGCTCCGTCCTTTCTCCCTGCCTCTCTCTCTCTCTGGGGGGGGGGGGCTCCGTGAGGGGTTGCCTTGGCGACGGATTCTGAGGGCGGAAGTGGGAGGTCCAAGGAGGAGGAGGAAGAAGAAGAAGAGAGGTGAGTGGGTGGCAGGGAGAGTGGCATGAGTGCACTCCTTCCTCCTCCTCCTCCTCTCCCCTGGACCCCCCCTCTAGGAATTTGGGGTGGGGGCTGCATGACTGGTAAAGGATGATGGGATATGCGACCCCCCCTCAAAAAAAAAGCATTTGGGGTATTTGGAAAAGGGACGCTTATAGGGACCAGAGGAAACTTTAGAGGTGTCCATCTCCAACTTGCCAAGAGGGAAAGAAGAGGCACTCCTTCCGGCTTCCTCTTGGCTGCAACCTCCAGCATCCCCCGTCCAGCGTTGGTTCCCCCCTCAGGGCAGCTTTCTCTAAGATGGCACCCCACCGAATCCCCCAGCCATCATGGCTCCAGATGGGGATTCTGGGTGTTGCATTCCCCCTGGAAGAGGAGGTACTGCTCCCCCACAAAGGACACCTTCCTCTTGGACTGCATCCCCCAGAATCCCCCAGCCATCATGGCTCCCGATGGGGATTCTGGATGTTGTATTCCCCCTGGAAGAGGAGGTACTGCTCCCCCACAAAGGACACCTTCCTCTTGGACTGCATCCCCCAGAATCCCCCAGCCATCATGGCTCCCGATGGGGATTCTGGGTGTTGTATTCCCCCTGGAAGAGGAGGTACTGCTCCCCCACAAAGGATACCTTCCCTTTGGACTGCATCCCCCAGAGTCCCCCAAACCACCATGGCTCCAAAGAGGGGGATGCGGGGTAATGCATTCATCTTAGTGCTCTCCCGCTCATGGCAGTTTCTCCCTCTTGGATTGCAGCCCCCAGAATCCTCCAGACCTCCTCCAGATTCACCCAGACAGAGTTGGAGGGCTTAGGTGCCATTTCCATTGCCCTCGCTCCTGCCTGTGGGATCCTGGGATTTGTACCTGAGGGAGGTACTTAGAATTCCCTGCTAAAGAGCTCTAGGGTTGTCATTTGGAGAACTGGGCCAGAAAGGGCCTCACAAACTACAAATTCCATAGGACAGAGGGCCAAGGCAAGTCCGGCTGTGCCCCTGCTCCGCTGTGGATGCCTCCTCCGTGGGTCAGTCCCTTTGGGCCCCTTTCTGTTCTTGCTGGGACTGTGGAGGGGCTGTGGGGCTCCTGGCAGATGAGGCCCCATGCAAAAGGGCTGTTTGGTAACCAGAAGGTGAAAGAGGTCCCTTGGGGGAAAGAAATGGAGGGGAAACCCCTAAACCCCTAAATATTTCCAAGGGGGTAGGGGTCTTATCAGGTCAAAAGGGGGCTCAGACAGAGGGGTCCCACTGGGGCCCAGGAGACATGAGGGGGATGTTCTTTTACAATGCAGTCTGGTTCCTGGGCCCCTCTTTGCTCTTGAGCAGGGGTAGGCAACTTTTTTTCCCCTTTTAAGGGCCGAGGGACTTCAGCTCCCAGAATCCCAGGAGCTATTGGCCAACATGGGACTATTATAGGCCAACATGGCTGAGGCTTCTGGGAGCTGAAGTCCCTCGGCCCTTAAAGGGGAAAAAAAGGTTGCCTACCCCTGCTCTTGAGGAAGGGGACTTTTGGGGAAGCAGAGCCTGACCTGCCTTTTTCTCTTCTTCCTCCTCAGAAGAAACCACTGCAGACGGATGGATGGAGAAAGAGATGAAGAGGAGCTGCGCGTTCGGACATGAGGGGATGGCAGAGACACTGCTGAAGGAACTCCAGGGGGAGATGGAGGAACCTCAGCAGCTGCAGAAAGGTAACCGAGAGAGAAAGAGGGGGGACCCCCTCCCAAGACCCCTTCCTCTCTGCCCCATGGCCCTCCTCCTCTGGCCTTCCTCAGTCCCAGGTTGGCCTTAGAGAAAGGTAGGTGAACCCCAAGGAAGAGGGGGACCCCCAAGACCCCTTCCTCTTTGCCCCATGGCCTTCTTCCTCTGGCCTCTCTCAGTCCAAGGTTGGCCTTAGAGAAAGGTAGGTGAACCCCAAGGAAGAGGGGGACCCCCAAGACCCCTTCCTCTCTGCCCCATGGCCCTCCTCCTCTGGCCTTCCTCAGTCCCAGGTTGGCCTTAGAGAAAGGTAGGTGAACCCCAAGGAAGAGGGGGACCCCCTAGACCCCTTCCTCTCTGCCCCATGGCCTTCTTCCTCTGGCCTCTCTCAGTCCCAGGTTGGCCTTAGAGAAAGGTAGGTGAACCCCAAGGAAGAGGGGGACCCCCGACCCCCTCCTCTCTGCCCCATGGCCTTCCTCCTCTGGCTGCTCTCAGTCCCAGGTTGGCCTTACAGGTTCAGTCTCCCTTGTGATCCAAATGTTCAGGACCAAAAGTGTTTTGGATTTGAGATTTTGGAATATTTTCATCATCATCATCATCATCATCATCATCATCATCATCTTATTATTATTATTATTATTATTATTATTATTATTATTCCCAAGATCCCACAGGAGGAAGCGAGTCTGGGAACAACAACAGACCAACAAGTACACAACATCAGTCAAAATGACAAGACCAGTTAAAACCAACAAGATAAATAGTATTGAATGAATCCACATTTAAAATTTATGATTTAAAAATTATCTGGATAGGCCTGCCAGAAGAGACTGGTCTTTAGTACTCTTTTATGTTTGGACAACGTATTCAGCTGTCGAGTCTCTTCTGGCAGGTCATTCTGCAGTTTAGACGTGGCTAAAGAAAAAAGCCTTCTCTGGCTGACAGTGGCCAATCTGGTCTTGACTGACTGGAGTAAATGTCCCTCAGAGGACCTGAGTCTATGGGGCAGATTATATGGGAGGAGGAGGTAACTTGGACCCAAAGCATGGAGGGTTTTAAAGGTACAAGCTAATACTTCGTCCCTTGCCCAGAAACTAACTGGCAGCCAGTGGAGTGACTTTAATGTTGGTGTGACATGATCACTCCTGGATGTCCCAGTGATCAATTTGTACTTAAAAGATAAGAGGGGGAAGACATCTGGAAGCCATTAATGAGATATTACAAAGAAAAATGGTCTTAGATTTAAAAAATAATAGAGAAAATATATAATTTTGTGTATATTTATATTTGCAGAATACAGTTACATGCAAAAAGATGGGGAAACAAAACAGGGAAATGCACAGTTTGGTACTAAATTAATAAAAATATGATTATTATTTTTTTGTAGAAAGTGATGGTAATGAGAAATAAAAGAAATTTTGGAGAGAAGAACTATGAAGATTGCTGATAATAATTTTAATCCAATATGAATAGCAGAAAATTAAGGTGGGGGGGAGGGTTAAGGAATTTAAATGAAAATGTATATCGAAATGTATTATGGAAGAACCATTATGATTGATGTTAAGACATGACAGTGATAAGATGTATACAGTCAGCTCTTTGTTTTCGCAGGGGGAATCCGTTCCAGACCACCACCCCCACGAATGGAGACTCGCCAATATTCATGACCAATAATAATAATAATAATAATAATAATAATAATAATAATAATAATTTATATTTCCCACCTCTCCCTGCAGATCAAGGTGGGATTACAAATATAAAATACACTATATATAAAAAAACTGGTATCAGCAGCAAAAATACAAGAGTACAATAATACTATATCTAATATCTAAAATGGCACTTGTCCCTCATTCATCATCTGGGGGGCATATAAGGTGGTCTTACTTAACTTCGGGCGGTCTTGCTTGACTTCAAGAATCAGCCAAGGAGGCCAGGTGGATAAGCCCGCCGAAAGAGCTCCGTCTTAATTGCCCTCTTAAAGGCTTCTAAGATAGTAATAAGACGGATCTCTTCTGGCAGGCTGTTCCATAACTTAGGGGCTGTAGCTGTGAATGATTTCTGGAAAGTTGCACTTAACCTGGTTTTATAGCAGTCTAGTAAGTTCTTCTTGGATGTTCTGAGAGTGCGAGGCAGACTATGTGGGGAGAGGTGTTCCTTCAAGTAACTTGGACTTGAGCCATATAGGGCTTTAAAGGTAACGACCAACACTTTGTACTGCGCCTGGAAGCTGATTGGCAGCCAGTGAAAGGCTTTCAACACTGGTGTAATATGGTCAGATCTCGATGTTCCAGTGATCAGTCTGGCTGCTGCATTTTGAACCAGCTTCTGAACTTGGTACAAAGATAGGCCCATGTAGAGCGCATTACAGAAGTCCAAACGAGAGATTACCAGGGCAAGAACTAATGCTTCAAGGTCCTTTTTGTCCAAGTAGGGACGCAGTTGGAGAATCAACCGAAGTTGGTTCCGACCACTCCTGGCCATCACATCCACGTGAGATGATAATTGTAGAGATGAGTCCAGGAGTACTCCCAAACTGCGTACTTTGTCCTTTAGGGGAAGTGTGACCCCATCCAGGACTGGTTGAACAATCTTCCTACCTGGACCAGGGATTCCTATCGCGAGCACCTGTTTTCTCTGGATTCAACTTGAGTTTGTTTTCCTTCATTCAGCCCATTACTGACACAAGGCAGGCATCCAGAGGAGCGACACCATTCTTAGTCACCGCAGTAGTTGGAGACATGGAGAAGTAGAGTTGGGTGTCATCAGCATATTGATAACCCCATGCCCCATATCTCTGGATGATCTCTCCCAGCGGCTTCATGTAAATGTTAAACAGCATGGGGGACAGTATAGCGCCCTGCAGGACGCCAGATGTCAGCTCCCTCTTAGAGGAGCAACTGTCCCCCAGCCTCACCATTTGGAATCTGCCCGAGAGGTAGGACCGGAGACACTGAAGTGCAGTGCCCCCAATATCTAACTCCCTCAGGCGTTCCAGAAGGATACCATGGTCTATGGCAGGGGTCAAGAAACTACAGCCCGTGGACTAATCCCAGTCCACCAAGGCCTTCTGACCAGCGTCTGACCAGTCCTGCTGCCGCCGCCGCCTTTCTCCGCTGCGCGCGACTCGGGGTGCCATTTTGTGTTCCAAAGTGGCGGCCGGAGTCTCACACGACTTTTCCTGTCCTGCCCCATGATGGGAAAGGTGCGAGGCTCTGGACACCATTTTGGAACACAAAATGGCACCCCAGAAGGGGTCCCCCACGGTCACGCTGGGCCTTTCTGAGGCCCGGTGCGCTCGCCGGAGCCCTCCTTTGGGTCCCCGCGGCCATGCAGAGCCTCTCCGAGGCCCAGTGCGCTCACCGGAGTCCTCCTGGAAGTCCCCCATGGCCACACAGGGCCTCTCCGAGGCCCGGTGTGCTCGCCGGAGCCCTCTTGGGGGTCCCCTGTGGCCACGCAGGGCAAACTTCAGGGTTCCTTGGAACATCGGAGGGCCAGAGTAATATGTAATATATATATATATATATATATATATATATATATTTTACTCCAGCCCTCTGATGTTCCGAGGAACCCTGAACTGGCCCCCGGCTCAAAAAGTTTGCCGACCCCTGGTCTATGGTATCGAATGCTGCTGAAATGTCCAAGAGCACCAGCAGGGTTACACTTCCCGTGTCCATAGCCAGATGGAGATCATCAACTAAGATGACCATGGCAGTCTCAACCCCGTATCCCGCCCTGAAGCCAATTTGAAATGGGTCCAAATAATCAGCTTCATTCAAGACTGCCTGGAGCTGGAAGGCAACTGCCCTCTCGATCACTTTGCCCAAGAATGGTAATAGGGAGACCGGTCTGTAGCTATTTCTCACCAGGGGATCAGGGGAATAATAATAATAATAATAAATTTTATTTTTACCCCGCCTTTCCATAAATATGATCAAGGGGGCTTACAAAAAAAGAAATTAAAAAGATTATTACAATTTAAAGATTAATAACCGGTCCAGGGGAAGGGAACAGGAATCAAGCAAGTCACGAATATCAGGGGGGATATATCAGGGGGAAGGCTTTTTCAAAAGCGGTTTGACTACCGCTAATTTTAAGCTTGATGGAAATTTGCCTTCCCTGAAAGAAGCATTGATTATGAGCTTCAATAGTTGTTTCAGTGCATCACCACCCTGGGCGGTCAACCATAATGGGCAAGGATCAAAAAGGCACGTCGTCTTTTTAACACATCCAAGAAGCTTGTCCACTTCATTGGTATTTACAAACTCGAATTGATCCAGTTTAATACAGTCCACAGAGTCCCTGGACATCTCTCTTGTTGGTTCTGTTATAATGCTAGCATCTAGATCAGGGGTAGGCAACCTTTCCCCTTTAAGGCCAAGGAGGGACTTCAGCTCCCAGAAGCCTCAGCCATGTTGGCCAATAGTCCCATATTGGCTAATAGCTCCTGGGATTCTGGGAGCTGAAGTCCCTTGGCCCTTAAATGGGAAAGGTTGCCTATCCCTTATTTAGATTAATCCTTATCTGAGAGATTTTATCTATAAAAAAGTCATTGAAAGCATCACGGCAGGCTTTAGTTGGTTCTAATAATGAGTTCAGGATGGGAGGCAATTGTGTTAGTTCTTTTACCACCCTGAACAGCTCTGCTGGACGAGACTTTACAGATGCAATATGTGCAGCATAGAAAGACTTCTTAGCTGCATCAATTGCTACCCCATAAGAGTCCAAATGGTTTCTTAGGAGTGTCTTGAATGGGGGTAAAGTCAGGAAAGCCAAAGCACAGAATGAGCTCAGGCTTACTAGAGGGGTTAAGAACAACAAAAAGGGCTTTTTAAGGTATGTCTGTAGCAAAAGAAAGAAGGAAATGCACAGAACTACTCAACACCTTCTTTGCCTCAGTCTTCTCACAAAAGGCAAAGGGTGTGCAATCTGAGGAACATGGAGCAGAGGACACAATAGGGGGAAATGCAGCACAGAATAAGTATAGAGGAAATACAGGAATACCTGGTTAATCTAAATGAATATAAGTCTGCAGGATCAGATGAACTACATCCAAGGATATTTAAGAGAACTGGCAAATGTAATCTCAGAGCCACTGGCAATAATCTTTGAGAACTCCTGGAGAACAGGAGAAGTCCCAGCAGACTAGAGGAGGGGAAACATTGTTCCCATCTTCAAAAAGGGGAAAAAAGAGGAGCCCAACAACTCTAACATCAATACCGGGAAAGATTCTAGAACAGTTCATTAAACAGAGAGTTTGTGAACATTTAGAAGGGAATGCCATAATCACTAAAAGTCAACATGGGTTTCTCAAAAACAAGTCATGCCAGACTAACCTGATCTCTTTTTCTGATAAAATTACCAGCTTGCTAGATGAAAGGAATGTGGTAGACAGCATATCTTGATTTCAGTAAGGCTTTGGACAAGGTCCCCCACGATATTCTTGCAAACAAGATAATAAAATGTGGGCTAGACAATACAACTGTTAGGTGGATCAGTAACTGTTGACTGACCGAACCCAAAGGGTGCTCAGCAAAGGCTCCGCTTCTTTATCCTGGAGTGAAGTGACCAGGGGGGTGTCCATTGGGGTTCTGTCCTGGGACCAGTTCTCTTCAACCTCTTTATCAATTATTTGGATGAAGGAATTGGGGGCATGCTGACCAAATTTGCAGATGACACCAAATTAGAAGGAATAGCTAATACCCCAAAAGACAGGATCAAAATTCAAAATGACCTTAACAGATTAGGAATCTGGGCCAAAGTTAACAAAATAAATTTCAACACAGAGAAATGTAGGGCAAAAAAATTCAATGCATAGATATAAGATGGGAGACACCTGGCTTAATAAGACCACATGTGAAAATGATCTAGGAGTCCTATTAGACCACAAGTTGAACATGAATCAACAGTGTGATGCCACGGCATCCATAGAAGTGATAGTGCCACTCTATTTTGCTTTGGTCAGGCCTCACCTGAATAATCCTCTGTTCAGTTCTGGGCACCACAATTCAAAAAGGATGTTGAAAAACTGGAGCATGTCCAAAGGAGGGCAACTAAAATGGTGAAGGGTCTGGAAACCAAGAATCCTTATGAGGAACGACTTAGGGAGCTGGAGATGTTTAGCCTGGAGAAGAGAAGGTTAAGAGGTGATATGATAGCCGTGTTTAAATATTTGAAGGGATGTCATATGAGGAGGGAACAAGCTTGTTTTCTGCTGCTCCAGAGAATAGGACACAATGGAGCAATGGCTGCAAGCTCCAGGAAAAGAGATTCCACCTCAACATTAGGAGGAACTTCCTGACAGTAAGAGCTGTTTGACAGTGGAAGACGTTGCTCCCTCAGAGATTGTGGGGAAGTCTCCCTCTTTGGAGGTCTTTAAACAAAGGCTAGATGGCCACCTGTCGGGGATGCTTTGATTTTGAGTTCCTGCATGGTAGAAGGAGGGTTGGTGGATTGCCCTTGGGGTCTCTTCCAACTGTATGATTCTACGTCTCATGTACATGCTCGATGTTCAGAGAGCATTGGCTTTCTACCTTAACAGGACCTCGGGTTCGAGACACTCCAAGAGACTATACGTTTGTTACTTGGAGGCCAAGAAGGGACTACCTGTGTCTGCTCAAAGGTTCTCTAAGTGGCTGGCTGGTAGCATCTACTTGAACTATGAACTCTCAGGTCGGGTGCGGGTACATTCAACTCGGGCGGTAGCTCCATCCTCCGCTTTTCTGGCTGGGCTGCCTCTGGAGCAAGGGTAGGCAACGTTTCCCCTTTAAGGGCCGAGGGACTTCAGCTCCCAGAATCCCAGGAGCTATTGGCCAACATGTGACTATTGGACAACATGGCTGAGGCTTCTGGGAGATGAAGTCCCTCGGCCCTTAAAGGGGAAAAAAGGTTGCCTACTCCTGCTGGAGGATGTTTGCAAGGCTGCAGTCTGGTTTCAGCCATTGACTTTCATCCAACATTATAGGCTGGACACAAAGGCCAGATGCGAAGCAACCTTTGGGAGGGCAGTGTTGCTCTCTGGATTACACTCAATGTTGATTGCATTACATGTGTTGTATGCTTTGAAACCAAGCAAATGACACCAACAATGCACTTTTACAGTTTTACAGCTGTGAAAAAATTGCAACTTGTTTCAACTTCCAAATTGCTGTCTGGACACTCCCTCCTCCACCGACCGAAGCTTGTCAGTCTACTCTAATCCATTTGTGTGAATTCGCAGATGGACACTCGAAGAAATACGGTTAGAGGTAAGCAACCTGTCCCTACACAAATATATCTAGATACAGGCCTAATATGTCTGTGTGTGTGTGTAATGTTTATATTATTATTATTATTATTATTATTATTATTATTATTATTATTATTATTATTATTATTATTATTATTATTATTATTATTTGTATATTATAATTTATATAAAATTATATAATTTCCCCTTTGACTCTAAGCAAGGAAGACATTCCCTGAGGGGGGGGTCTAAACACTCTGACTCTCTACTTTGACACATTTTTATTTGTGTGCCTCTAATTTGGTATCTTTATATTGCCTTTATATCGGTATCGATATGTCTTTAAACTCATTTAAACTTGTTTCTTTCTCCAGAATTGTAGATCTAGCGCTATCCTTTCCTATCTCTGTGGGTTTTGGGAGGCTCCTCCTCTTCCTCTTAAGTTATAGCTCTATGGTTTACCATAGAGTCTGATGCTTCTCCTCCTCTCTATGGTAGGCCGCCATTTTAGGACCCGGCGGAAGTGGGAGGGGGCGCTTCCGGTGGTCGAAGGAGGAGGGAGAGAGTAAGTGAGCGGGAGGGGGTCTGATTTTGGGGTCCCTCCTTCCTCCTCCTCCCCCCTGGGACCCCCCCGCCCCTGGGAATTTGGTGCATGATGGGATATGTGATCCCCAAAGGACCTGGGATCTCTCTAGGAGGGAGAGGCGCCATTATTTCTTAGAGGTCCATCCCCAGGAGAAGAAGGAAGAGGCCCTGCCCCAGGCCTCTGCTTGGACTGCAGCCCCCACAATCCCCCAGGAAAGGGAATGCTGGGCGTTGCAGTCCTATTTGAAAAAAAGAAGCCTGAGGAAGAGAAGGAGCTTCTCTCAGATTGCAGCCCCCAGAATCCCACAGCCACCATCACAGCCACAGAAAGGGGGATTCTGGGTGTTGCATTCACCCCTGAAGAGCAGTCACTGCTCCCTCTCTCAGTTCAGCTTCCTCTTGGACTGCAGCCCCCAGAATCCCTTGAGAAACAGGGATCCAGACACAGGAATTCTGGCTGTTGCATTCCCCCATCAAAGGAAGGCTGAAGAGGAGGCCCTTTTCCTCCTCTGCTCAAGATGGCTTCCCCTTGGACTGCATCCCCCAAGCCCCTATGGCTGCAAACAGGGGATGCTGGGCATTGCATTCACCTTAGTGCTCCCCCACTCAACCCCCAGAATCCCCTGTCCAGCAGGACTCCCGACCTCCCCTGGCTTCATGCGGACACAGCTAGCATGCCATTTTTATTGCTGTGGCTCCTTCCTGTGGGATCCTGGGATTTGTAGCTTGGTGGAGGGACTTTGGATTCCCTGCTAGAGATTTCTAGTATTGGAGTTCAGAGGACTGGAAAAGAAAATTCCAAGGGCCTCACAAACTACAGATTCCTGGATTCCATAGGACAGAGGGCTAAGGCAGTTAAAATAAACTCAGGCCAATTGGTTCTGGCCACATAGAGCCCCTCTGGGTGAAGGGGGGTCATTGGGGGGAAGAACTGGAGGGGGGACCCCTGCACCCCCAAATATTTCTGGGGTGGTGGGGGTCTCATAGGGGGAAAGGGTGCTCAGACGGAGGGATCCCACCGGGGGGGGCATGATCCACGAGGAATAAGGAGGATCTCTTTTTCAGCCTTTAATATATATATATATATATATATATATATATATATATGTATGTATATGTATGTATGTAGCCCACTCACTTCCATGCCAGCATTCTCTGAAGATGACAGCCACAGATGCTGACAAAACATCAGGAATAAACTCTTCCAGAACATGGCCACATAGCTGGAAAAAACCCACAAAAAACTTTAAAGATATACAAGCAAAGGCTACAGTCCGCTGCTGTCCAAAGGCAGATGTTCGGGGAGCAGTGGGGTCACCTGATGCGGTCCACAGCCCTGCACCCCCCGAGTGACGCCACGCTCTTCTCCTCCTCCTCTTTGCTCTGAGGGCTGGGGTTTGTTTGTGGACTTGTGTCCTGCAGCCCAAGGACTAGGAACATTTTGGAATTCCTCCTGGATGAAATATAGGACATGTCCTGGCAAAAGAGGAGGTCTGGTCACACTGTCTCAGCCCCTAGAAACCCCCATGATGTTGTATTGAAGGCATACAGCAACAACTAACTTCTCCTGTTGAACTCACCTGTCAAAGCCACAGAACTCTTGGCAGAGCAACTTTCCCAGAGCAAAATCTGTATTTGATGGTCTCTCTTTCTCTTCTGGAGAAACAACCCAGCCATTCCCACAAGGCCTTTGTGGTTATTTCAGGTTGTGGTTTTGTGCCTTCAAGTCCTTTCCAACTTACAGCAACCCTCCAGGACATGTCCTACATTTCAAGCTTCTGTCCAGGAAGAATCTCAACATTGACATTCATATTAAGTGTTTTTTAGCCTACCTTTTAGGTATATTAAGTTTTATATGAAGTTTTTCAGTCCCCAGATTTTCCTTGGATATCCTCCATTTTGCGATGCCTTGTCCTCTTTTGCGATTTGGCAACCAGACATCCTCCTTTTCCAGGACACATCCTACATTTCAAGCTTCTGTCCAGGAATAATCTCAAAATGTCTTCCCTTTTGAGCACTACTAAGAAGCATGAATTTATATTTATATAAAGTAAGTGTTTTTAGCTTAAGTTTTCTAGTAAGAGTTTTTTAGTCCTACCTTTTTCGTGTCCTCCTTTGCTCATAACCTCCATTTTTTCTTTCATGTCAGACATTTCCTCCTTTGCGGTTGGGATATCTGGTCACCATGCTCCAGCAGGAATTTAAAATCGAGATTAAAATAAGGTAGAAGGGTCAGCAACACTTTGGATCTGTCGTGCTTCCTTTTTGGAGAGGCAAGAGGCATGAAGTGTCAGGCCTTCTAGGCAGGTGCGTCCATGCTTCTCGCACTCTCTGCCCAACACAGCACACAAATGTACACATTTCCATGTTATCCATGCTGTTTCTTGCAATGGCATTTAAGGCAGGGTGACCAGATGTTGTCCTAACCACAGAGGAGGACAAGGCACCACAAAGTGTGGGACCTTGGTAACAATGTAAGACTATGAAAAACACAGTGAATATAAAGCTAAAAACGCTTAGTATGAATATAAATTCAGGCTTCTTAGTCATGCTCAAAATGGAGGACGTTCTGAAATTCTTGAAAAAGGAGGACATCTGGTCGCCTAAACACAAAGGAGGGCAAGGCACCACAAAATGGAGGATCTATGACTGAAAAACGCTTCATATAAAAGTGAAGCATTTAAATTCTTAGTCATGGTTATCCTCCTGGGCAGAAGGTTCAAATGTAGGATGTTCTCTTGCTCCTGCGACGGACTCTGTGGCGTCAGTTCTCTCAATTCATGGTTTGACTGTACACCCTCGTCCTCCACTTGGAAGGATTTTATGTGGAGTTTGGCAACTATGGAGTCGGCCTCTAACTGTGGATCGGCCCCTTTTGTATCAAGTCTCTCCTGGTAAGTAAAGTCTTTTGGGTCTCCTTGGCTGTTCTGGTTTCTGTGAGTTTCCAGTTTAACTCCACCCTCCGGTTCTCTATGTGGGCCCCGAGGGGTCTGGGTAGCCAGCTGTCTAAGCCTTTGAGAAGTTCCATCGCTTGGGATTTTAGGTGAACATGTTCTTTTGTTAAGCCCTTCTGGTGTGCTATCAAGTTCCAGCCTCTGGATCCATCTGTGTTCACCTCCCTCTCAGACTCAGTCCATGTCAAACTTATGGGGCCACCGTCTGTCTGATATGGGCCCGGTGGTCCCTCACCATTTGGGCTCTCTTTCTGGGTTTCACTGGCTCTGCTGTGATTAGGACTGTTGGCTTGAGGGTTGTCATTGGGCCCCTTTAAGTGGTTTACTGCCATCTGGTCTTGGCACCTTATGGGATCTCTAGTTTCTTGTTCCCCCTACATCAAAAGGCAATTTGGCTCCTAAGTTCTCCAGCCCAGGGAGAGTGTTGGCTTTCAGTGTCTCTGGAAGGTTTCTTCCCTCGGCTGGTATAGCTGAGCCGTGTCTCCCACTCAACTGATGTTCTACCGCTCCCCATAACTTAAAAAATTTAGAGTCCAACTTGGAGGCCCCTGGGCACGGTCGGTTTTGAGAGGTTGGGGCAGGCAGGTTGGAGAGCCACAATGTTTTACAGAGTTTCACCTGGCTCCTTACCACTGGACTCTGATCTTTGTCAGCGGGCCCCTTGAGGACCTGACCTTTTTCTGGGCTCTCCTGATCAGGCTGCCTCCCTGAAGTCTCCGGGCCAGAGGTTTTCTCCATTTGCTCCCCACTTTCCCCTTCAAAGCCTGAGCACTGCTGGGTCTGAGGTATGGTGGCAGGCTGCCCTGGGAGCCCTTGGATTTGGCTTGTTTTTTCCTCTCTCCTCCCCACTGGGCTTGGATCTTTGTCAGGGGGCACTTTGATGTCTAGGACCCCATCTGGGCTGTCTTGATGAGGCTGTCGCCTTAAAGTTCCTGGGCCCAGGGTTCTCCCTGTTTTTCCCCCACTAGCCCCTCCAAAGCCTGGCTTTTCAGGGATCCAGCGAATCCTAGCAAATCCTCCATGCCCCATGGACTGCCTGATTTCACCCGGCCCCCACACTGGCTTTAATGGGAACAAGGGGGCCACCCACTGGGTACTGAAAAATGGGGTTTGTGGTCTCACTAATGTTGTAGGCACACTTGTGCATGATGATTAAAGGATTGGATTTTGAAAATCTATGAATTAATGGAAAATGATGTTAACTCAGTTGCTACAGAAAAAACCTATAGAAGAAATTGAGAAAAAATGGAAGCCTTTTACAGATTATCTGGAAATAAATTGGGGAAAACAATGGATAATAGGATTGGGAAGTTGAATTCCAGAATAAACGGAAATTGTGTGATTGGCCTCTCAATGTTAAAAAGGGAGGTAATGAATGGATAAATAATAGCTATGTGGTTGTAATTTTTTTCTGGGGTATATATCATAGAAATATTATGGATTTATATATAGTGTTAGGTTATAGATATAAGTATATTGTAGGCGGTAGACCAATGAGCAATTTAAGCTTGTTAGGTAAGAAATTACTAAAGAATATATATACTTCTCTTTTTTTTCTTGGATTCATATCTATATTTCTATATATATTATAATTGTACGGGAACAACAAAGAAACACTGTTAATGAATAATCTGGTAGTTTGGGAAGAGGAAGACTATTATATGTGTGAATATATGGTTGATGAGAAATTTTAGATTTAATGTGGTGTGATTGTTATTGTTATTGTATGATTAGTCTTAAATGTGTTTTTGTCATTGTATTTTTTTCTTTCTTCTTTTTTATATATGTGTAATTGTTTTTGTTTGTAGAATGTATGCTGATTGTTTTATGTTATATGTTTTTTTTTAAAAAATTAAAATTTATTTAATTATTTAAAAAAATGTTTAATTGTATGTTAATTGGTGAAATGTTTAATTGTATAGTGCCTGAAACATAAATGGATTGGTTTGATAATGAATGAGTAATGGAACATGGTGCCTAAGTTAGTCTCATAGCTGTGCTGACTTTGGGGGGTTGCAGACTGCTAGAAATAGTGTGAATTCAGTCCACTTTTAGGGTTAGGGTTAGAGTTAGGGAACCATGGGAACTGTATTTTATTGTGGCACCAGAGTTGTCTGACAGAGAAGGCTCAATGTCTCAGGAAAATAACAGTTCCCATGATTCCCTAGCACTAACCCTAACCCTAAAAGTGGACTGAATTCACACTATTTCTGGCAGTCTGCAACCCCCCTTTGATAGCCATGGGTTCCTAGTCTCAGGCTTCAGAGTTCATAAACAAAGCACCATCAAAGACAGTTGTCTGGTCTAAGGCCAATGGGAAGCTGTAGATTCACACGCACCTGGCCCTTTGTTGGATTTTCCGGACAGTAGGACATTACATCATGTGAAGAGCCAAGGCGCGGGAAACTTGGACCCATCACAGTGCCACTTGACTATGGGAAGGCACTTTGTTCTATTCTATAAAAGTGTGTTAATGTATTGTGCCTTTAGATGCGTCAAAGAAGTCAAGGCCTGTCTGCGCTGTTTTCTTTTCTGCAATAAAGCTGTCCTTTTTTTACTTAATGTCTGGGAGCTGTCTTTATGTCTGAAAGAAGACTGGTGGGCATGCTGATTCTGACATAGACAAAACAACTATGAATCTCACATCTGCTCTTTGTTTAGGCCTTTGTTTATGAACTATGAAGCTTGGGACTAGGAACCCATGGCTATCAAAGCCAGCATAGATAGGAGTCTTAGGCACAATTTTAACATATTAGATCTAAATTCATTAATCATTTAATATCAAACAAATCTGTATATGTTTCAAACACCATACAATTAAACACTTCACCCACTTAATTATGAGGGTTTGAATCCAAGCAGCTGAGGCTAGAACTCCCCCACATCCCAGCTCCCAAGCCTTTCACTTTCCAGCTAGCCCATTTCCAGCTTTACAGTCACTAACCCCTTCAGCACAATTTGACAACCCATTCCCCCTTATAAATTTTATCAAAACCATTCTGGCAGGAAAGCATTAACATGATGTGTTCCTGACAAAAGGAATCCAACATAAAACTGCAAATCCCGGATGTCCAGCTGAGGATGGTTTGGCTAAACATAGGATTGGGATGATAAATCAGATAAGAGATTGTATGTTAGATGATTCTGGAGCACCAGCTAATTTGTGGGGTGAAGCAACAAGAACAGCTTGTCATATTGTAAACAGCTCATGGTGCAGTGTGATAAATCAAACGCCATATTATTTGCTGTATGGGAGAGCACCAAAGCTGAGGTATTTAAGGGTGTTTGGTCAGTTTGCTTCAGTCTATATTCCTCCTCAATTTAGGAAGAAGAATGAGCCCAAAAGTCAAAGGTTACATTTTGTGGGGTATAAGGGAAACAAGTACAGGTTCGTGATACAAATAGGATCTTGTATTCCAGGAGTGCTAATTTTTAGACTCATGCTGGGTGGAAGAGAATGTACCCTGACCAAAATGTTGTTGTAAAACAGAAAGCCAATGTGGCAGATAAGAGCAATGGAAATGGAGGAGTACATGCATCCGGGAATGTCTTAGAAACCAGATGTGTCACAACAGCCTGGATTTTTGAGTCAACAGGGCGCTTTGAACATGCCTTATACGGTAGAAGAACCTAGTACTTCTTTAGACATACAACCAAAACCAAAACCAGAGTTAGTAACTTAAACAAGAACCAGTTGAGACTCACAGGCAAGATACTCAGGCCAGTGTTGGTGGCAGTGACACTGAGGGTGCTCAGGGCACGTTCCTAATTCCAATGAGGGCTCAGAAGGGAAAGTTCTTTGTAGTAAAGCAGGGACAAGCCTCTTCTGTGGCAGCAGTTAAAAGAACTGAAAACACTCCAGAAAGATCCAGGAGAACATGCACGAAGCAGGAGAGGTGGAAGAAAACCAAAGCTCTGGTGTGTGTGGCAGAGTGTAGCCAGGATATGTTTGCTGGATTGGTCAGGCCTGTAAGTAAAAGGAAATTGAAGAATGATAGCACCAGGGAAGTCAGAGCCGGGTGAGTCAGTAGCATGGGCTATCAAGGTCTAAGAAAACACTTTGGCATTGTAAATAATGGGAACTCAGACTCTAAAGCAAGGGTCAGCAACCTGCGACCTCCTGAGGCCTTTGGACCAGCCCCAGGCCGGTCCTGCTGCTGCCTCTGACTCCCACTGCACACGTCGCAGCCACCATTTTGTTTTCTACGGAAGTACTGTGCATGTGCGAGTGAGCGCGCGTGCGCACGCAGTGCCATTCCCCCCCCCCCCGGCCCAGGGGAAGACCTGGGGACCACCACATGTCATTTGGAGGGGAATGTCAAGAAATGACATGGATGTGACCACAAAATGGAGCTGTAGGATAAGAAATGCAAACAGTTCAGCTCCAAAGGGCAGGTGTGTGTGGGTTAGTAATTGGAGATATACACATCTGAGATGCCTGATGCAACAGGCATTGTTAACTGCTTATGAAAAGGAGATGGGAATCATCTCCAGTGTGGGTTTGTTGTTTATGGTGGTTGGTGGACCAGTTTGTTGGAGTGTTGCATAGTTGTGAGTATTTGAGACAGCTGTCCAATACTCTGTATGTATATATTGTACATAGCGAATTGACCAACGTGGCTGAGGCTTCTGGGAGCTGAAGTCCTTTGGCCCTTAAAGGGGAAAGGTTGCCTACCCCTGCTATAAAGAGCTCTTGGCTGCTAGTTTGTTCTGGAGGCAAGTCTCTGACTCACTTCTTCTGAATAAAAGTCCCCACGAGCCCCTTAAATAAAAAAGGGTATAAGAGAAAATGAAGAATTAAAGGAAAAAACCCTCAAACATTGCTCCCGGTCACCTTCTCCTCTGTACTGTCAACTGTTTTTAACAGTAAGAAACTTCTCCCAGCAGTTATATAGAATTAGGCTTCTAGTTCCACACACACACCCAGTGACCCACAGATGTGATTCACAGTTTTAAAAAGTTTAAGGACACACCTAGCCAAAATGGCTAAACAGAGAAGCAGCCTTTTCATGCCTGGCATGACAAATTTAAAACAAATTTAAAAAACAAACCTCATACTTGCGATCTTCCTGGAAGATCTGGAGCCCATGCCGAGGCAGCTATGGCTATTTCATAGAATCATAGAGTCGGAAGAGACCACAAGGGCCATCCAGTCCAACCCCCTGCCATGCAGGAACTCCCAATCAAAGCATCCCCGACAGATTGCCATCCAGCCTCTGCTTAAAGACCTCCAAGGAAGGAGACTCCACTACTCTCCGAGGGAGTGTGTTCCACTGTTGAACCACCCTTACTGTCAGGAAGTTCCTCCTAATGTTGAGGTGGAATCTCTTTTCTTGCAGCTTGCATCCATTGTTTTTGGTCCTATTCTCTGGAGCAGCAGAAAACAAGCTTGTTCCCTCCTCAATATGACATCCCTTCAAATATTTAAACACAGCTATCATATCACCTCTCAGCCTTCTATTCTCCAGACTAAACATCCCCAGCTCCGTAAGTGATTCCGCATAGGGATTCATGGTTTCCAGACCCTTCACCATTTTAGTTGCCCTCCTTTGGTCACGCTAGTTTCTCCACATCTTTTTTAAATTGTGGTGCCCAGAACTGGACAGAGGATTATTCCAGGTGAGGCCTGACCAAAGCAGAATAGAGTGGCACTATTACTTCTCTTGATCTAGACACTATACTTCCACTGATGCAGCCTAAAATTGCATTGGCCTTTTTAGCTGCTGCATCGCACTGTTGACTCATGTTCAACTTGTGGTCCACCTGGACTCCTAGATCCCTTTCACACGTAGTCTCATTCAGCCAGGTGTCCCCCATCGTATATGTGTACTTTTTGTTTTTCCGCCCTAAGAACCATGTCAAAGGCCTTACTGAAATCAAGATATACTATATCTACAGCATTCCCTTCATCTATCAAGCTGGTAATTTTATCAAAAAAAGAGATCAGATTTGTCTGGCATGACCTGTTTCTCTGAAACCCAAGTTGACTTTTTGTTATTATGAAATTACTTTCCAGATGTTCACAGACTCTCTGTTTAATGATCTGCTCCAGAATCTTTCCCGGTATTGATGTCAGACTAACTGGGCGATAATTGTTGGGATCCTCTTTTTTCCCCTTTTTGAAGATGGGGACAACATTTGCCCTCCTCCAGTCCACTGGGACTTCTCCTATTTTCCAGGAGTTCTCAAAGATTATTGCCAATGGTTCCGATATTACATTTGCCAGTTCTTTTAATACCCTTGGATGCAATTCATCTGGTCCTGGAGACTTATATTCATTTAGATTAACCAGATATTTCTGTACTATCTCTTTACTTATTCTGTGCTGAAATTCTCCTATTCTGTTCTCTGCTCCATTATCCTCACCTTGAGCACCCTTTGTCTTTTCTGAGAAGACTGAAGCAAAGAAGGTGTTGAGTAATTCTGCCTTTTCTCTGTCCCCTGTTAGAATTTCTCCATCTTCTCTGCACAGTGGCCCTATCATTTCCTTCTTCTTTCTTTTGCTATGGACATACCCCCAGAAGCCCTTTTTATTGTCCTTAATGCCTTTAGCAAGCCTGAGCTCATTCTGCGCTTTAACTTTTCTGACTTTACCCCTACATGTGCTAGCTATTTGTTTGAATTCCTCTTTGGTGATTTCCCCATTTTTCCATTTCTTATACATGTTCCGTTTAAAACATAGTTCAGTTGCAAGTTCCTTAGTCATCCCTCCTGGTTTCTTGAGACACCTCCCATTTTTCCTCCTCGTTGGCACGGTTTGAAATTGTGCCTTCAGTATCTCCCTTTTGAGAAACTCCCATCCGTCTTAAACTCCCTTCTCTTTTAGTATTCCTGTCCATGGGATCACCCCCAGTATTCTCTAAGTCTAGTAAAATCAGCTTTCCTAAAGTCTAGAATGCATGTCTGACTATGCCTTGCTTCTCCTTTCCACTGTATAATAAACTCGAGGAGGACATGATCACTTCCTCCTAAGGATCCAACCACTTGCACCCCATTAACAGAGTATTTGCTCACTCTGAGTCAGCAGGCACCCAGCAGATAGCTTCCCTGGGCATGGAAATGGAGGGCCAGGTAATGGGGGGAGTTCGGGTGAGATCCAAGGCAAGGGTACTCAGGTTGCCCACCAAATTTCCTTGCAACTGCAGACAAGGCAGACACTGAGGGCACACTGTATCTGTTTGAGGTGAACTGTACATTCCTTAACACAAGGAAATGTAATAGTATTAAGTCAGGTTTTGTTTCCATACAAGTGTAGATATGTGCCTCTATATTGTAGGCTCTGCCCTCTGTATCTAGGGTTTCTTTATCCATGGATTCAGCCATCTATGGATTGAAAATTTGAAATAAAATATAAATTCCAAAAAGCAAACCTTGATTTGGCTATTGTATATAAGGGTCATCATTTTACTATGCTATTATGTAAAGGGACTTCAGCTCCCAGAAGCCTCAGCCATGTTGCCCAATAGTCCCATGTTGGCCAATAGCTCCTGGGATTCTGGGAGCTGAAGTCCCTCAGCCCTTAAAAGGGAAAGGTTGCCTACCCCTGTACTATGCCATTATTTAAAGGGACTTCAGCTCTTGTTGTCATTTTCTCCCTTTCAGCTCCTGGTCTCTTTTAAGGAGGTGACTGTATATTTCACCAAGGAGGAGGAGTGAGGTCCCCTGAACAGAAGGAAGTCAGGATGGAGGAGGATGGGAACGTGGCCTTGCCGGGTAAGAAGCACTTCCACCTTTAAGCAAATGAGATCCTGGGATTTGGTGTTCAACTCCTAATGAAATCGTCTTCTTTCTGAAGCAGGGAAAGATCAGGAGAAGGAGGATTTTGTGGAGCCCTCTCTGATGCCATTAGAAACAACCCAGATTGCTGTGGAAAAAGAGGATTTTGGAAATCAAAGGGGACAGAAAAGACAAAAGGGCTACCAATCTGAGAATGGGAAAAAGAATTGTTCTGTTTCCCAGGAGGATACTAGTGAATTCCTGACTCCTGAAGAAACCAACAAAGGGAAAAGAAGGACCAAGTGTTCTGTCTGTGGAAAATCATTCCAATCTAAATTTCACTTAAACGTACATTGCAGAATCCACACACAAGCATCACCATATGAATGTATGGAATGTGGAAAGAGCTTCTCTGATATTCAAAGTTTATGTTTGCATCAAAGAATCCACACAGGTGAGAAGCCATATCAGTGCATAGAATGTGGAAAGAGCTTTCGCCTCAGTGGATATCTAACTAAACACCAGAAAACTCACACTTGGGAGAAACCATATAAATGCATGGAATGTGGAAAGAGCTTCATTCGGAGTGGACATCTTTACTCACATCAAATAACCCATACAGGGGAGAAACCATACAAATGCATGGAATGTGGAAAGAGTTTCATTACGAATGGAGCTCTGACTAAACATCAAAGAATTCACACAGGGGAGAAACCATACAGATGCATGGAATGTGGAAAGAGCTTCCGTTGGAGCACACATTTACGTACACATCAAAGAACCCATACAGGGGAGAAGCCATATACATGCATAGAATGTGGTAGGAGCTTCTCTTACAGTCAGCGTTTACGTTCACATCAACGAATCCACATGAGGGAGAAGCCATATCAGTGCATGGAGTGTGGTAAGAACTTCTCTCGAAAAGAAACTTTGCATTCACATCAAAGAACTCACACAGGAGAGAAACCATATAATTGCGTGGAATGTGGCAAGAGCTTTTCTCATAGTAAATCTTTACAGTTACATCAAAGGACCCACACAGGGGAGAAACCATATAGATGCATAGACTGTGGAAAGAGCTTCAGTCAGATTTCAAATCTACGTACGCATCAAAAATCCCATACAGGGGAGAAACCACATAAATGCATGGAATGTGGAAAGAGCTTCTCTCATAGTCACCAATTACATTCACATCAAAGGACTCATACAGGGGAGAAACCATATACATGTACAGACTGTGGAAAGAGCTTCGCTTATAGTCACTCTTTATGTTTGCATCAAAGAACCCACACAGGGGAGAAACCATATAAATGCATGGAGTGTGGAAAGAGTTTCATTGCGAGTGGAGCTCTGACTAAACATCAAAGAATTCACACAGGGGAGAAACCATATGCATGCATAGATTGTGGTAAGAGCTTCTCTTATTTTGACAGTTTACGTTCACATCAAAGAATCCATACAGGGGAGAAACCATATAATTGCATCAAATGTGGAAAGAGCTTCAGTCAGATTTCAAATCTATATAGACATCAAAGATCCCACACAGGGGAGAAACCACATACATGCATGGAATGTGGAAAGAGCTTCAGTCAGAGTGGACATCTTTACATACATCAAAAATCCCACATAGGGGAGAAACCACATAAGTGTATGGAATGTGGAAAGAGCTTCTCTGATAAACGAAATTTACAGTCACATCAAAGGACCCACACAGGAGAGAAACCATATACGTGCATAGAATGTGGAAAGAGCTTCCATCAAAATTCACATCTACGTATGCATCAAAAAATCCACACAGAGGAGAAACCATATATGTGCACAGAATGTGGAAAGAGCTTCCGTCAAAATTCACATCTACATACGCATCAAAAATCCCACACAGGGGAGAAACCACATACATGCATGGAATGTGGAAACAGCTTCTCTGATAAACGAACTTTACAGTCACATCAAAGGACCCACACAGGGGAGAAACCATATACATGCGTAGACTGTGGAAAGAGCTTCCGTCAGAATTCACATCTACGTACGCATCAAAAAACCCACATGAGGGAAAAACCATACAAATGCATGGAATGTGGAAAGAGCTTCAGTCTGAGTGGATATCTACGTTCACATCAAAGAACCCACACAGGGGAGAAACCATATAAATGCATGGAATGTGGAAAGAGTTTCAGTCAGGGTGGACATCTTTACACACATCAAAGAACACACACAGGGGAGAAACCACATAAATGCATGGAATGTGGAAAGAGATTCTCTGATAGTCGCCAATTATGTTCACATCAGAGGACCCATACAGGAGAGAAACCATATAAATGCATGGAATGTGGGAAGAGCTTCAGTCAGAGTTCAGCTCTACGTTCACATCAAAGAATCCACACAGGGGAGAAACTATATAAATGCATGGAATGTGGGAAGAGCTTCAGGCAGAGTGGAGATCTGACTAAACACCAGAGAACCCATGTAGAAACCATATAAATGCATGGAATGTCGAAAGAGCATCAGCCACAGTGGAGATCTGACTAAACACCAAGGGAGGTCTTTAAACAGAGGCTGGATGGCCATCTGTCGGGGATGCTTTGATTTTGAGTTCCTGCATGGCAGGTGATTGGACTAGATCAGGGTTAGGCAACCTTTTTGAGCTGGGGGCCAGGTTGCTGTCCCTCAGACAATGGGGGGGCTGAAGCACATTTAAAAATGCATGCACACTCTCTCAGCCCCAGAAAAGCCATGACAAAACCTCTATGGAGATTTTGCCAAGAAAATCCCAAGAACAAGTAATAACAATAATCAATATCATCGTGGTGGGCAGTTGCAGTGGCAGGACTGGCCTGGGGCCGGTCCAAAGGCCGTGGGGGGCCGCATCCGGGCCTTGGGTTGCCTACCCCTGGTCTAGATGGTCCTTGTGGTCACTTCCAAATCTATGGTTCTAAAAGAGGTTGCTAAAATGAGAGCTCGTCGAGGACAATTGGCTTACACATTGTAAACCACTTAGGGAGTGCTTAAGTGGTTTAGAAATCTAATTGCTATTGCTATTTTTCTTTCTCTAAATCTTCTATTTGCATCAATAACGAAATTCTTATTTTCTCTTATTCCTCCCCTCCCACTGGACCTTCTTTTATAAATAAGTAGTTTTGTTTTCCAAATAATAGTATAATATTGTTTTCCAAATGACGTAGAAAGAGCTTCAGAAATAGTGGAGCATGTTGGAACCATCAAAGAATGAATCCACACAGGAGAGAAACTATATATTGCTGTTGCTAACTTCCTTCCTTGAGTCTGTTCCAACTCCTGGCGACCCTGTGGATGAGACATCTCCAAGAATCCCTAGCTTCCACTGCAGTCTTATCCAGATCCTCCCAAGCCTTTCCCCATAATAACCCCTTTGATGGAGTCTATCCATCTGGTCTGTAGACTTCCTCTCTTTCTATTCCCCTCTACCTTTCCTAAAATTATTATTTTTCCTTCTCATTCTGTGGCCAAAGAATGATAGTCTCAACTTGATCATCTTTGCTTCCAAGAGAGCCCTGGTCTGATCTGTTCAAGAACCCATTTGTGTTCTTGGCTGTCCATGGGATCCTAAGTACGATTCTCCAGCACCACATTTCCATTGAGTTGGTTTTCTTTCTATTTGCTTCCTTCACTGTCCAGCTCTCCCATCAGTACATGGGGATGATGGGGAATACAATGGCCTGAACGATTCTGACTTTAGTGCGCTGTTGTATGTCTTTGCTCTTCAGGATCTTTTCCAGTTCTTTCATAGCTGCCCTTCCCATTCCTAGTCTTCTTCTTATTTCTTGACTGCAGTCTCCATTCTGGTCAATGTTTGATCTGGGAATTCTTCAACTCTTTCAATTTCCTTGTTGCCTAGGTTTAATTTGCGTATTCCTTTTTGTTTTTTTTAGGTTCAGCATCAGACTTGCCTTTGCACTTTCATCTTTGACCTTTCTTATTCACTGTTCCAATTCCTGAATGTCTTCTGTTAATATTATGGTGTCGTCCACATATCTTAGGTTGTTAATGTTGCTTCCTTTTATCTTAACTCCTCCTTTTTCTGATTCTAATTCTGCTTTTCTTGTGATGTTTTCAGCATATAAGTGAAACAAGTAGAGTGATAGGATGCAGCCTTGCCTGACCCCTTTGGGAACCACTCTGTTCCCCGAATTCTGTTCTTACGGTAGCCTCTTGTCCTTGGTACAGATTCCTCATCAGGACTATCAGATGTAGTGCCACCCCCATGTCCTTAAGTTGGGTGGCTGCTGCTCCCAGCCACCACTGTGCATTTTAAGGTTTAAGTTATTGTGTTGATTTAGTTTGATATTTTAATTATTCTACTAGTTTAATTCGATTTTTATGGGGTGGGTGGGCTAGGAATTGGGGGGGGGACAGAATTGTTTTAATTGTTGTCTTGTTTTAACTTATATGCTGCCTCGATTGCTTTTCAGAGGGGCGGGTTAAAAATAAAAATTATTATTATTGTTGTTGTTGTTGTTATTGTTATTATTGTTATTATTATTATTGAGGACGTTCCTTAGCTTTTCATGATCTATACCAGGGGTAGGCAACCTTTCCCCTTTAAGGGCCAAGGGACTTCAGCTCCCAGAATCCCAGGAGCTATTGGCCAACATGGGACTATTGGCCAACATGGCTGAGGCTTCTGGGAGCTGAAGTCCCTCGGCCCTTAAAGGGGAAAGGTTGCCTACCCCTGATCTATACAATCAAATGCTTGGCTGTAGTCTATGAAACACATACTGATTCTTCTTTGGAATTCTTTGGTGCGCTCCATTAGGGTCAGACTTAGTGGACTCAGACTTTAGAAACCAAGACAACATTTCAGTCTAGATTATTGAAGCTTTATTTTGGATTTCCAGGCAGAAGTTCACCAGAGACATGTTAATATCACATCTAATTTCCCCGCAAATGATCCATCCCTTATAGGTCTCTCTTCCAAGCTTTTTCCCAAGCCCACGATCCATGAGCTTGAACCCCATCAAAAGGTCCTTTGAAGTTTCTGCCTTCTCCCCAACTTCTCATCTCCCAAGGCCATTCATCTTCCTCAGGAAGGAAGGTGTCTGCTTGCTTGCATCTTGTATCAGTAAGTAGACAAGATCATACATTGGAAATGGCCACTGCCCTTGCGCATCTGTTTCCCCGCTTGCATTTTCCCCTCTTGCCTTTCATTTGGATTATAGCCCCCCCTTGCTGATTTCTCTTTATTTCCTCTATTCTCTCATATTCCTCATGTTTCCTATCGTGATAGATACATATACTTCTGGATATGACAATTCGCAATTGTATGTTTGCAATGTGGTCATAGAATCATAGAATCATAGAGTTGGAAGAGACCGCACGGGCCATCCAGTCCAACCCCCTGCCATGCAGGAAATCCAAATCAAAGCATCCCCAACAGATGGCCATCCAGCCTCTGCTTAAAGACCTCCAAGGAAGGAGAATCCACTACACTCCGAGGGAGTGTGTTCCACTGTCGAACAGCCCTAGTGCCTGTTGCTTTTCTGAACCCCACTTGGACCTCTGGGATTTCTCTCTCCATGTATGAATCGTAGAACTATAGAGTTGGAAGAGACCACAAGGACCATGTAGTCCAACCCCCTGCCATGCAGGAACTCAAAAAGCATTGCCAACAGATGGCCATCCAGCCTTTGTTTAAAGACCTCCAAAGACGAAGACTCCACCACACTCCGAGGGAGTATGGTTGGAGTCTGTACTGCAGAATTTTGTTCATTAATTTGCCTGCATGTGAGATTAGTGCTATTGTCCTATAGTTGCTACAGTCTTTTGTTTCTCCTTTCTTGCGGATTTGTGTGTATATCGAGCATTTCCAGTTGGCCACCTCATTGTTTTCTATGTTTGTTGGCATAGTCGTAGGCTTTCATGGCCAGCATCCATAGTTTTTTTTTTGTGTGTGTGTGTGTGTTTTTCGGGCTGTGTGGCCATGTTCTAGAAGAGTTTCTTTCTGACGTTTCACCAGCATCTGTGGCTGGCATCACAGTTCTACAAAATAAGAAAATCAGCACTCAGCAAATGCAAATGGAAAACCAACCAGGGTCAGGAGCTTTCCCAGCAGACAGTAGCAGACAATATCCTTGATTGCATATCCTCCCACCCTGAAGCCATGCCATTAACAACAGAACAAAACCTATTCAACACAACAATACACAGTTTACATGGGAATCACCCCTCCCTACCCAGGATCTCACAGTATTTATAGATCCACTCTCTTCCAGTATTCTCTGAAGATGCCAGCTACAGATGCTGGCAAAACATCAGAAAGAAACTCTTCTAGAACATGGCCACACAGCCCGAAAAACCAACAAAAAACTATTTGTTGGAATATTTCAGTTAGCACTAAAGTTGCATCTGTCTGTGGGCATTGCACCAGTTCACATGGGATATCATCTGTTCCTGGTGATTTATTTTTCCCCATTTCCTTTACTGCAGATTCCACTTCTTAGAATTTGGGGTTCATCTTCATATGTCTCTTCATTCCAAATATCATTAATTCCCTCATTTTGTTTTTATACATCTTCTGTGTATTGCCTCCAGCCTCTTTTTATTTCTTCTTCTTCCTGTATTATTTTTTCTCCAAAAAGCATCCCTGCCCTTGGTTTGAACTTGATTTAATTTCTCGGATTTTTTTATAGAGGTCTCTTGTTTTTCCCTTTTTGTTGTTGTCTTCTATTTCTCTGCATTGGTCATTGTAGCATTTCTCCTTATCTCTGCATGTCAGACAACTTTGTTCCTGTCTCCCTTTGTCTTTGCTTTTCTTCTTTCTTTTATTGCATAAAGTGTTTCATCTGTCATCCCTTGTTTCTTATCTTTCTTTTTGGACACTGTTAGTGTTTTCTTGCATTCATCCTTAATTATATCTTTGACTTTTATCCACAGTTCTTCAGGTTCCCGGTCGGTTATACTCAGGAGTTAAAATCTGTTTCTTACATTGTCTTTGAACTCATCTGAAATGTTATCTTTTGCTTCCAGTTATGGTTTTTGTGTTTACCCTCTGGCGATGTCCAAGTGTCTAGTCTCCTATCTGGTTGTATGAAACAAGTATTTGCAATGAATAGATCATTGGCCTCACAGAATTCTAGCAGATGCTGTCTTACTTTATTTCTTGTTCCTAATCCAAATCTGTCTACTGTTTTTTATTCTTCTTTGTTGCCAATTTTACCATTCCAGTCTCCAATGATTAGTTTGAAATCTTGTGATGGTCTGTTGTGTTTCTTCCTGGACTGCACCAGAGAATCTCTCAATTTCCTCTTCATCTACATCTGTGGTTGGTGCATATACTTGGATTATTGTGATGTCTATAAGTTTACCTTGAAACCTTATTGATAATATACGGTTTGACTTTGAGTTGTATCCTTTGAATGCTCTAGCTATATCTTTCCTTTGTATGAAATCCACTCCATTTCTTCTTGTTTTTCATTTCTAGAATAGATGGCTGTCTGAGTCAGTGACCCATTCTTGTCCATTTTAACTAACTCACTCACTCCTAGTATTGCTATATTCATGAGTTCCATTTCCTTCTTTGCTATGTAATAAGAACTTGACTTTGGGAATTTATAATTACGTAGCTCAAAAATAATACATATGATCTAAAACCATTGTATGAAGGGGGCTAGAGGGAACAGTTTCTGCAGAGACAGTATTTGTCCAAAAGAATGGTACTTTTATTGAGGGAGAAAAATAAATCAATAAGCAAGCACACACATATACAGAGGATCACACATACAAAACACCCCTAACATACATGCCCACACACAAGAACTCAGGAGTAAAACAGTTAGCTTGGATAGGAAACACTAGGCCAGAGGTAGGCAACCTTTCCCCTTTAAGGTCCAAGGGACTTCAGCTCCCAGAATCCCAGGAGGTATTGGCCAACATGGGACTATTGGCCAACATGGCTGAGGCTTCTGGGAGCTGAAGTCCCTCGGCCCATAAAGGGGAAAGGTTGCCTACCCCTGCACTAGGCTTTCTAAGGGTGATAGTTACCTGAAAGGAGCCTGCTCCAACGATGAATGAAGAGATTGATTCAACCATTATGACAAGGAAAGGACAAAGAATAGAGCTGATGGTTCTAGTTAGAGAGTGTTGGCTTTCTACCTTGACATGACCTCGGGTTCGAGATGCTCCGAGAGACTATAGGCCAAGAAAGTACTGCCTGTGTCTGCTCAAAGGTTCTCTAAGTGGCTGGCTGGTAGCATCCACTTGAACTATGAACTCTCAGGGTGGATGCGAGTACATTCAACTCGGGTGGTAGCTCCATCCTCCGCTTTTCTGGCTGGGCTGCCTCTGGAGGATGTCTGCAAGGCTGCAGTCTGGTTCCAGCCATTAACTTTCATCCAACATTATAGGCTGGACACAAAGGCCAGACGTGAAGCAACCTTTGGGAGGGCAGTGTTGCTCTCTGGATTACACTCAATGTTGATTGCATTACATGTGTTGTATGCTTTGAAACCAAACAAATGACACCAACAAGTGCACTTTTACAGTTTTACAGCTGTGAAAAAATTACAGCTTGTTTCAACTTCCAAATTGGTGTCTGGACACTCCCTCCTCCACCGACCGAAGCTTGTCAGTCTACTCTAATCCATTTGTGTGAATTCCCAGATGGCCACTTGAAGAAATACGGTTATAGGTAAGTAACCTGTCCCTACACAAATATATTTAGATACAGGTCTGTGTTTATATATATATATGTGTGTGTGTGTGTAATGTATATAATAATAATAATAATAATAATAATAATAATAATAATAATAATAATAATAATAATAATAATAATAATTTTATATAATTTTCCCTTTGCCTCTATGTAGCCAAGAGTCCTTAGGGGAATTTTATGATTAGCTCAAATATGCGAGAGTAGGCTTGCTACAAAAGCCCAATGAAACCGCTCTCCCGGTGTTTATACCAAGAGACCAGAAAATCCCAAGAAATGGAGCTGAGACAGATATTGGTTTAACACTAGATGTCTAATTTATTAAAAATGGGGAAAACTCACTCACAGGTCATGCACTCACACACACACACAAGGCTCAGGAAGATCAAGGTTGGAGTTTGGAACAGAAATGCAGGCGTTACTAATGGCGATACTTACCGAGACGATAGCCTCGCTCCCGGGAAGCGAATGGAGTGATGTGGAATGATAGGAAGACAAGGCAAGGCTCCGCAGCCTGGGTTTGAGCTTGACTTGCCGGTAACTAGTTTCAAAGGTCAGAGCGACGTGGAGTCGTTTGGACCATGAATCTAGCACACTGAGTGCCCAAAAACGGGCAGTTATAGGGCAAAACGAGCCCTGGGGGCGGAAGGCGATAATTGCGATGATGGCACCCTGCTGTATAGGGTGCCATTGTATTCGGTGGTCCTAATCCGAGGAGTCAATACCCTGGGGAAATGTTTGAGTAAGTGATACAATGCCTCTTCCTATGGGTGGGAGGGTGCCAGACTGGGTGACACAATGCAAACCTTCCACCTTAGATGATTGAGAGTGCTTGCTGCCGGGTGGCACAATACATCCCTCGATGGTTTGGGTGATCTCATCATGTAAAGTCCCATTTGCAACTCTCCTGACTGACTGGGGGAAATGCATTCCTAAAGGATTAAGGGTGGGCTGCCCAGGTCATGGGTGCAGAGGGCTGTTGGCCTCTTGATTCTACTACCAGAGTTCATCTGGAGGTCATTTGGGAATTTTCATAGCAAGAGATCCAAGGGTGGCATATGGGGTTATTAATATTTTTGGATCTGAAGGGCATTCTGGGTAACATCTAAGAAAGGAAGACATCCGCTGAGGGTGGTCTAAACACTGTCTCTCTAGTTTGATACACTTTTATTTCTGTACTTCTATTTTGGTATCTCTATATCTTTATATTGCCTTTATATCAGGATCAACATGTATTTAAACACATTTAAACTTAGAATCATAGAATTGTAGACTTGGAAGAGGCCATGAAGGAACTCCCAATTAAAGCATTCCGCAAGAGATGGCCATCCAGCTTCTGCTTAAAGACCTCCAAAGAAGGAAACTCCACTACCCTCTGAGGAAGGAGTGTGTTCCAGTGTTGAACCGCCCTTACTGTCAGGAAGTTCCTCCTAATGTTGAGCTGGAATCTCTTTTCCCGGAGCTTACATCCATTGTTTTGGGTCCCTCCTTTATCTGAACCTTGGTTCCCCCATAGTATAACAATGGGATCATGCGCTACGGTTTTTATTATTTTAATTGTTGTATATTGTTTTCATGATTTTTAACTATGTCACTGTTTAATACTGTTTTAAGGGGGAGAGGGATATGTTGTTTATTGTAACTGTTTTTATGCTGTAAACCGCCCGGATTGGTCAACCATTGGGCGGTATATAAATAAATGTTATTATTCTCTGAAGATGCTAGCCACAGATGCTGGTGAAACGTCAGAAAGAAACTCTTTCAGAACATGGCCACACAGCCTGAAAAAACCCACAAAAAAACTAAATTTTATTATTATTATTATTACTATTATTATTATTAGGCTGAGTATCTGGAAACACAAACACACCGAGAGATTCCTCTCTAGCTTGTGGATTAGATCAGGTTGACTAGTTTTTATTTGTATTTTCCCGCCTCTCCCTACAGATCGAGGCGGGATTACAGAGAAATATAGAAAGATACAATATATAAAATACAATGTATAAAATCATAACAATAATAAAAAACCCACAATCCATATAATAAAATCCAATACCCAATCATGTGCACGGATTGGTCGTCATCTTCACATATCCGGGAGGCCATATCAGATAGTGCAATTAAGCTTCAGAGTTACAATTGGGGAGATCAGGCGGATAGGCCTGCCGGAAGAGCTCCGTTTTAAGCACCTTCTTAAAGGCTTCTAGTGTAGTAATAAGACGGATCTCTTCCGGCAGGCCGTTCCATAGCTTAGAAGCTGCGGCTGTGAATGATCTCTGGGAAGTTACTTTTAATCTGGTATTATAGTATTCCAGTAAATTCTTTCCTGATGTTCTGAGAGTTTGGGCGGATTATGTAGGGAGAGGCATTCCTTCAAGTAACTCGGACCATCCATTAATTTTTTTTTAACAAAACCAAACCTTGATTTTGCATACATACACACACACATAGAGAAGCCCCTTGGTATCCACTTGGGTTTGATTCCAGAACCCCCCATGGATACCAAAAACAATGGATGCTCATGACCCATGTTATATTGAGCATCCCCGTGTGTGTGTGTGTGTGTGTGTGTGTGTGTGTGTATATATATATATATATATATATATATATATATATATAGTATCTATGGAGGGTCCTGGAACCAAATTTTAATAATTAATTGTGTTATATGTTGTTTTTAATTCCTATTGATTTAATAATGTTTTAAGGGGGGAAGGGAATTTGAGTTATTTTATACTATGTATTATTTTACTGTTGTAAGCCGCCCCGATTGTTTTCAGAGGGGCGGGATATAAATAATAATAATAATAATAATAATAATAATAATAATAATTATTATTATTATTATTATTACCAGCGGCCTTCTGCACCTGTTTGAGGTGGAAATGTAAGTTCTTCAAAATATTCCTTTTAGATGTAAAGATGCCTGTAGAGATAGAAAGATTTTGGAAGTCTGAAAGCTAGGTTGTGTCCCAACTGACAAGTCTTATGTCATCTCCTTTTCATCGATCTTCCGTAATGGGCGAGGATAAATATTAAATTGATTAAACAAACAGCCTAAAAAATTACAGAGCAAGCCGCTTATTCTCCTGTTGTGATGTATCCTGAAATTTAAATCTTAAGGTTATTTAAGGGGAGAGTTATACTCATTTAACTCATATAACCAAACATTTATATCTTTTAACAGCATCGACATAAATGTCCAACTCACATTGCCAACTCACATTAATAATAATAATAATAATAATAATAATAATAAAATTTATTTATATCCCGCTTAATGACAATCAATCCAAGCTGCTTACAATAAAAAGTACAAACATCAAATTCCCAAAAACATCCCACCTCCCAATAAAACAGTATTAAATGACATATAATTAAAATATCCATTAACAGAATTTTAAAAACCTTACGACCTAAAAGAATTACAAATCAAGATAGCTAAAATAAATTCAGTCAAGTTTATTTTATGTCTTATATTGTCCTTAATCTTTTTTCCAGATTGGTCTTCATATATCCACTGATTAAGAATCCTTTTCAGACCTTCTATTTAACCTAAGACCCTCCTCACCAATATCTGCCATTAAAACTGACCCGAAAGGGAAACAATGCTATAAATTACATGATGGTGGGCTGGGGGGGGGGGCCAACTTTTTTCCCCAACATAGTGGCTGTTTTTAAATGTATTTTGGGGTTCCGGATTCAAAAAAGGCGATAAAGAATGTCATACCACAGCTGGTTCTTTCACAAATTTCTTGACTGATTTCCGCACTACTAATCTGATTCAGTTGCATGAGAATGTCAAAGCAAATTGTGGGGAAACGGTATGTGCCAACAGAGCAAGACTGAGGCCATTTTGGGATTTTTTTAGAGTGCCACATCTTTCTAAAGCCAACATACATTTTAAAAAGTGTTTCTTTTTATGACCCTCGGTTTTGGAGGCCCATGTGATAGTTGTGGATAGAATCATAGAATCATAGAGTTGGAAGAGACCACAAGGGCCATCCAGTCCAACCCCCTTCTGCCATGCAGGAACTCCCAATCAAAGCATCCCTGACAGATGGCCATCCAGCCTCTGCTTAATGACCTCCAAGGACGGAGACTCCACTACTCTCCGAGGAAGGAGTGTGTTCCACTGTCGAAACGCCCTTACTGTCAGGAAGTTCCTCCTAATGTTGAGGTGGAATCTCTTTTCTTGCAGCTTGCATCCATTGTTTCGGGTCCTAGTCTCTGGAGCAGCAGAAAACAAGGTTGTTCCCTCCTTGATATGGCATCCCTTCAAATATTTAAACACGGCTATCATATCACCTCTCAGCCTTCTCTTCTCCAGGCTAAACATCCCCAGCTCCCTAAGTCGTTCCTCATAGGGCTTGGTTTCCAGACCCTTCACCATTTTAGTTGCCCTCCTTTGGACACGCTCCAGTTTCTCCACATCTTTTTTGAATTGTGGTGCCCAGAACTGGACACAGTATTCCAGGTGAGGCCTGACCAAAGCAGAATAGAGTGGCACTATGACCTCTCTTGATCTAGACGCTATACTTCTACTGATGCAGCCTAAAATTGCATTGGCCTTTTTAGCTGTTGCATCGCACTGTTGACTCATGTTCAACTTATGGTCCGCTTGGATTCCTAGATCCCTTTCACACGTATAAGTCTTGTTAAGCCAGGCGTCCCGTATCCTGTATCTATGCATTTCATTTTTCCACCTTAAATGCAATACCTTCCATTTCTCTGTGTTGAAATTCTTTTTGTTAGCTTTGGCCCAGCTTTCTCATCTATTCAGGTCATTTTGAATGTTCATCCTGTCTCCTGGGGTATTAGCTATTCCTCCTAATTTGGTGTTGTCTGCAAATTTGATAACTATGCCCCCAATACCGTCATCCAAGTCATTAATAAAGATATTGAATAGCACTGGGCCCAGCACAGAGCCCCACTGGACACCCCACTGGTCACTTCTTTCCAAGTTGAAAAGGAGCCATTGTTGAGCACCCTTTGGGTTCGACCAGTCAACCAATTACAAATCCATGTAACAGTTACTTTGTCTATCCCACATTTTACCAACTTGCTTGCAAGAATGTCATGGGGAACCTTGTCAAAGGCCTTACTGAAATCAAGATATACTATATCCACAGCATTCCCTTCATCTACCAAGCTGGTAATTTTATCAAAAAAAGAGATCAGATTTGTCTGGCATGACATGTTTCTCTGAAACCCATGTTGACTTTTTGTGATTATGAAATTACCTTCCAGATGTTCACAGACTTTCTGTTTAATGATCTGCTCCAGAATTTTTCCTGGTATCGATGTCAGACTAACTGGTCGATAATTGTTGGGATCCTCTTTTTTCCCCTTTTTGAAGATGGGGACAACATTTGCCCTCCTCCAGTCTGCTGGGACCTCTCCTGTTTTCCAGGAGTTCTCAAAGATTATTGCCAATGGTTCCAATATTACATTTGCCAGTTCTTTTAATACCCTTGGATGTAATTCATCTGGTCCTGGAGACTTATATTCATTTAGAGTAACCAGATGTTTCTGTACCATCTCTTTACTTATTCTGTGCTGAAATTCTCCTATTCTGTCCTCTGCTCCATTATACTTAGGTTGAGCACCCTTTGCCTTTTCTGAGAAGACTGAAGCAAAGAAGGTGTTGAGTAATTCTGCCTTTTCTCTGTCCCCTGTTAACTTTTTGCCATCTTCTCCACACAGTGGCCCTACCGTTTCCTTCTTCTTCCTTTTGCTGCTGACATACCCAAAAAAGCCCTTTTTATTGTTCTTAACCTCTCTAGCAAGCCTCAGTTCATTCTGCGCTTTAGCTTTTTCTGACTTTACCCCTACACGTTCTAGCTATTCGTTTGAATTCCTCTTTGGTGATTTCCCCATTTTTCCATTTCTTATACATGTTCCATTTAAAACTTAGTTCAGTTGCAAGTTCCTTAGTCATCCATCCTGATTTCTTGAGACACCTCCCATTTTTCCTCCTCATTGGCAAGGTTTGAAATTGTGCCTTCAGTATCTCCCTTTTGAGAAAGTCCCATCCATCTTGAACTCCTTTCTCTTTTAGTATTCCTGTCCATCGGATCACCCCCAGTATTTCTCTAAGTTTACTAAAATCAGCTTTCCTAAAGTCTAGAATGCGTGTCTGACTATGCCTGGCTTCTCCTTTCCACTGTATAATAAACTCAAGGAGGACATGATCACTCTCGCCTAAGGATCCAACCACTTGCACCCCATTAACTCAGTCTTCCCTGTTAGTCAGGATCAGATCCAAAATAGCTGACTCCCTCGTTGCCTCTTCCACCTTTTGGACAATGAAATTGTCTTCAAGGCAAGTGAGGAATTTGCTAGACCTTCAGGATTTTGCTGAGTTTGACTTCCAGCAAATATCAGGATAGTTGAAGTCACCCATCACTACTATATTTTTCCTTTCTGAGTGTGTGGTCATCTGTTCTAGAAAGGCTTCATCCAATTCTTCTGCTTGAGTTGGGGGTCTGTAGTAGACTTCCAAACTAACATTCCTGTTGTTTCCCTCCCCTTTAATTTTTATCCAGATCCTCTCCACCTGGCTTCCAGGATTGATGTCCTGGATTTCTTCACTGGTGTAAATATCCCTGACATATAATGCTATTCCTCCTCCTTTCCTGTTTGGCCTGTTTCTCTTGGAAAGGTTATACCCCTGTATTTCTAAATTCCAGTCATGAGACTCATCCCACCAGGTTTCAGTGATGCCTATTATATCCTATTTGCTTTGTTGTGCTAGGAGTTCAAGTTCATCTTGCTTATTTCCCATGCTCTGTGCATTAGTGTAGAGACATCTAAGACCATATGTCCCCTTTACTTGCTCTCTGTGCACATTTTTTTGCCTCCCACTCTTGGGGCCTTGCACTGTTTGCCTTGTTCCCTCTATGACAGTTCAACTGTTTTTTCCAGTCCTTTTGTCTTCCAGGACACTGTCTCCCTTCCCCACATAACTCAGTTTAAAGCCCACCTGATCCAATTCTTGAGATCTCGGATCTTTGCCCCATGGAGACAACACACCTCCCAAGACATCTTGTCAGGCCCACAAATCACTGCTTCTGTCCCCCTCAGCAAGGAGTCCCCCACCACGACCACACGCCTCCTCCGAGGCTTAGCAGCAACTGTTCCCTGTGGTGGATTTCCCCTATTGTGTCCTCTAATCCATTTTCCTCAAGTTGAACACCCTTACCCTTTTGTGAAAAGACTAAGGCAAAGAAAGTTTTGAGTAGTTCTGCCTTTTCTCTGTCCCCTGTTAGAATTTCACCATCCTCTCTGTGCAGTGGCCCTACTATTTCCTTCTTCTTTCTTTTGCTACGGATATACCCCAAAAAGCCCTTTTTGTTGTTCTTAACTTCTCTAAGCAATCCTGAGTTCATTCTGTGCTTTGGTTTTCCTGACTTTACCCTTAAATGTTCTGGCTCTTTTTTTGAATTCATCTTCAGTGATTCCATCCCTTTTCCATTTCTTATACACCTCCCGTTTAAAACTTAGTTCAGTTGAAAGTTTTTTTGTCATCCAACCCGGTTTCTTGAGACATCTCCCATTTTCCTTTCTCATTGGAACAGTTTGAGATTGTGCCTTCAGTATCTCCTTTTTGAGAAACTCCCATCCATCCTGGACTCCCTTCTCCTTTAGTATTCCTGACCACAGGATCACTCCCAGCGTTTCCCAAGTTTGTTGAAATCAGCTCTCCTAATGTCTAGAATAAGTGTGTGACTATGCCTAGCTTCTCCTTTTCACTGTATAAGAAACTGCAGGAGAACATGATCACTCCCACCTAAGGATCCCACCACTTGCACCCCATTGACCAGGTCATCCCTGTTGGTTAGGATCAGATCTAAAATAGCTGATCCCCTTGCTGCGTCTTCCACCTTTTGGACAAAGAAATTGGTTTTGAGGCAAGTGAGGAATTTGCTAGACTTTGATGTATTGGCTGAGTTTGACTTCCAGCAAATTTACTTATTGAATGTGTTAAACAAAACTGGCTCGATACTGGAGAAAAAAAAAATACAGCAAAGATCTTTTATATATGATCTCAGCAGTTAGATTTTTAATAATGCAAAGGTGGGAAAAAAACAAGAAATACCTACATTGGATGATTGGTTGTTGAAGCTAGCAAAAATAAAAGAAATGGGTAGACCAAGAGCTGTACTAAACCAGAAAGATTTAGGGGGGTTGCAAACTGCCAGAAATAGTGCAAATTGAGTCCACTTTTAGGGTTAGGTTTAGTGCTAGGGAATCATGGGAATTGTTGTTTTTCTGAGACATTGAGCCTTCTCTGTCAGAGAGCTCTGGTGCCACAATAAAATACAGTTCCCATGATTCCCTAGCACTAACCCTAACCCTAAAAGTGGACTCAATTTGCACTATTTCTGGCAGTCTGCAACTCCCCTTAGAAAGGTTGATAAGGAATGGTCACCAGTTATAAAATATAGTAATAAAAGATGACAATGAAATAGCAAGTAGAACTGTGGGAATTATAAGAAAATTAGGTTAAATAAAGGAGACAAGACTGTAATTGGATATGATGTATGGTTATGATTGCCTATCTTTTAAATGAGAGCTTCTATTAAAAATCAGAGATAGAAAAGAATCAAGGGAAGATTATGATTATAAACGAAGGTTTTTAATTGTCAAAGAAACTGTGGAAGTATTGTAATGTAAGATGATGAGTAGACTATATTTGAAACTTTGCATAAATGTATTTTTAGATGTTTACATAGTATAAATAGAATAAATAAATAAATAAATAAATAAATAAAAAGGCATCATCCAATTCCTCAGCCTGACTTGGGGGACTGTAGTAGACTCTCATAATAACATCCCTGTTGTTTCGCTCCCCTTTCATTATGATCCAGATGCTCTCCACCTGGCTTCCAGAATTTAAGTCCTGGATCTCTTCACAGGTGTAAACATCTTTGACATATAATGCTATTCCTTCTCCTGTCCTGTTTGGCCTATTTCTCTTTTAAAAGTTATACTCCTCTGTTACTATATTCCGATCATGAGATTCATTCCACCAGGTTTCAGTGATATCATATTTGCTATGTTGTGCTAGGAGTTCAAGTTCATCTTGCTTATTTCCCATGCTCTGGGCACTAGTGTAGAGACATCTAAGACCATGTTTCCCTCCTACTTGCTGCCTGTGCAAAATATTTTGCCTCCCGCTCTTGCATTATTTGCCTTGATCCCTCTATAAGATTTTGACTATTTTCTCCAGCCCTTTCACCTTCCAGAATACTGCCTCCCTCCCCCACATAACTCAGTTTAAAGCCCTCTGGATCAAATTTGTTTCTGCCATCTGATGTGAGATGCAACCCAGCTCTTGCCAGAAGGCCACCCTCATGGAATAGCAGCCCATTATCTAAGAATCCAATTTGTTTTTGGTGGCATCATCTGCAGAGCCAGTTATTAACACCTGCTATTTTCATCTCCCTTTCTGGACCATGCCCTTCAACAGGAAGAAGAGATGAGGTAATAACCTGTGCATCCAGCTATTTCAGCTTCCTACCCAAAGACTCATAATCCATTTTGATGTTCTGAAGGCTATACCTTGCAGTGTCATTGGTTCCCACATAGACTTAAAGGAAGGGGTAATGGTCAGTAGGCTTGACAAGTCTTATCAACTTGATTATCACATCACGGATTTTTGCCCCAGGGAGACCACACATCTCCTGGGATGTTTTGTCAGACCCACAAACCACTGCTTCTATACCCCTCAACAAGGAGTCCCTCACCACCACCGCACACCTCCTCTATGGCTTAGCAGTGGCTGTTTCCTGCGGTGATACTCTCAGGCTCCCCTGCACTGTTCCTGAAGTCTGTCCCTGCTGCTCTTTATCTCTGATTAGGGAGAGAGCTTCAAATCGATTCTGTAGCTGCAAGTTCTCAGAATAATCCCTGGTTTCCCTACTTCTGCATGTGACATTCCTCCAATCATTTACCTCCTGTGTATGTGCAGGACTTTCTCCCCAGCAACTTCCTCTTGTGGTCCCCATCCAAGACTGTTCATTTAGTTCTGTCCAGGAAAACCTTTTGCTCCCTAATATGCTGAAGTATAGATACCTGGCTCTCCAGGTGCTGGACTTTCTGTTCCAGGAGGGCTACCAATTTGCATTTGGTGCAGGTGAAGTGCCCCACATCTCTAGGCAAGAAGACAAACATCCCACAAGTGAGGCAGGTGACTGCAGCAGGTCCCTCTGTGTCCATATTCAGAAATCTTAAGGAGGCACTGAAACGAGACTGTGGGCTTTCCCCTCAAAAGGTCCTCTTTTTTTGGGGGGGTATACAAATCTTGATTAGTATTGCAACCTACATACAAATCTTGATTAGTATTGCAACCTCCTTACCATCTGGGTGGCCTGGAGGAGCCACTTGTCGCGGGACTGGGTGAGACTCTGGCGGGTTTAAAACCCTGCCCGGGACACCTTCCACCAGCACACGTGGCGGCGGCGACTCTCCCGGCCTCGTGGGGGCCTCGTGGGGGCTAAGAAGGACTCTGGGCTCATTTTAGCCCTATTGTCGGGGGCGGCCTTCAGCCTTCAGCCCGCTTCCATCTGGGTGACCTTCAACCCCCCCCCCTTACCATCTGGGCGGCCTGGAGGAGCCGCTTGTCGCGGGACTGGGTGAGATGCTGGTGGGTTTAACACCCCGCCCGGGACACCTTCCACCAGCACACGTGGCGGCGGTGACTCTCCCGGCCTCGTGGGGGCCAAGAAGGACTCTGGGCTCACTTTAGCCCTATTGTCGGGGGTGGCCTTCAGCTTTAAGCCCGCTTCCATCTGGGTGACCTTGATTGGAAGCTATGGGCCAGGAGGCCCTGAGAAGGAGGAAGAGGCGGTGGCGGCTCCTTCTTTACCCCGCCTCCAGCGCTCACCATCAGCTGCGCTCCAGCCCCAACACCGGCCAGAAGCGACGGACGGGTGGCGCTGGGGGTGTGTTTTTATAGCTAGGACAGGACTTAAATTCCGCCAGAGCCTACCTTCCCCCCAGTAACTCTACAGCGGCACTGGGGGTGTAGGGGTTCGTCTGGGCCCTGTCTTGTGGCCTTAGAGAACCATTAAGGCCGAGCTAACTGTGTGAGCTGAGAGGATTGTCTGTATAAACTAGGGACTATATATTAGTGGGTTCTCATTGTTTTGTATTATAGCCTGACTGAAGCTGGGGACAGATATACAGGTTGTATGGGGGCGGGGAAGATATGGCGGCAACAGTCTCAACAAATGTTGCAAAAGAAGAAGGGATCGATGTCTTATATCTATCCCTTCTTCAGTTGTTTCTGTTTCCCATGATGAGTTGGAGAGCAAACTCACCATTCCACTGACTCTCAACTTGCTCCTTTGCAATGCCAGGTCGGTCAAGAATAAGACCCATATAATCCATGATCTGTTAGTGGATGAGATGGCCGACCTGGCTTGTTTCACTGAGACCTGGCTGAGGGATGCCAGCTCTGCAACATGGGCGCAGGCTCTCCCAGCTGGGTACTCAGTTTGTGAGCAGGTGAGAGAAAGTGGGCGGGGGGGAGGCATAGCCTTGGTCCACAGGAACACCTTGACCTTGATCAGAAAGCCTATCCGGAAAATGGCCCACATCAAGTGTATGTACCTCAGCTTGACCAGGGATAGTTTGGGGATTCTGTTGGTATACCGGCCACCCCGTTGCTTAACAGACTCCCTGACCGAGCTGACATCCCTGGTTTCTGAGTTGCTGTTGGAGTCGCCCAGACTTTTAGTTCTGGGCGACTTCAACATCCCACTCGAAACCAGTTTACAGGATTTATCTGGCGCAGCTCGGGAGTTCATGGATTCCATGACAAACATGGGCCTATCCCAGTTGGTCAACGGGCCCACGCATTGTGCTGGTCATACCCTCAATGCGGTCTTTAGTACGGAGCAGGAACATCCGTGAGCGGAGGTCTCAAAAACCTCCACATTGTCATGGACGCATCACTTTCTGATCAAGGTGGAACTAAAGGCTATTGTTCCCCCTCCCGGGGGTGGTGGACCTATTAGAATGGTCCACCCTCGAAGGCTAATGGATCCAATTGGTTTCCAGAAAGCCTTAGAGGGTTTAATGGTGAGTAATGCCGGTGATTCTGCCGAAGCTTTGGTTAATACGTGGAACATCGATCTTACCAAGGCTATCGGCATGATCGCTCCCAAGCGTCCTTTCCAGCCCGCTTTGAATCACAAACCATGATATACAGAAGATCTCAGAAGGATGAAGCGGGTTGGACAACGACTAGAGTGCGAATGGCGAAAGACTCATCTCTTATCCGACAGAACTCGCCTTAGGAAGCACCTTGACTCCTATAGGGAGGCTTTATATGCAGTGCAGAAATCTTTCTGTTCTGCACGTATTGCATCTGCAGAGTCTCGCCCGGCAGAGCTGTTTAGGGTGGTGGGGGATTTGACGCGGATATCCCCTGCGCCAAACCCTCTACTTAACCCGACGACAGCCTGCTGTGAGGCATTTAATATCTACTTTGCAGATAAAATCTCTCGGATAAGAGCTGACTTGGACACCAGTATTCCAGCAGAATCTGTAAGTGAGGCGTCCAGTAACTCCGTTGATGGCACTTTACTGGATCAATTTCAATTTGTGAGTACCGAGGACGTGGACAAGTTGCTTGGAAGGATGAGGAAGACGACTTGCCCCCTCGATCCTTGTCCATCATGGCTGGTTGTCCAGGGTGGGGACGCGTTGAGGGTGTTTCTTCGAGACACAATCAATGCGTCCCTCAGGGAAGGCAGTATACCATCTTGTTTAAAAGAGGCGGCAGTTAGGCCACTCTTAAAAAAGCCTTCCCTGGATCCCCTGGACAGAAACAACTATAGACCAGTCTCCTTGCTGCCATTTTTAAGCAAGGTGATCGAGAGGGCAGTTGCCTCCCAGCTCCAAGCTATCTTGGATGAAACCGATTATCTTGATCCATTTCAAACCGGCTTTAGGACAGGATTTGGGGTTGAGACTGCCTTGGTTGCTCTGACCGATGACCTCCGCTTGAGCATCGACAGGGGTAGTGTGACCCTGCTGGTGCTCTTGGACCTCTCAGCGGCCTTTGATACTATAGATCATGCCATTCTCTTGGACCGGCTGAGAGAGCTAGGAATCGGGGGCACTGCCTTGCAGTGGTTCCGTTCCTTCCTCTCTGGCAGATCCCAGAGACTGAGGCTCAGGGACAGTTGCTCTTCTAAAATAGAGCTTAATTGTGGCGTCCCTCAGGGCGCCATCCTGTCTCCGATGTTATTTAACATTTATATGAAGCCGCTGGGAGAGATCATTCGGAGGCATGGAGGGCAGTGTCTTCAGTACGCTGACGACACCCAGATTTATTTCTCCATGACCAAATCATCGTCTCAGACCTCTGACGGCATCTCTCCTCTCAATGACTGCCTTGGAGCGGTAATGGATTGGATGAGGAAAAACAAATTGAAGTTGAATCCAGACAAAACGGAGGTGCTCACGGTTACTGGTCCGAAGCCGGGCCCGGGATTACAGCCCCCAGTCCTGGATGGGGTCACACTCTCCTCCAAGGACTGTGTGCGCAGTCTGGGGGTACTCCTTGACTCGTCGCTTCACATGACCAATCAGGTGAATGCGACAGTCAGGAGTGCCTGCTATCAGCTTCGGCTGATACGCCAGCTGTGCCCATTCTTGGATAAGAAAGACCTGGAAACCGTTGTGCATGCGCTGGTAACCTCACGTCTAGACTACTGCAATGCACTCTACATGGGGCTACCCTTGTGCTTAACTCGGAAACTTCAGTTGGTGCAAAACATGGCAGCCAGATTAATTACCGGAACATCTAGGAGGGAGCATATTACACCAGTGCTTAAATCCCTCCACTGGCTGCCAATTAGTTTCCGGGCGCAGTACAAGGTGTTGGTTTTGACCTTTAAAGCCCTACATGGCTTGGGTCCAACTTATCTCAGGGACCGCCTCTCCCCATATGAGCCCCCCCCGTGCGCTCCGGTCAGCAGGAAAGAACCTACTGCAACAGCCAAAGTCGAAGTCTACACAGACTTCGCAGAGGGCATTTTCTGCCATTGCCCCTAAATTATGGAATGGCCTGTCGGATGAGATCCGTCTTATTACAACACTTACTGCCTTTAAGAAAGCAGTTAAGACGGATCTCTTCCGGCAGGCCTTCCTGGAATAACCCTCCTCAGAGGATGAACACTGATCTCTCTCCTCCTCAAACCTTCTGTTGCTTTGTTGCTTGTTTAGTTGCTGTATTTTATATTGTTATATAGTTATTGTTTTAATATATTCTTAAGTTTAATTCTGTTTTAAGGGGTGTGGGAGGGATGTGGGAGGAGGGAGTGGGATATTGGACTGTTTTAACTATTGTATTTTAACTGTTGTAAGCCGCCCCGATTGCGATGCAGAGGGGCAGGTTAAAAATAAAACTTATTATTATTATTATTAATAATAATAATATTTAGAAAAACCTTTATGTAATATTCCACATATATATGATAAATCACATTAGTTATGCATTCTTTACTGCCTTATCTAAATCTAATTCATATCACACCATTTAATATTGATTAAACCAGTAAATTTAAAAAAAACCAGAAAAATTGTTAATATCTTCATTCTTCTTACTGTTCTCTTTTCACCATATACTTTTCATAATTCCACAAAGGTATAATACTGTTAATTTATCCCTAATTCATCCCCCCCTTTTTTTTTTCCTTTTCTCTCTCTAGCTTTCTTTTCTTTATTTTTCCCCCTTCCCCAAGTGCTCCCCATCACCAGAGCCTAGTATCTTCATATTACTCTCCTACAAAATTGTAACTATTCCTGTGGAGGTAAAACACCTACCTCCATTACTATGACCTTTTGTACAAATATTTTCCCATATTGCTTCAAAATCATCTCTCTTAATTGCCGTATTTTCCAGTGTATAAGACGACCCCCAACTTTTCCAGTTGAAATATAGAGTTTGGGATATACTCGCCATATAAGACAACCCCTCTTCCAATTCACACCAAATAAAAAAATTTAAAAATCTATTTTGATTTCAATATGGTAATTTTAATTCAAATGCTTATGACATGCAGGTACTTAGCAGGAAAACTGTCACTTATAAACACAAGAAACTACAGCTCCCATGTTCCCTAGCATTTATTTCTGCAGGGTGTTTTGGACCTACTTGTTAAAAAATAGTCCAGATTTAAATACTGGGGTTGGGGGAAAATGAGAAAGTGTTGGGGGAAAGGACTGCCAATATACTAGGTGATGCAGCCAAATGAGATCCTGGGATTCAGTGTTCAACTCCTAATGGAATCTTCTCCTTTCTGAAGCAGGGAATGATCAGGTGAAGGAGGATTTTGTGGAGCCTTCTGTGGTACCATTGGAAACAGTCAAGACTGCTGTGGAGAAAGAGATGTTTTGTAATCAAAGGGGACTGAAAAGGCAAAGGGAAACCAATCTGAGAATGGGAAGAAGAACTTTTCTGTTTCCCAGGATGCCAGTGAACTCCTGACTCCACACAGAAGCATCACCATACGAATGTATGGAATGTGGAAAGAGCTTCTCTGATATTCAAAGTTTATGTTTGCATCAAAGAATCCACACAGGCGAGAAGCCGTATCATTGCATGGAATGTGGAAAGAGCTTTCGCCTCAGTCGATATCTGACTAAACACCAGAAAACCCACACAGAGGAGAAACCATATAAATGCATAGAATGGGGAAAGAGCTTCAGTCGGAGTATACATTTTACATACACATCAAAGAAACGACACAGGGGAAAAACCATATACATGCATAGAATGTGGTAAAAGCTTCTCTTGTAGTCACAGGCCTTCCCGGAATAATCCCCTGGCTCTAGGGGAGATGGGGTTTAGTGCTCCTTGTATCGTGGCTGCCTTATTGTTTTGTTGGTTTTATCGTACTACAGCATTTTAATTTTCTCTATAGTTTAATCTTGTTTTAGGGGATGGGTGGGGGATTCCGGGATGAGGGAATGTTTTTAACTTTGTATGTTTTAAAATGCTGTAACGCGCCCCAATTGCCGAGCAGAGGGGTGGGCTATAAATAAAATTTGTTATTGTTGTTGTTGTTATTATTATTATTATTATTATTGCTATTTATGTTCACATCCAAGAATCCACACAGGGGAGAAACCATATAAATGCATGGAATGTGGAAGGAGCTTCTCTTTCTCTGGTGGCGCCGTGGTTAAATGCCTGTACTGTACTGTACTCACTCATAGACCAGAAGGTTGCGAGTTCAATACTAGCTAAGGCTTAGTCTAGAGCAATGAGCTTACAGTTGGGTTAGGGTTAGACACTCCATATCGCTGTATGAAGCAGTACATAAATGAAGCTGCTTTGTTTTATAGTCAGCATTTACGTTCACATCAAAGGACCCACACAGGAGAGAAATAGATGCACAGAATGTGGAAAGAGTTTTAGTCAGAGTTCAAATCTATGATCACATCAAAGGACCCACGTGGGAGAAACCATATACATGCATAGACTGTGGTAAGAGCTTTAGGCAGGGTTCAAGTCTACAGTTACATCAAAGGACCCACACGGGTCAGCAGTGGATTTTTTGGAAATTGATTCATATAAAAATACAAGATATCTTGCAAATTCATTTTAAGTTAGACCCAAAACTGTATTTATTGAACATAACGGAAGAATTAAAAAATAAAATTAGCAAGGAAGAAAGGGAGGTTGTGTTGTATATGATAACAGTGGCTCGAATAGTATTTGCCAGATATTGGAAAGAGATTAAGGAGAATCTGGAAGAGGAATGGCTAATAAAAATGTTTGATTCGATGAATATGGATAAATTTGACAATGATGATTACAGATATCAGACCATGAGAAGTGGGGGGAAATAGAGAAGCTTTGGAAATAATCATTGATATGATTTAAGATTAGAATCAGTTGTAGAAACTTTTCCACCATAATGTAATAGAATATTATTAGAAGGGGAAAACTATGTTAATGGGATATATTCTTCTCTATTGATGTTACTATGTAATAATAATAGATTGAAATGATGATGTGTGTCAGATTTACTTTACTGCTGTAAATAACAGTATGTACAAAATCTTTTCATAACAATAATTTTTTTTTAAAAAAAGGACCCACATGGAGGGAAACCATATAGATGCAGAAAATGTGGAAAGAGCTTCAACCATAGTGGAGCTCTGACTAAACACCAGAGAAAGTCTTTAAACAGAGGCTGGATGGCTGTCGGGTATGCTTTGATTGAGAGTTTCTGCATGGCAGGGGGTTGTTCCTTGTGGTCCCTTCTAACTTTATGGTTTCATGAGGTCACTAAAATGAGTCCCCAGCTTACATATTATAAACCACGTGGGGAGTGAAGTCGTAGGCTTTCATGGCTGGCATCCATAGTTTTTGTTTTTGTTTTTTTTTTGTGGGTTTTTCGGGCTGTGTGGCCAAAGAAACTCTTCTAGAACATGGCTACACAGCCCAAAAGCCCACAAAAAACACGTGGGGAGTGCTTAAGTGGTTTAGAAATATAATTGCTATTTCTATTGCTATTTTTCTTTCTCTAAATCTTCTGAAACCAGGTGGCAATTTTCTTTTCGCCCAAAACTTAACTTAGGGCCTTTGCCGACTGCCAGAAATAGTGCAAATTGAGTCCACTTTAACTGCCCTGGCTCAGTGCTAGGGAATCATGGGAATTGTATTTTTTTCTGGGACATTGAGCCTTCTCTATCAGAGAGCTCTGGTGCCACAATAAATTACAGTTCCCATGATTCCTTAGCACTGAGCCAGGGCAGTGCCTCAATTTAATGTGCACTATTTCTGGCAGTCGGCAAAGGTCCTATGTTCTTAACCTAATTTAGGGGGGAAGCAGATGGGTGGCCATGGGCCGCCCCGGGAAGCTGCACCGTGGGGCCAAGGTATCCCCACACCTTAGCCCCGCGGCGCAGCTTCACCGCCTCTGGAAGGAGCGCTAAAATAGCATTCCTTCCACAAGTTGCCGAAAGTGCACTGCAAAAGGCTGCCGGCGTATCTTCGGCGACTCTTCCACTGTAGTATGGACACTGCAGTGGGAGGTCATCCTTGGAGCGCCAGCTGTGCGGAGGGCCAGCTGCTCCAAGGACGATTTGGGGAAGGGGTTGGGACACCCACCGTGCGGCTGCCTCTCCTCTTCCCTGCCCACAAAACGGCACTTTTTGCCATCTGCTTCCCCCCATAGTTAAGTTAATTGAGGGCCTTTGCAGACTGCCAGAAATAGTGCAAATTGAGTCCCCTTTAAGGGTTAGGGTTAGTGCTAGGGAATCATGGGAATTGTTTTTTTCCCCCTGAAACATTGAGCCTTCTCTGTCAGAGAGCTCTGGTGCCACAATAAAATACAGTTCCCATGATTTCCTAACTGGGCCAAACAGGAAAGGATTTGCATTGTTTCTGGCAGTCTGCAAAGGCCCTTAGTTCTTAACTTTTCTAATAAGCAAGCCTGAGCTCATTCTGTGTTTTGGTTTCCTTGACTATACCCTTACATGTTCTGGAACAACAAAAAGGACTTTTTGGGGTATGTTTGTAGGAAAAGAAAGGAGGAGGAAATGGTAGGGTCACTGTGCAGAGAAAATGGAGAAATTCTAACAGGGACAGAGAAAAGGCAGAACTACTCAACACCTTCTTTGCCTCATTCTTATCACAAAAGGAAAAGGGTAGCAGAGGAAACAATAGAGGAAATGCAGCTCAGAATAAGTGAAGAGGGTGTACAGGAATACCTGGTTAATCTAAATGAACTCAAGTCTCCAGGACCAGATGAACTCCACCCAAGGATATTAAAAGAACTGGAAAATATAATCTCAGAGCCATTGGCAATAATCTTTGGGAAATCCTGGAGAACACGAGAAGTCCCAGCAGACTAGAGGAGGGCAAACATTGTCCCCATTTTCAAAAAGGGGGAAAAAGAGGATCCCAACAACTATCACCCAGTTAGTCTGACATCAATAGAGTAACTCTTTCCCTTATCAAGGAGGACGTGGAAGAGCAGCATGGATAGATTTCAGGGACAGAGCAGGGGACCCTGGGAGTTCCACCACAGGGAACAGTCACTGCTAAGCCTCGGAGGCGGCTTGTGGTCGTGGTGGGGGACTCCTTGCTGAGGGGGACAGAAGCAGTGATTTGTGGGCCTGACAAGATGTCTCGGGAGGTGTGTTGTCTCCCTGGGGCAAAGATCCGAGATGTGACAGAGAGGCTGACAAGACTGGTCAGGCCTACCGACCAATACCCCTTCCTTTTGGTCCACGTGGGAACGAACGACACAGCAAGACACAGCCTTCAGAACATCAAAAGGGATTACGAGGCTCTAGGTAAGAAGCTGAAAGAAATGGAGGCACAGATTGTCATCTCGTCTCTTCTGCCAGTTCAAGGGCATGGTCCAGGAAGAGAGAGGAAGATAGCAGATGTCAACAATTGGCTCCGCAGATGGTGTCATCGAGAACGATTTGGATTCTTGGATCATGGGCTGCGGTTCCATGAGGATGGACTCCTGGCAAGGGATGGGCTGCATCTCACACCAGTTGGAAGAAATGTTTTTGCCAACAGGAGGGCTTTAAACTGAATTATGTGGGGAAGGGAGACAGTGTCCTGGAAGACAAAATGACTGGAAAAAATAGTCAAACTGTCATAGAGGAAACAAGGCAAACAGTAGAGGGACCCAACAGTGGGAGGCAAAAAAAGTGCACAGGCAGCAAATAAGGGGGATATATAGTCTTAGATGTCTCTACACTAATGCATAGAGCATGGGAAATAAGCAAGATGAACTTGAACTCCTAGCACAACAAAGCAAATATGATATAATAGGCATCACTGAAACCTGGTGGGATGAGTCTCATGACTGGAATGTAGAAATACAGGGGTATAACCTTTTCAAGAGAAACAGGCCAAACAGGAAAGGAGGAGGAATAGCATTATATGTCAGGGATCTTTACACCAGTGAAGAAATCCAGGACATCAGTCATGGAAGCCAGGTGGAGAGCATCTGGATAAAAATTAAAGGGGAAGGAAACAACAGGGATGTTAGTGTGGGAGTCTACTACAGACCTCCAAGACTGAAGAATTGGATGATGCCTTTAGATGTAGTAGTGATGGGTGACTTTATCCAGATATCTGCTGGAAGTCAGACTCGGCCAATACTTCAAGGTCTAGCAAATTCCTCACTTGCCTCAAAGACAATTTCATTGTCCAAAAGGTGGAAGAGGCAACAAGGGAGTTAGCTATTTTGGATCTGATCCTAACTAACAGGGAAGACCCAGTTAAAGGGGTGCAAGTGGTTAGATCCTTAGGCGGGAGTGATCATGTCCTCCTGGAGTTTATTATACAGTGGAAAGGAGAAGCCAGGCATAGTCAGACACGCATTCTAGACTTTAGGAAAGCTGATTTTACTAAACTTAGAGAAATACTGGGGGTGATGCCATGGACAGGAATACTAAAAGAGAAGGGAGTTCAAGACGGATGGGAGTTTCTCAAAAGGGAGATACTGAAGGCACAATTTCAAACCGTGCCAACGAGGAGGAAAAATGGGAGGTGTCTCAAGAAACCAGGATGGATGACTAAGGAACTTGCAACTGAACTATGTTTTAAACGGAACATGTATAAGAAATGGAAAAATGGGGAAATCACCAAAGAGGAATTCAAACAAATAGCTAGCACGTGTAGGGGTAAAGTCAGAAAAGCTAAAGGGCAGAATGAAATCAGGCTTGCTAGAGAGGTTAATAATAATAATAATAATAATAATAATAATAATAAATTTTATTTATAGCCCACCCCTCTGCATGACAATGGGGCGGGTTACAACATTTAAAACAAACAAAGTTAAAAACATTCCCTCATCCCCTGATCCAACCTTCCCATCCCCTTAAAACAGAATTAAACATAAGAAGATTAAAATACCACAATGCAATAAAACAATAAAAACAATAAACAATAAAAAGTGCAAAAATAAACTGCAATAGGGAATAAAGAAGGCTCATCTCCCTAGGGCAGAAGTTATTCAGGGAAGGCCTGTCGGAAGAGATCCGTCTTCACTGCCTTTTTAAAAGCTGTAAGAGTGGTAATAAGATGGATCACACCCAGCAGGCCATTCCAAAGTCTGGGAGCGGTTGCGGAGAAGGCCCTCTGGGAGGTCTGGGACAGCCTAGTTCTTATTGGCTGTAACAGATTCCTCCCTGAGGACTGAAGGGCACGGGGGGGGGAATCGTACGGGGAGAGGCAGTCCCTAGATAGGATGGACCCAAGCCATGTAGGGCTTTAAAGGTTAAAACCAACACCTTGTACTGTGCCCAGAAACTAACTGGCAGCCAGTGGAGGGATTTAAGCACTGGTGTTAAGTGCTCCCTCCTGGATCTTCTGGTAATTAACCTGGCTGCTATATTTTGCACTAGTTGAAGTTTCTGGGTTAGGCACAAGGGTAGCCCCATGTAGAGTGCATTACAGTAGTCCAGACGTGAGGTTACCAGAGCATGTACCACAGTTTCCAGATCCCTCATGTCCAGATAAAGGCGCAGTTGGCGTATCAGCCAAAGCTGATAGCAGGCACTCCTGACCACTACACTCACCTGACTAGTCATGTGAAGCGACGAGTCGAGGAGCACTCCGAGACTGCGAACACAGTCCTTAGAGGAGAGTGTGACTCCATCCAGGACTGGAGACTGTATTCCCAAATCTGGTTTCGGGCCCGTAAATGTCAGTACCTCCGTTTTGTCTGGATTCAGCTTCAATCTGTTTTTCCTCATCCAATCCATTACCGCTCTGAGACAGTCATTAAGAGGTGAGATGCCATCTGAAGTCTGAGCTGATGATTTGGTCATGGAGAAATATATCTGGGTGTCATCCGCATACTGATGGCACCGAGCTCCATCCCTCCGGATGATCTCACCCAGTGGCTTCATATAAATGTTAAATAGCATCGGGGACAGGATGGCGCCCTGAGGAACACCAAAATTAAGCTCGATTTTGGAAGAGCAACTGTCCCCAAGCCTCACCCTCTGGGATCGGCCCGAAAGGAAGGAACGGAACCACTGAAGAACAGTTCCTCCAATTCCTAACTCCCTCAGTCGACCCAAGAGGATGGAATGGTCTATGGTATCAAAGGCCGCTGAGAGGTCCAAGAGCACCAGCAGGGTCACACTACCCCTGTCGATGCCCAAGCGGAGGTCATCAGTCAGAGCAACCATGGCAGTCTCAACTCCAAATCCTGTCCTGAAGCTGGTTTGAAATGGATCAAGATAATCAGTTTTATCCAAGACTGCTTGGAGTTGGGAAGCAACTGCCCTCTTGATCACCTTGCTTAAAAAAAGTAGCAAGGAGACCGGTATATAGTTGTTTCTGTCCAGGGGGTCCAGGGAAGGTTTTTTAAGGAGAGGCTTGACCACAGCCTTCTTTAGGCAAGATGCAATGCTATCCTCCCTGAAAGACGCATTGATTGTGTCCCAAAGGAACACCTTCAATACGTCCCTACCCTGGGCGACCAGCCATGATGAACATGGATCGAGAGGGCAAGTTGTCTTCCTCACCTTTCCAAGCAACTTAACCACATCATCAGTACTCACAGATTGCAGTTGATCCAGTAAAATGTCATCAATGGAGTTTCTGGATGCCTCATCTACAGATTCTGCCAGAACACTGGCGTCCAAGTCGGCTCTTATCAGAGAGATTTGATATGCAAAGTAGATATTAAATGCCTCACAGCAGGCTGTTGTTGGGTTAAGTAAGTGGGTTGGTGCAGGAAGAACAGTCTTGAACAGACTAGAAAGCTGGGCCAAAGCTAACAAAATGAAATTCAACACAGAAAAATGTAAAGTACTGCACTTAGGGTGGAAAAACGAAAAGCACAGCTATACGATGGGGGACACCTGGCTGAATGAGACTATGTGTGAAAGGGATCTAGGAATCCAGGTGGACCACAAGTTGAACATGAGTCAACAGTGTGATGCAGCAGCTAAAAAGGCCAATGCAATTTTAGGATGCATCAATAGAAGTATAGTGTCCAGATCAAGGGAAGTCATAGTGCCACTCTATTCTGCTTTGGTCAGGCCTCACCTGGAATAATCCTGTGTCCAGTTCTGGGCACCACAATTCAAAAAGGATGTGGAGAAACTGGAGCGTGTCCAAAGGAGGGCAACTAAAATGGTGAAGGGTCTGGAAACCATGAATCCCTATGAGGAACGACTTAGGGAGCTGGGGATGTTTAGCCTGGAGAAGAGAAGGTTAAGAGGTGATATGATAGCCTTGTTTAAGTATTTGAAGGGATGTCATATTGAGGAGGGAACTAGCTTGTTTTCTGCTGCTCCAGAGACTAGGACCCAAAACAATGGATGCAAGCTGCAGGAAAAGAGATCCCACCTCAACATTAGGAGGAACTTCCTGACAGTAAGGGCGGTTCGAGAGTGGAACACACTCCCCTGGAGAGTAGTGGAGTCTCCTTCCTTGGAGGTCTTTAAGCAGAGGCTGGATGGCCATCTGTCAAAGGGGATGCTTTGATTGGGAGCTCCTGCATGGCAGAAGGGGGTTGGACTGGATGGCCCTTGTGGTCTCTTCCAACTCTAAAATTCTATGATTCTAATACTGGGAAAGATTCTAGAACAGTTCATTAAACAGAGAGTCTGAACATTTAGAAGGGAATGCCATTATCACTAAAAGTCAACATGGCTTTCTCAAAAACAGGTCAGGCCAGACTAATCTGATCTCTTTTTTTTTTGATAAAGTTACCAGCCTGCTAGAGGAAGGGAATGCAGTAGACATATCATGATTTCAGTAAGGCTTTTGACAAGCCCCCCATAATATTCTTGCAAGCAAGATTGTAAAATGTGAGCTAGACAATACAACTGTTAGGTGGATTAGTAGCTGGTTGACTGACCAAAGCCAAAGGGGGCTCAGGAATGGCTCCTTTTCAACCTGGAAAGAAGTGACCAGGGGGGTGCCACAGTGCTATTCAACATCTTTATCAATGATTTGGATGAAGGAATAGGGGGCATGCTTCTCAAATTTGTAGATGACACCAAATTAGAAGGAATAGCTAATACCCCAGAGGACAGGATAAAAAATCATAATGACCTTAATAGATTAGAAAACTGGGCCAAAGCTAAAAAAATGAAATTTATCACAGCGAAAAGTAAGGTACTGCATTTAGGGCAAAAAAATGAAATGCATAGATATAAGACGGAGGACACCTGGATCAATGAGACTTATACATGTGAAAGGGATCTAGGAGTCCTAGTGTTGTAGAAATTGAACTGTGGGCTTATGGCTCCCCAGCCCGGGTCCTTTAGCAGAGCAAAATAGAATAAAGGACCACTGATGAGATACAAACAGGATAAATTTATTCATGTGCACAGTCCCAGGAGAAACTCGTGTTTCCAAGCCTGGGCAAAGGATTAGGAAAATGGCTGTTGTTTTTGTCAGTGTGTGGATGATGGATGTTGTAGTGATGCTCTCTGGCACCCAGCAGAATCTGCAGGACACAGCAGCCAGAGGCTGCTGTGATCCACAGCCACTTTGTATTTCTTACCATCAACTGGTTCAGCTTCTCTTCAGGATCCTGTCTTCCTCAGTCAAGAAGACACATTGTAAAGTCCAAAAGCATAGTTTATTAATGCATATAAAAGAAAAATAAGATAGCTAAGTAAAATTCATTGTGATGAACTTGCCCAGTTCAGTCATGCAAGATTACATCTTTACAATCCCAAAACTTTAGGATCTCAACTTGTTGCAGTTGAAACCACTGCTTCCAGCCACACACTCACATCTTGAACAATAAACATTCTAGACCAAGACTTCTCTAGGCCCTTCCTTCTAGGTGTTAACTTTATGCTAATTGGATAATGCCTGTATGATGTATGCTAACCCAGCCTCTTACTGTCCATCATCCACCACGTGACTATCTTTCCCAAGGTAACGATGTTTACGTATAATTGTTATCACTTGTTAACCATAACAAAGTCTGTGTCCAGAGTTCTAACTCTGGGAAAGTACATGTTGATGTCAGTGTAACCACCTGGTGTTGATTCACTTTGTTTCTCTAAATGTTGTTCTCAGAAGGAAATTTCCACACACACATCTCTACATTTCACCTTTGACTGCATAGCCCATCCATATCCTAACAATCCCCTCCTGAAATGTATGTGTGAGACCACTATGTTTTTGTTGTTGTATAACTATCTAAGCACAATTGCTAGTTCTGTATATTTAAAGTGACATCTCAATCTGTTGTAACAATTGTTAATGTTGTTCTATCTCCAGAACCTTTGTTAATATATCTGTAGTGTTGTGTTTTTATTTTATTTTATTCCATTTTGAAACTAGCTCTCTAGTATTTTGTCATTAACTCCAACTCACTTTGATTTGTACTTTAACATTTTCTGCTTCTGTCATGAAAATGCATGTCTGTGACACTCTATATATCACAACTGACAATTCACAATGTAAATCTTAGAACAACTGTTTAATCTATTCTATCTCATTTAATGCTATATATTTTGTTCGATCAGCACTTAAAACTATATATCATTATTTTATTTTTCAAACCTATTGAGGTTTTTCTCTACACTTAATTAACAATCCTTAACCTGACTATCTATCATGCAACTTTAAAGCAAATGAACTATTTACAAAACATTTTAACCTCAATGTGGCTGTTTCTAAATCACATGCCTCTTTCTCCTTAAAAAACCTATTGTAAACATAATATCTAATCTTTCTATTGTCAACCACAAATGTCAAAACTTTTACAAAGTTTCTCCATACATCTGAATATTTAAAACTCCTTGTAACTATACTCCAAACAAAACCTTCTGACTTTAAACCTGTCACTACCTTTGGACCCTGTAAACCACACTTCCCTAATCTTTCTATGTTGACTTCTTAAACATATTCCATCAGCAGTCTAGCAACCTCAAAAAACAAGATCTCAAAAAATCAAAACCTTTGATAACAAATCTCTTTAGACAACTTCTCTTCCTTGTCTGAATCTCTTGAATCTAAACAACCAAAAATGTCATCTCCTTTTGTGTAAACACACGTATTAGCATCTAAACAAGCAATCTCAAAAACAAAATGTTGCACCTACTGACCCCTCCTTGCTGTTAAAGTCTATACCAGTCACAAGCTCTCAGCCTTGGACTCAATGTTTTTATCAATGCTCTCAAACCTTTGCTGAGCAAATCCTTTTGCTATTAACCTAGCTCTGTAACTCTGTTTGTTATCAGGCATCTTTCATTATTTTGTATCCAATCACCTTGTGATTTTTAGTTTAGGTCTATCAACCATATTTTAAACATCTCTTTGTCAATTAAAACACTTAAACTGCTGCACTGCAGTGTATCATTCCCACTTTCCTCAACAGGAAAAAACTTTTTGAAATTTTGAAATCTCTGAAATTCCCTGAAACTCCTTGAAACTCCCTGGCTCACCAGCCACTATTGTATAAACTCTTGTTTTTCTTGTATAATAAATTTGTGTGTTGATTTTACTCTCTATCAAGTTTCTCTGATATGACATGTATCATTTTCTCTCTCTCATCTTTTGTGTTTGGACTTGTGTGTCCTTTGTTTTCTGTCATTCTACTTGTTGATAATCTTAAGTGTTTCTTTCACTTCCAGAGGATCAATGTTTGTTTGTCTTTTGTGTGTCCCTCCATTTTCTGGCACTTGCATTTATAACTGTCTCAACTTCAGTAAAACTTCTTTGTTTGAATGTATCTTTTTCCACCTGAATGTTTTTCATAATTGTTACTCTTAAAACTTTTCCCCACCACCAAGGTGAAATCTTTAACTGTTCCTTGAATATTTTACAAACATCATATTGTAGTACTTTGTTTCAGTTTCCCTTTTTAAAACATGCTGGCACATATATCTTGCATATTGTCTAAAACCGCCAGATACTTTAGATTCAGTGGTTCCCCACATAACATGTGAAATGGTGTTGGATTTCTTCTTTCTCAGCCAGTTTCTTAAACTGTGAGACAAGAATTCTCCTTTTCCCCAGTCTGTGAGCAAAGATCCTATTTTGCAATCAATTTTTTTTCATTCACATTTATGTTTACCCATTATTGAAAGCTTTCAATTGTATCACATTTTGTTTTAAAACTCTGACATATGAAAACTCTGGAAAATCTATCCACAATCACTAAGAAATATTTGTTGTCACCTAGTAACACACATTTGTCCCTTTTTTTGCTTAACAGCATGGCCCAACCTCAACAGGTCATTTTAGCAATTCTCTTGCTCCGGTTCTGTCACAGGAAAAACCTTGACTTTTTACTCTGTGGCAAACCAAACATCTCCCAAATCATTTGTATAATGAGACATTTTTAAAATTCAAGACCTATATCCCACCAGTTTAAACAAGCTACCAAATCCTATGTTCCCTAGGATTCTATTATTGATGTGCATAACCAGAATGCAATGATTCATTTCCCACACCTGTACATTTAGCATTTGTTTTCACTTTGTATAAAACACATATTCTCCTTTTCATAGCTTTTGTCCACACCTCCCCATCCAGGGCAATTTTACATTTATTTCCCATAAAAACTTAGGGGGGTTGCAGACTGTCAAAAATAGTGTGAATTCAGTCCACTTTTAGGGTTAGGGTTAGTGCTAGGGAATCATGGGAATTGTTATTTTTCTGAGACATTGAACCTTCGTTGTCAGAGAACTCTAGTGCCACAATAAAATTCAGTTCCCATGATTCCCTAACCTTAACCCTAACCCTAAAAGTGGACTGAATTCACACTATTTTTGACAGTCTGCAACCCCCATTAGTGTATATCTCCTGACACACCAACTAAACAGTTTTGTAAATCAGGTACACATAAAACATTTTCAAAGTTTTCTCACCAAAACTTGGCATGTAGACATTCCTCAATTTCTTTAACATCTCTTATCTCTCCATCAGCTAGATAAACATTTTTAATACTGGAGGATTTCTTGCTCTTCAGCAAATCTGCATTATTTATCATATGTCCCAGAATATACAGACTCTATTTTGTCCTCAGGTTTTCACCACCTGTTTGAGTCACACTGTCACAGCTCTGTATCACAGCTGCAGTTCCTTTGTTTTCCCCAAAGTCTCTGGGTTGTTGATTGCTGCTCTGTCACAGTAAAAGCATTGGTTTTCACCCGTGCATCAGCTGTCTTTTTAGGACGCATATCTTTGAAACTTCAAGTGCTGTCTTAGGTATCACAAGCTGACATTTCTGGCTTTTCCTCAAGCAAGCTGCTTGGCTCATCATGTTCCAGCCTTTGGAACTTTTTGGCATCCAGCAAAACTGCTGCAGCCCCACAGCATAGGACCACCGTGTAAAACTTCACTCTCACCAGGGATTTTTGTATTTTTCATCGAAGAACTATATAGTCCTTTGACCACAGCATTTATGACAAAGCTGTGCAGAATTCATGAATTTCCACTTCAGTTTCCCAAAAAACCTTTGGTTGAAGAAATCCTCACACAAAATTTTAACTGTGACTCAGAGAGGGTTAAAAGAATGAGTCTTTTGGCTTAGGCATCCGCCTGTGTCCAGCAAAACCTGCTGCATCAGAACTCCATGCATTGTATATTAACCCAGCCTCTTGCTGTCCATCATCCACCACGTGACTGTCTTTCCCAACCTAACAATGTTTACGTATAATTGTTATCACTTGCTACCCATAACAAAGTCTGTGTCCATGGGTTCTACCTTTGGGAAAGTTTATGTTGATGTCTGTGTTGGCCATCTGGTGTTGATTCACTTTGTTTCTCTAGATGTTGTTCTCATGAGGAAATTTCCACACACACATCTCTACATTTCACCTTTGACTGTATAACCCATCTATATGCTAACGGGGAAACAGATGGGCAAGGGCAGTGGCCATTTCCAATGTATTATCTTGTTTACTTACTGATACAAGAGGCTGATAGCAAGCAAGCAGACACTTTCCTTCCTGAGGAAGATGAATGGCCTTGGGAGATGAGAAGTTGGGGAGAAGGCAGAAACTTCAAAGGACCTTTTGATGTGATTCAAGCTCATGGATCGTGGGCTTGGGAAAAAGCCTGGAAGGGAGGGCTATAAGGGATGGATTGTTTAGATTTGATATTAACATGTCTCTGGTGAACTTCTGCCTAGAAATCCAAAATAAAGCTTCAGTAATCTATAATAAGATGTTATCCTGGTTTCTAAAGTCTGAGTCCACTAAGTCTGACACTAATGGAGCACACCAAAGAATTCCAAAAAATCAGCATATGTTTCATAGCTTACAGCAAAGCAATTGATTGTATAGATCACAAAAAGCTATGGAACGCCCTCAAGGACATGGAGGTGCCACTACATCTGACAGTCCTGATGAGGAAACATTACCAAGGACAAGAGGCCACCATCAGAACAGAATTCGGGGGAACAGAGTGGTTCCCAATAGGCAAAGGAGTCAGGCAAGGCTTCATCCTATCACCCTACTTGTTTCACTTATATGACAAAAACATCATAATAAAAATAGAATTAGAAATCAGAAAAAGGAAGAGTTAAGAGAGGAGGAAGCAACATTAACAACTTAAGATATGCGGATGACAGCATAATATTAGCAGAAGACGTTCAGGAATTGGAACAGTTAATAAGAAAGGCCAAAGATGAAAGTGCAAAGGCAAGTCTGATGCTGAACCTAAAGAAAACAAAAAGAATGAAAACAGAAGAAATACACAAATTCAATCTAGGCAACAAGGAAATTGAAAGAGTTAAAGAATTCCCATATCTAGGATCAAACATTAACCAGAATGGAAACTGTGAGCAAATAGATGAATTCCTGAATGGGTTCCAGGAGTGACAAAGTCCTGAAAGAACCAAAGAAAATGGTTGCCGCACAAAGGATTGCTGGAGGAGGAACTTGGATGGTGAGGCGAGGAATAAGAGAAACTTAGATGCTGACACGAAGATGCTGACCAAGCATAACCAGGACAATGCAATATGACAACACAAATGAAATATGTCGACACGGCCAGGAGAAGTTCTGTACAAACAGAACGTACTCGGAACTGCCTATAAGGAACTGAATTGTTTTGAAACCATGATAACCATCAAAATATGTTTTCCTCAAGAAAGAAGACAAAGAAAGATATAAAAGAAGGGACCTTCCAGCCTCACCTTTTGGTTCCTGATCCGCGGCAACGGGGGCCATCCAACCTTCATGGACGCCTGATCAACGTTTAGTGGAGGATCCTGTTGTGAGTATGGTGCGTGAATGTTGTGAGTGAATGAAAAGAGCTCCTGATACTTCAAATGATTGTTTTATTTGTTATAAAATCATAGAATCATAGAGTTGGAAGAGACCACAAGGGCCATCCAGTCCAACCCCCCTGCCATGCAGAAACTCCCAATCAAAGCATCCCCATTGACAGATGGCCATCCAGCCTCTGCTTAAAGACCTCCAAGGAAGGAGACTCCACTACTCTCGAGGAAGCAGTGTGTTCCACTGTTGAACCGCCCTTACTGTCAGGAAGTTCCTCCTAATGTTGAGGTGGAATCTCTTTTTTTGCAGCTTGCATCCATTGTTTCGGGTCCTAGTCTCTGGAGCAGCAGAAAACAAGCTTGTTCCCTCCTCAATATGACATCCCTTCAAATATTTAAATACAGCTATCATATCACCTCTCAGCCTTCTCTTCTCCAGGCTAAACATCCCCAGCTCCCTAAGTCGTTCCTCATAGGGCTTGGTTTCCAGACCCTTCACCATTTTAGTTGCCCTCCTTTGGACACGCTCCAGTTTCTCCACATCCTTTTTGAATTGTGGTGCCCAGAACTGGACACAGTATTCCAGGTGAGGCCTGACCAAAGCAGAATAGAGTGGCACTATTACTTCTCTTGATCTAGACACTATACTTCTACTGATGCAGCCTAAAATTGTTTCAAAATTGTTATGTTTCAATAAATGTTACATGCATAGTGACTTAAAACTGAATTTGGTGATTATCCATGGCTTTTTGGCTGTCACTTGTCCTGCGATCCTTAACACTCTCTGATCCCAAAAGAACCTCTTGCTGGACAAACAAATGGGTTCTTGAACAGATCAGACCAGGGCTCTCCTTGGAAGCAAAGATGATCAAGTTGAGACTATCGTACTTTAGCCACAGAATGAGAAGGAAAAACAATAACTTTAGGAAAGGTAGAGGGGACCAGATGGAGACTCCATCAGAGGGGTTATTATGGGGAAGGGCTTGCAGGATCTGGATAAGACTGCAGTGGGAGATAGAGATTCTTGGAGATGTCTCATCCACAGGGTCACTAGGAGTCAAAACAGACTCAAGGAGGGAAGCTAAGATCAGCAACATGTGGTTTCTCTCCTGTGTGGATTCATTGTTTGATGGTTCCTGTTGAAATATGGATGGGATATACAGTCGAAGTGGAAATGCAGATGTTTGTGTGAAAGTTTCTTATGGGAACAGTGTCTAATGAAAAACAAAGAGGACTCGGCTACCAGGTCTTTTATATCTTTCTTTGTCTTCTTTCTTGAGGAAAACAGAATAAGAAAAAGCCCTTTGAGCCTGAGAACAGATAGTTAACAGATAAACATATGAGCTCATGAGAACTGGGGTACGACATACAGCTAGAGGCTGGGTTACAGCGGATCATCCAATCATCATAAGGTTAACACCCAGAAGGTGGAGTATGGGAAGGGCTAGATCTTCCTTTGTTCACTTTGTTTCTATCAGGGGCCGGCAACCTACGGCCCCCAGGCCGGTTCCTGCCCAGTTCACCGGACTTACCGGCCCAGGCTGATCCCTGCCGCTGTGCGCCCCCACTACGGCGCGCTTTCTCCATGTGGCCACATACGCCGCGGCCACCATTTTGAAAATCAAAATGGTGGCCACGCACACTGCAGCAGTAGTGTCGTGTGCAGGGGGGGACGCGCGCGGCGGCGGAGACCTGGACTTCAGGGGACCGGCCCAGGTCCCAAAAAGGTTGCCTACCCTGGTTTATATATTTGCAATGTGTTCATTTGAACTAAACTAGAACTATAACTTTCTCTATTACTGTAATTCTACAACAACATCTACAAGATGTGATCCTATAGTCTTTTGCCATCGTCAGGATGGATTGTATATTTTCTTTTCTTGTTTTCTTTATGGAACAATAAAGCTTTAATTTGGATCTACAAAATGTGTCTTCATGGAAATAGCATGGATATGGCTGGTGAAGGAAGCTGGTTCCTGAACTCTGCTGCATTACAATCCAAATTCCACAGTTCCAACATGCTCCATTATCTTTGAAGCTCTTTCCACATTATTTGGAAAACACTACTATGAGGTTTACTTATAAAAGAAGGTCCAGTGGGAGTGGAGGAATAAGAGAAAATAAGAACTTCATTATTGATGAAAATAGAAGATTTAGAGAAAGAAAAATAGCAATAGCAATTCCATTTCTAAACCACTTAAGCACTCCCTAAGTGGTTTACAATGTGTAAGCCAATTGTCCCCGACGAGCTCTCATTTTAGCGACCTCCTTTAGAACCATAGAGTTGGAAGAGACCACAAGGACCATTAGTCCAACCCCCTTCCATGCAGAAATTCAAAATCAAAGCATCCCTGACAAAATCAAAGCCATCCAACCTCTGTTTAAAGACCTCCTCTGGTGTTTAGTCCGATCTCCATTGTGGCTGAAGCTCTTTCCACATTCCATGCAATAATAATAATAATAATAATAATAATAATAATAATAATAATAGTTTTAATCCGCTCCTCTGCTCGGCAACCGAGGCGGCATACACAAGATTAAAACAGATAACAGTTGAAACACTCCTTCAAACCAATCCCTAACCCTCCCCCCCTTAAAACTAAATTAAACTAATGAAAGATTAAAATAACAAATAGACAATAAAATACACTCCAAAAAAGCAGCTGTAACAAGGACAAACAGGTGAGTAAGCAAACCACATCCATTGAGCCGGGAGATTTATTCTGGGAAGCCCCGCTGGAAGAGATCCGTCTTTACTGCTTTTTTAAAGCTATCAAGAGTAGTGATAAGACGGATCTCGTCTGGCAGGCCATTCCATAGCCTGGGAGCGGTCACAGAAAAGGCCCTCTGGGAGGTCTGCGACAGCCTAGTTTTCATGGACTGTAACAGCTTCCTCCCAGAGGACATAAGTGTGCGGGGAGGGATCATACGGGAAGAGGCGGTCCCTGAGATAAGATGGAACAAAGCAATGTAGGGCTTTAAAGGCTAGGGTTAGGGTTATATGGTTTCTGTGTGGGTTCTCTGATGTTTAATCAGATCTCCACTCTGACTGAAGCTCTTTCCACATTCCATGCAGGAATGCAGTTTCTCCCCCATGTGGGATTTTTTATGCTTACGTAGATGTGAAATCTGACGGAAACTCTTTCCACAGTCTATGCATGTATATGGTTTCTCTCCTGTGTGGGTCCTTTGATGTGACTGTAAACTCTGAGTATGAGAGAAGCTCTTTCCACATTCTATGCATTTATATGGTTTCTCCCATGTGTGGGTCCTTTGATGTGAATGTAATTGCTGACTATAAGAGTAGCTTTTTCCACATTCCATGCATTTATATGGTTTCTCCCCTGTGTGGGTCCTTTGATGTGAACGTAAATGGCAACTATCAGAGAACTTCTTTCCACATTCCATGCATTGATATGGTTTCTCCCCTGTGTGGGTTCTTTGATGTGAATGTAGATATTCACTCCGACTGAAGCTCTTTCCACATTCCATACATATGTATGGTTTCTCCCCTGTGTGGGTTCTCTGGTGTTTAGTCAGAGCTCCACGATGGCTGAAGTTCTGTCCACATTCTGTGCACTTATGTGGTTTCTCCCCTGTGTGGGTCCTTTGATGTGAATGTAAATTTTGAATATGAGAGAAGCTCTTTCCACATTCAATACATTTATGTGGTTTCTCCCCTGTGTGGGTCCTTTGATGTGAACGTAAATTTTGAATATGAGAGAAGCTCTTTCCACATTCCATGCATTTATGTGGTTTCTCCCCTGTGTGGGTCATTTGATGTGAGTAAAGATGTCCACTCTGACTGAAGCTCTTTCCACATTCCATGCATTTATATGGTTTCTCCCCTGTGTGGGTTTTCTGGTGTTTAGTCAGATATCGACTGAGGCGAAAGCTCTTTCCACATTCCATGCATTGATATGGTTTCTCCCCTGTGTGGGTTCTTTGATGTAAACGTAAATTGTTACTATAAGAGAAGCTCTTTCCACATTCCACGCATTGATATGGTTTCTCCCCTGTGTGGGTTCTTTGATGTAAATGTAAATCGTTACTATAAGAGAAGCTCTTTCCACATTCAATGCATTTATGTGGTTTCTTCCCTGTGTGGGTTCTTTGATGTCTGTAAAGATGTCCATTCTCACTGAAGCTCTTTCCACATTCCATGCATTTATATGGTTTCTCCCCTGTGTGGGTTCTCTGGTGTCTAGTCAGATATCGACTGACGTGAAAGCTCTTTCCACATTCCATGCATTGATATGGTTTCTCCCCTGTGTGGGTTCTTTGATGTAAACGTAAATTGTTACTATAAGAGAAACTCTTTCCACATTCCATACATTTATATGGTTTCTCCCCTATGTGGGTTTTCTGGTGTTTAGTCAGATATCGACTGAGGCGAAAGCTCTTTCCACATTCCATGCAATGATACGGCTTCTCGCCTGTGTGGATTCTTTGATGTGAAGATAAACTTTGAATATCAGAGAAGCTCTTTCCACATTCCATACATTCATATGGTGATGCTTCTGTGTGGAGTCTGCAATGTACGTTTAAGTGAAATTTGGACTGGAATGATTTTCCACAGACAGAACACTTGGTCCTTCTCTTCCCTTTGTTGGTTTCTTCGGGAGTCAGGAGTTCACTAGTATCCTCCTGAGAAGCAGAGGAGTTCTTCTTCCCATTCTCAGATTGGTGTCCCTTTTGCCTTTTCAGTTGCCTTTGATTTCCAAATTCCTCTTTCTCCACAGCAATCTTGACTGTTTCTAATGGCATCATAGAGGGCTCCACACAATCCTCCTTCTCATGATCATTCCCTGCTTCAGAAAGAAGTAGATTCCATTAGGAGTTGGACATCGAATCCCAGGATCTCATTTGGATAAAGGTGGAAATACTTCTTACCCGGCAAGGCCACATTCCCATCATCCTCCATCCTGACTTCTTTCTATTCAGGGGACCTTACTCCTTCTCCTTGGTGAAATATACAGCCACCTCCTTAAAAGAGACCAGGAGCTGAAAGGGAGAAAATGAAAACAAGAGCTGAAGTCCCTTTAAATAATGGCATAGTAAAATCATGTCCCTTATACAAAATAGCTAAATCAAGATTTGCTTTTTGGAATTTATATTTTGTTTCGAATTTTCAATCCATAGATGACTGAATCCATAGATAAAGAAACCCTAGATACAGAGGGCAAAGCATACAATATAGTGGCGCATATCTACTTGTACGGAAGCAAAACCTGACTTAATACTATTACATTTCCTTCTGTTGAGGAATGTACAGTTCACCTCAAACAGGTACAGTGCGCCTTCGGAATCTGTTGGGGTTTGGTTTGATGACACCCCGTAGATACCAAAATCCATAGACACTCAAGTCCCTTTATATACACATGAATATGCATATCTTTCCCTATTTCAAAGTTCTCAGGGGGAATCCCAGACAGAGAAGTCATGTGTGTGGGTGTGAGAGAGAGAGGGAAGGAGGGGAAGGATTAAAAAAAAGGATTGGATGTGGAGATCAGCCTTGTCTGCACTGGCCAGGAAATTCTGGGGGCAACCTGAGTATCCTGCCCCTGGATCTGACCCAAACTCTCCCCAGTATCTGGCCCTCCATTTCCATGCCCAAGGACACTATCAGCTGAATGCCAAGTGCTGACCTAAGAGTGAGCAAGTAGCCATAGCTGCCATGGCATGAGCTTCAGGGCAACACAGCGGTGGCAGTGGCAGCGCTGGGGTCTCGGCCTCGGCCTTGGAGGAATTTTCTGCCCGCAATCACCACCACCTGAGCAACCCAGCAGCAGACGCAGCAGCAGCAGCGTGATCCGAGGCAGATCGCTGGCAGGTGGGTATAAAAACCCCACCTAGGAACATCTCTGCCCTCGGTAACACAGCGGCAGTGGCGACAGCGCTGGGACCTCGGCCTGGAGGACTGTCACATGTCTGTAATTTAATATTAGAAGGGCAGAGAAAGAGACACTACATAGTGCAGTTGCCATCTGTTAGGTTGCACTATGTTAGTAGTGAAAGAGCTCTTAAGATAGGACGAGAATCAAGTCCTGATAGAACCTTTAAGCTCCTCTTTCTCAAATCTAAATAATCGCACCCTTCTTTATTTGGGGGACGTGAGCTTAACTGGACTTCCTGTTACTACCACCATGTAACGATGTCGGAAATAATCTCGGAGCGGGGATTGATGTTGTGTGGGGTAAGGGAAGGCATAGCGGTGACAGAGTGAAGAAATGTTACAAAAGAAGAGAGGATCAATGCTTAATATCTATCCCTCCTTCAGTTCACTATGCTTCCCAGGATAATGTGGAGAGCGTACTTTCCATTCCACAGCCCCTTACTCTGCTCCTTTGCAATGCCAGGTTGGTCAGGAATAAAACACATAGCATCCACACAGTAGAGGGTTCTGCGCAGGAGGTACCTGCGTCAGTTCCCCCACCACCCTAAACAGCTCTGCTGGATGAAACTCCGCAGATGCAATGCATGCAGAGGAGAAAACTTTTTGCGCTGCAAGCAGTGCCTCCTGATAGGAATCAAGATGTTTCCTATGGCGAGTTCTGTCGGATAAGAGCTGAGTCTTTCGCCATTTGTGTCCTATTTGTTGTCCAGCTCGCTTCATCCTCCTAAGCTCCTCTGTATACCAGGGCCTAATAAATAATAATAATAATAATAATAATAATAATAATAATAATAATTTTTATTTATAACCCGCCCCTCTGTGGAGCAATCGAGGCAACATTTAAAATACACAAGTTAAAACATTCAGTTCCCCATCCAACCCTCCCACCCCTTAAAACAGTATTAAACTACTTATAAATTAAAACAATATGCTCCGTGATAAAAACAAAATAAAACAATAACAAAATAATGAGCGGGAAAGAAAAGGGCGATGGAGTTGTCCCCTCAAGCCGGAGAATTATTCCGGGAAGGCCTGCTGGAAGAGATCCATCTTCACTGCTTTCTTAAAAGCAGCAAGAGTGGTAATAAGACGGATCTCGTCCGGCAGGCCATTCCAAAGTCTGGGAGCGGTCGCAGAGAAAGCCCTCTGGGAGGTCTGAGACAGCCTAGTTTTTATTGGCTGCAACAGATTCCTCCCAGAGGATCGAGGTGCGCAGGGGGGATCATATGGGGAGAGGCGGTCCCTGAGATACGATGGACCCAAGCCATGTAGGGCTTTAAAGGTCAAAACCAATACCTTGTACAATTAGGAGCAGGCTGGAAAGGACGCTTGGGAGTGATTGTGTCGATAGACATGAAGTGTGTTTTTTAAATTTGTTTTAAGGTTGTTATTGTCATGGCAGGCCTGAAAAGGCTGCTTCTCTGTTTAGCCATTTTGGCTGAGTGAGTCCTTAAACTTTTTCAAACTATGAGTCACTTCTGTGGGTCACTGGGGGGGTGGGGTGGAACTAGAAGCCTAATTCTATATAACAGTAATTCTTACTGTTAAAAAGAGTTTAGAGTACAGAGGAGAAGGTGACCTGGGAGCAGTGTTTGAGGGTTTCTCCTTTAATTTTTCACTTTCTTTTATACCCTTTTTTTCCTTAAGTGGCTCGTGGGGACTTTTGCTCAGAGGAAGTGAGTCAGAGACTTACCTCCAAAACAAACTAGCAGCTAGGAGCTCTCTATAGAGTTATAACTCCATGTTGAAGAAATGGAAAAATGGGGAAATCACCAAAGAGGAATTCAATCAAATAGCTAGCATGTGTAGGGGCAAACTCAGAAAAGCTAAAGCGCAGAATTAACTCAGGCTTGCTAGAGAAGTTAAGAACAATAAAAAGGGCTTTTGGGGGTATGTCCGCAGCAAAAGGAAGAAGGAGGAAATGGTAGGGCCACTGTGTGGAGAAGATGGCAAAAAGTTAACAGGGGACAGAGAAAAGGCAGAATTACTCAACCCCTTCTTTGCTTCAGTCTTCTCAGAAAAGGCAAAGGGTGCTCAACCTGAGGATAATGGAGCAGAGGACAGAATAGGAGAATTTCAGCACAGAAAGAATAAAGAGATAGTACAGGACTACCTGGTTAATCTAAATGAATATAAGCCTCCAGGACCAGATGAATTACATCCAAGGGTATTAAAAGAACTGGCAAATGTAATATCGGAACCATTGGCAATAATCTTTGAAAACAGGAGAAGTCCCAGCGGACTGGAGGAGGGCAAACGTTGTCAACATTTTTAAAAAGGGAAAAAAGAGGATCCCAACAATTATCGTCCAGTTAGTCTAACATCAATACCGGGAAAGATTCTGGAGCAGATCATTAAATAGAGAGTCTGCGAACATTTAGAAGGGAATGCCTTAACTGGTTGACACATCTCCAACCCCAGATTAGGACTCTTGTCTGCATTCAGTTTCAATTTGTTTTTCTTCATATTGCTGTGGATGGAGCAGATCTTGAATTCACTAAGGCCTTTAACAAGGTTCCCAATGACATTCTTGCAAGCAAGCTGGTAAAATGTGGGCTAGACAAAGTAACTGTTACATGGATTTGTAATTATTGACTGGCCGAACCGAAAGGGTGCTCAACAATGGCTTCTTTTCAACCTGGAAAGAAGTGACCAGTAGGGTGCCACAGGGCTCTGTCCTGAGCCCACTGCTATTCAATATCTTTAATAATAATAATAATAATAATAATAATAATAATAATAATAAATGACTTGGATGACAGTATTGGGGGCATAGTTATCAAGTTTGCAGACGACACCAAATTAGGAGGAGTAGCTAATACCCCAGAGGACAAGATCAAAATTCAAAATGACTTGAAGAGACTAGAAAGTTGGGCCAAAGCTAACAAAATGAAATTCTACACGGAGAAATGTAAGGTACTGCACTTAGGGCGGAAAAACGAAAAGTACAGATATACGATGGGGGACACCTGGCTGAATGAGATTTCTATGTGTGAAAGGGATCTAGGAATCCAGGTGGACCACAAGTTGAACATGAGTCAACAGTGTGATGCAGCAGCTAAAAAGGCCAATGCAATTTTAGGCTGCATCAGGAGAAGTATAGTGTCTAGATCAAGAGAAGTAATAGTGCCACTCTATTCTGCTTTGGTCAGGCCTCACCTGGAATAATCCTGTGTCCAGTTCTGGGCCCCACAATTCAAAAAGGATAGAGAGAAACTGGAGCGTGTCCAAAGGAGGGCAACTAAAATGGTGAAGGGTCTGGAAACCATGAATCCCTACGAGGAACGACTTAGGGAGCTGGGGATGTTTAGCCTGGAGAAGAGAAGGCTGAGAGGTGATATGATAGCCGTGTTTAAATATTTGAAGGGATGTCATATTGATGGAACAAGCTTGTTTTCTGCTGTTCCAGAGAACAGGAAACAATGGAGCAATGGATGCAAGCTGCAGGAAAAGAGATTCCAGCTCAACATTAGGAGGAACTTCCTGAGAGTAAGGGCGGTTCGACAGTGGAACACACTCCCTCAATGGAGATTTTGGTGGAGTCTCCTTCCTTGGAGGTCTTTAAGCAGAGGCTGGATGGCCAACTGTTGGGGATGCTTTGATTGGGAGTTCCTGCATGGCAGAATGGGGTTGGACTGCATGGCCCTTATGGTCTCTTCCAACTCTATAATTCTATGATTGTAAGGGTCTGGAAACCATGAAGCCCTATGAGGAGAGACTTGGGAACTGGGTATGTTTAGCTTAGAGAAGAGAAAGTTAAGAAAGGATATGATAGCCTTCAGTTCATTTTTAATATGGTCCAAAACCAGCCCAGCATGATAGCCTTGGTTAAATATATGAAAGCATACCATGCCTAAGATGGAGCAACCTTCTTTTCTGCTGCTCCAGAGATTAGAACATGGAACAGTGGATGTAAACTACAGGAAAAGAGATTCCACCAAACGTTAGGAGGAACTTTCTGACAGAAAGAGCTGTTCGACAGTGGAAGACACTCCCTTGGAGGGTGGTTTAGTCTCCTTCTTTTTAATAAATTTATAATAATATTTTTTTTAACCCACCCCTCTGCTCGGCAACCGGAGCGGCGTACAACAAGATTAAAACAGATAACAGTTAAAACACTCCTTCATCCCAATCCCTAACCCTCCCCCCCTTAAAACTAAATTAAATTTTGCAAGATTAAAATAACAAATTTACAACAAAATACACTCCAAAAAAGCAGCTTTAACAAGGACAATCAGGTGAGTAAGCAAACCACCTCCACTGAGTCGGGAGATTTATTCCGGGAAGGCCCGCCGGAAGAGATCCGTCTTTACTGCTTTTTTAAAGCTATCAAGACTAGTGATAAGACGGATCTCGTCCGGCAGGTCGTTCCATAGTCTTGGAGCAGTCGCAGAGAAGGCCCTCTGGGAGGTCTGGGACAGCCTTGTTCTCATGGGCTGCAGCAGGTTCCTCCCAGAAAAGCAGAGTGTGCCGGGGGGTGGGGATCATACAGAGAGAGGCGGTCCCTAAGATAAGATGGACCCAAGCCATGCAGGGCTTTAAAGGATAAAACCAACACCTTGTACTGTCCCCAAAAACTAATCGGCAGCCAGTGGAGGGATTTAAGCACCGGTGTTATGTGCTCCTTCCTAGATGTACCAGTGACTAACCTGGCTGCCATATTTTGTACCAATTGAAGTTTCCGGGTTAGGCACAAGGGTAGCCCCAAGTAGAGTGTGTTACAGTATAATCCAGACGTGAGGTTACCAAAGCGTGTATCACAGTTTCCAGATCCCTCATATCCAGGAAAGGGCGCAGTTGGCGTATCAGCCGAAGCTGATAACAGGCGCTCCTGACCTAGTCATGTCAAGCGACGAATCTAGAAGTACCCCCAGACTGCGAACACAGTCCTTAGAGGAGAGTGTGACTCCGTGCAGTGCTGGAAGCTGTATTCTCAGACCTGGTTTCAGACCTGTGACCATCAGTACCTTCATTTTGTCTGGATTTAGTCTCAATCTGTTTTTCCTCATCCAATCCATTACCGCTCTGAGACAGTCATTGAGAGGAGAGAAGCCATCTGAAGTCTGAGCCGACGATCTGGTCATGGAGAAATATATCTCCATGCCTCCGAATGATCTCACCCAGCGGCTTCATACAGAAGTTAAATAGCATCGGGGACAGGATGGCGCCCTGGGGGATACCACAGTTAAGCTCAGTTTTGGAAGAGCAACTAAGAGGAAGGAATGGAACCATTGCAGTGCAGTGCCTCCAATTCCTAACTTTTTCAGGCGATCCAAGAGGATGGAGTGATTTATTGTGTCAAAAGCCGCTGAGAGATCCAAGAGCACCAACGGGGTCACACTACCCCTGAAAATGCCCAGGCGGAGGTCGTCAGCTAGAGCAACCAAAGCAGTCTCAACTCCATATCCTGTCCTGAAGCCAGAGGCTGGATGGCCATCTGTCTTGGGTGCTTGGATTGAGAGTTCCTGCATGGCAGAAAGGGGTTGGACTGGATGGCCCTTGAGGTCTCTTCCAACTCTGTGCTTCTATGTTTCTAGGCCCCCTAAATAGCTGCAGCCACAGTCCCTGGAGCTCAGCAAACAGAGACCAGCTACCAGGCGGCACCAACAAAGGAGTTCTGGGTGGGTGTTTAGCCTTCCTCTTAGTTTTGGGCCAACTTTCTAATCTATTAAGGTCATTTTGAATTCTGATCCTGTCCTCTGGGAGATTAGCTACCTCGCCCCCTAATTTGGTGTCCAATGAAAATTTCATAAGCATGCCCTCTATTCTTTCATCTAAGTCATTGATAACAGCAAACTGGGCCCAGGACAGAACCCTGTGGCTCTCCATTGGTTACTTCTCTCCAGGATGAAAAAGGCCCAGGACAGACTTTCCAGCCAGTCAACCTGTTACTAAGCCATTTAACAGTTGCCTTGTCTGGCCCACATTTACTCGCTTGTCTGCAAAAATATCATGAGGGAACTTGTCAAAGGCCTTAGTGAATTCAAGATCTGCTCCATCCACAGCAATAGGAGGAAAAACAAATTGAAACGGAATCCAGACAAGGGTCCTAATCTGGGGCTGGAGGTGTGTCAACCAGTTCTGGATGGGGTTACACTCCCCCCAAAAGACTGTCTTTCCATCTTGGGGGTGCTCTGGATCTGTTGCTCCAAATGTCAGCTCAGATAGATGCAATAGCCAGGATGGCTGTTATGCCAGCTGCGCCCCTAACTAGAGCTGGAGGGCTTAAAGATGGTAGAGCATGCACTGGTAGCCTCAAGGCTGGACTTCTGCAATGCGCCAAATATTGGGGTATCTCTGTACCAAGTCTGGAAACTTCAGCTAGTTCAAAACATGGCAGCCAGAGTCATCCCTGGGATCATGTCACACCAATATCAAAATCTCTCCACTGGCTGCCAGTTAGCTTCTGGACAAAGTACAAAGTGTTGGTTTTCACCTTTAAAGCCCTATATGATTTGGGTCCAAGTTACCCACAGGCTCTCCTCCTCCCATGTAATCTACCCAATTTTGTGGGATCATATATCCCATACGATCAGGTCCTCTGGCAGACATTTAGTCTTTCTAGAGCCCTGATGGGGCAGTGGGTAAATGCCTGTGTTGCAGCCACTCATTCACAAACCACAAGGTTGTGAGTTCAATGCCAGCCAGGGGCTCCAAGGTCCACTCAGCCTTGCATCCTTCTGAGGTCGCTAAAACCAGGAGACAGCTTCTTGGGGGCAACTGGGTGACACACATTGTAAACCGTTTAGGGAGCATTTAAGTTAAAATGCCTATAAGAGATGCACTGCTATTGCTACTCCAGTCGGCCAGGACTGGGTTGGCCACTGTCCGCCAGAGGACCATTTCTTCCTTTAGCCGCCCCTAGACTGCAGAATGACCTGCCGGAAAAGATCCGACAGAGGAATATGCTGTTTTTTTGAATTAGAAATAGTATTATAGACCAGTCTCTTTGGGCAGGCCTTTTCAGAAGATTTTTTAATCATACATTTTAAACAATTAATTTTAAACATGGATTGGTCTAATACCTTTGTGTATTGTTTATTCTTTTAAACCGGTGTGTGTTTTAAACTAATCTTGTGTTTTTAACTGATGTTGTGTACTTGTTGGCCTGTTCTTCCCCACATCAATCCATGGGGAGAAATAATAATAGCAACAGCAATAGCAATGATAATAATAATAATATCAAAATATTCGAAAATCTGAAATCTTATTTATTTCTGATCCTGAGCATTTGGGATCGTAAGGGAGACTTAGGGCCTTTGCAGACTGCCAGAAATAGTGCACATTAAATTGAGGCACTGCCCTGGCTCAGTGCTAGGGAATCATGGCAACTGTAATTTATTGTGGCACCAGAGCTCTCTGACAGAGAAGGCTCAATGTCTCAGAAAAAAATACAATTCCCATGATTCCCTAGCACTGAGCCAGGGCAATGCCTCAATTTAATGTGCACTATTTCTGGCAGTCTGCAAAGGCCCTTAGCCTGTTTGGCCAACCTGGGACTGAGAAAGGCCAGAGGAAGAAGGCCATGGGGCAGACAGAAAGGGATCTTGGGGGTCCCCCTCTTCCTTGGGGTTCACCTCCCTTTCTCTGAGGCCAACCTGGGACTGAGAGCAGCCGGAAGAAGAAGGATATGGGGCAGAGAGGAAGGGGTCTTGGGGGTCCCCCTCTTCCTTGGGGTTCACCTACCTTTCTCTAAGGCCAACCTGGGACTGAGAGCGGTCAGAGGAGGAAGGCCATGGGGCAGAGAGGAAGGGGTCTTGGGGGTTCCCCTCTTTTTCTCTCTCTCAGGGGTCACTTACCTTTCTCAATGTCTAACATGGGACTGAGAACGGCCAGAGGAAGAAGGCTATGGAGGAAAGAGGAAGGAGTCTTGGGGGTCCCCCTCTTTCTCTCTCTCTCAGGGGTCGATTACCTTTCCGCAGCTGCTGATGCTCCTCCATCTCCCCCTGGATCTCCTTCGGCAGGGTCTCCTCCATCCTCCGACGTCTGAACGCGCAGCTCCTCTTCCTCCCTTTCTCCGTCCGTCCATCCGTCTGTCAGGCGCAGTTTCCTCTGGGGAGGAAGAAGAAGGGAAGGAGGCAGGTCAGGCTCTCAAGAGCAAAGAGGGGCCCAGGAATGGGATCAGACCCTGAAAAAGAATATCCCCCTCATTCCTCCTGGATTATGGGCCCCACATAACCCCACAAGACCCCAAAGCTGCCCTGGATTAATTTGGGGGTCCAGAGGTCCCCCTCCAGTTCCTCTCCCCAAGGGTCCTTTAACCACCAAATGCAAGGCATCCCCTTCGAATGGGGCCAGATCCAGATGTCCTGAGTTCATTTTAACTGCCTTGGCCCTGTGATCTATGGAATGCAAGGATCTGTAGTTTGTGAGGCCCTTGGAATTTTCTTGTCCACTCCCCTGAACTCCAGCACTAGAAATCTCTAGCAGCGAATTCAAAGTCCCTCCACCAGGCTACAAATCCCAGGATCCCACAGGAAGGAGCCACAGCAATAAAAATGGCAGCCAAGCCATACGCTAGCTCTGCGTGCATGAAGCCAGGAGAGGTCTGGAGCCCTGCCAGACAGGGGATTCTGGGGACTGCAGTCCAAGAGGAAGAAGCTGCTCTGAGCGGGGGAGAACTGAGGTGGATGCAATGCCCAGCATTCCCCTTTGCATCCATGGGGGCTTGGGGGATGCTGGGGGATGCAGTCCAAGAGGAAGCTGAACTGAATGAGGGAGCAGTGACTGCTCTTCAGGGGTGAATGCAACACCCAGCATCCCCCCCCGTCTGTGGCTGTGATGGTGGCTGGGGGATTCTGGGGGCTGCAATCTGAGAGAAGCTCCTCCTCTTCCTCAGGCTTCTTTTTTTCAAATAGGACTGCAACGCCCAGCATTCCCTTTCCTGGGGGATTGTGGGGGCTGCAGTCCAAGCGGAGGCCTGGGGCAGGGCCTCTTCCTTCTTCTCCTGGGGATGGACCTCTAAGAAATAATGGCGCCTCTCCCTCCTAGATAGATCCCAGGTCCTTTGGGGGATCACATATCCCATCATGCACCCAATTCCCAGAGGCGGGGGGGGTCCCAGGGGGGAGGAGGAGGAAGGAGGGACCCCAAAATCAGACCCCCTCCCGCTCACTTACTCTCTCCCTCCCTCCTCCTTCGACCTCCGGAAGCGCCCCCTCCCACTTCCGCCTGGACCTAAAATGGCGGCTTACCATAGAGAGGAGGAGAAGCATCAGACTCTATGGTAAACCATAGAGCTATAAGCAATGAGGAGGAGGAGGAAGAGGAGGAGCCTCCTAAAGCCCACAGAGATAGGAAAGGATAGAGCTAGAGCTACAATCCTGGAGGAAGAAATAAAGTTTGAGTTTAAAGACATACCGATACCATAGAATCATAGAATCATAGAGTTGAAAGAGACCACAAGGGCCATCCAGTCCAACCCCCTTCTGCCATGCAGGAACTCCCAATCAAAGCATCCCCGACAGATGGCCATCCAGCCTCTGCTTAAAGACCTCCAAGGAAGGAGACTCCACTACTCTCCGAGGGAGAAATGTGTTCCACTGTCGAACCGCCCTTACTGTCAGGAAGTTCCTCCTAATGTTGAGGTGGAATCTCTTTTCTTGCAGCTTGCATCCATTGTTTCAGGTCCTAGTCTCTGGAGCAGCAGAAAACAAGCTTGTTCCCTCCTCGATATGACATCCCTTCAAATATTTAAACACGGCTATCGTATCACCTCTCAGCCTTCTCTTCTCCAGGCTAAACATCCCCAGCTCCATAAGTCGTTCCTCATAAGGATTCATGGTTTCCAGACCCTTCACCATTTTAGTTGCCCTCCTTTGGACTCGCTCCAGTTTCTCCACATCTTTTTTGAATTGTGGTGCCCAGAACTGGACACAGTATTCCAGGTGAGGCCTGACCAAAGCAGAATAGAGTGGCACTATTATTTCTCTTGATCTAGACACTATACTTCTACTGATGCAGCCTAAAATTACATTGGCCTTTTTAGTTGCTGCATCGCACTGTTGACTCATGTTCAACTTGTGATCCACCTGGATTCCTAGATCCCTTTCACACGTAGAAATCTCATTCAGCCAGGTGTTCCCCATCGTATATTTGTACTTTTTATTTTTCCATCCTAAGTGCAGTACCTTACATTTCTCCGTGTTGAATTTCATTTTGTTAGCTTTGGCCCAACTTTCTAGTCTGTTCAAGTCATTTTGAATTTTGATCCTGTCCTCTGGGGTATTAGCTACTCCAATGGCACCCAATGGCACCCGATATAAAGGCAATATAAAGATACCGAAATAGAGGCACACAAATAAAAGTGTGTCAAAGTAGAGACAGAGTGTTTAGACCCCCCCCCCTCAGAGAACGTCTTCCTTGCTTAGAGTCAAAGGGGAAATTATATAATTTTATATAAATTATAATACATAAATATTATATAATAATAATAATAATAATAATAATAATAATAATAATAATAATAATATATTATTATTATTATTATTATTATTATTATTATTATTATTATTATTATTATTATTATTATTATATACATCACACACACACATATTATATACACCAGGGGTAGGCAACCTTTTTTCCCCTTTAAGGGCCAAGGGACTTCAGCTCCCAAAATCCCAGGAGCTATTGGCCAACATGGCTGAGGCTTCTGGGAGCTGAAGTCCCTCCTTGGCCCTTAAAGGGGAAAAAAGGTTGCCTACCCCTGGATTAGACTGACAAGCTTCGGTCGGTGGAGGAGGGAGTGTCCAGACACCAATTTGGAAGTTGAAACAAGTTGCAATTTTTTCACAGATGTAAAACTGTAAAAGTGCCCTTGTTGGTGTCATTTGTTTGGTTTCAAAGCATACAACACATGTAATGCAATCAACATTCAGTGTAAACCAGAGAGCAACACTGCCCTCCCAAAGGTTGCTTCGCATCTGGCTTTTGTGTCCAGCCTATAATGTTGGATGAAAGTCAATGGCTGGAACCAGACTGCAGCCTTGCAGACATCTTCCAGAGGCACCCCAGCCAGAAAAGCGGAGGATGGAGCTACCGCCCGAGTTGAATGTACTCGCACCTGGTCTAAGAGTTCACAGTTCAAGTGGATACTACCAGGCAGCCCCTTAGAGAACCTTTGAGCAGACACAGGTAGTCCCTTCTTGGCCTCCAAGTAACAAACATATAGTCTCTCGGAGCGTCTCGAACTCGTGTAAGTCACGTTAAGCCAGGTGTCCCCCATCTTGTATCTATGCATTTCATTTTTTCTGCCCTAAGTGCAGTACCTTACATTTCTCTGTGTTGAAATTCATGTTATTAGCTTTGGCCCAGCTTTCTAGTCTGTTCAAGTCATTTTGAATGTTGATCCTGTCTTCTGGGGTATTAGCTAATCCTCCTAATTTGGTTCCATCTGCAAATTTGAGAAGCATGCCTCCTATTCCATCATCCAAGCCTTTTTTGGGTTAGAGACTGATCTCACCAGGGTACTGGCGTTGCACACCCAACTAAAGGTGGTGGCAAATATGGGTGTGCAACGCCAGTACCCTGGTGAGATCAATCTCTAACCCAAAAAAGGCTCCAAAGCGGAGTGTAAAGTCCAAAAAGAGATCAATTTATTAAAGAAAAAACAAAAAAGGGGTTTCTCCTCCCAAGCTCGAATGGGCTTAAAATAAAAGGTACTTTACAGTTCAGGTTTTAATGATCTTCAGTGTTGTCATCTCTCTGGGTTTGTTCCTGGATTGATCTCCTTCTCAATGAAGCTGGTGCAGGGTCTTCCAGCTTCTGCTGCTCTTGTTTTCTTCGATGTTGATGTTTATTGGTAACTAAATTGGCTAATGTGGTAAATAAGTTGGCTAAATGGTAAATAATTTGGCTGCAGTGGTAAATAAGTAGGCTGATGGTGTAAGAAATGCCCTTTCCCTCTGCCTGAGCTTGTTTTGCCACCAAACAAATGAAGCCAAGCCTGCTTAAGAAAACTAAAAAATCCCAAACTAAAGCAGAGCTTGCTGGGAAGGGGCAAACCAAAAGCTAGAAAAATGCAGGGGATTCCTACAGCTCTTCCTACAAACTAATACAGTGGAACATTCCTATGCTCAAACTAAACTGAAAATGAAGGAAAATACAGGGGAGAATTTAAACAGTCCAGGCTGGACATCACACATTGAGAAAGAGGTTGAATAGCACTAGGCCCAGGAGGGAACCCCACTGGACACCCCCCTGGTCACTTCTCTCCAGGATGAAGAAGAGGAGCAGCCATTGCTGAGCCCCCCTTGGGTTCAGTCAGTCAACCAGTTACTAATCCACCAAACAGTTGCATTGTCTAGCCCACATTTTCCTATCTTGTTTGCCAGAATATCATGAGGGACCTTGTCAAAGGCCTTACTGAAGTCAAGATATGCTATGTCTACCACATTCCCTTCATCTAGGAAGCTGGTAATTTTATAAAAAAAAAAGAGAGAGATCAGGAAGAATGGACTTCCAGTCAGTTCATCTGATCCTGGAGACTATTCTGTGCTGCATTTCCTCTATTGCGTCCTCTGATCCATTTTCCTCAGGTTGAACACCCTTTTCTTTTTCTGAGAAGACTGAGGTAAAGAAGGTGTTAAGTACGCTTGCCTTTTCTCTGTCCCTTGTTAGAATTTCTCCATCTTCTCTGCGCAGTGACCCTACCATTTCCTTCTTCTTTCTTTTGCTCCAGACATACCCAAAAAGCCCTTTTTATTGTGCTTAACCCCCCTAGCAAGCCTGAGCTCATTCGGTGCTTCGGCTTTCCTGACTTTATCCCTACATTTGCTAGCCATTTGTTTGAATTCCTCTTTAGTGATTCCGCCCCTTTTCCATTTCTTATACATCTCCCATTTAAAACTTAGTTTAGTTGAAAGTTTTTTTGTCATCCAACCCGGTTTCTTTGAGACATCTCCCATTTTTCCTTCTCATTGGAACAGTTTGAGATTGCGCCCTCAATATCTCCCTTTTGAGAAACTCTCATCCATCCTGGACTCCCTTTTCCTTTAGTATTCCTGACCACAGGAACACTCCCAGCGTTTCCCAAGTTTGTTGAAATCAGCTCTCCTAATGTCTAGAATGAGTGTCTGACTATGCCTAACTTCTCCTTTCCATTGTATAAGAAACTCCAGAACATGATCACTCCCATCTAAGGACCCCACCACTTGCACCCCATTGACCACGTCACCCCTGTTGGTTAGGATCAGATCTAAAATGGTTGATCCCCTTGTTGCCTCTTCCACCTTTTGGACAATGAAATTGTCTTCAAGGCAAGTGAGGAATTTGCTAGACCAGGGGTAGGCAACCTTTCCCCTTTAAGGGCCGAGGGACTTCAACTCCCAGAATCCCAGGAGCTATTGGCGAACATGGCACTATTGGCCAACATGGCTGAGGCTTCTGGGAGCTGAAGTCCTTCAGCCCTCAAATGTTTGAGATTATTGGCAAAAATGCTTCTGCCAACTAGTGTGAAATGGTGTGCCCATCTCTTGCTAGAAGTCCTCCCTCATGGAATCGCAGCCCATGATCCAAGAATCCAAATCTTTCTTGGTGGCACCATCTACAGAGCCAGTTATTCACATCTGCTATCTTCCTTTCCCTTTCTGGCCCATGCCCTTCAACTGGGAGAAGAGATGAGATAAACAGTCTGTGCATCCAGCTCTTTCAGCTTACTACCCAAAGCCTCATAATCCCTTCTGATATTCTGAAGGCTATGCCTTGCAGAGTCATTGGTTCCCACATGGATCAAAAGGAAGGGGTAATGGTCAGTAGGCTTGACAAGTCTTGTCAGCCTTGTTGTCACATCACAGATTTTAGCCCAGGGAGACAACACACCTCCCAGGATGTCTTGTCAGGCCCACAAACCACTGCTTCTGTATCCTTCAACAAGGAGTACCAAAGCACCACCACATGCCACCTTCGAAGCTTAGCAGTGACTGTTCCCTGTGGTGGTACTCTTAGGCTTCCCTGCATTGTCCCTGAGGACTGTCTCTGCTGCTCTTCCTCTTCATCCTTGATAAGGGAGAGAGCTTCAAATCAATTCTGTAGCTGCAAGCTCCCAAAATAATCCCTGGTTTCCCTAAATAAATAAAAAATACTTAAAAAAATTATTTTTATCCCGCCCTTTGGGAACCCAATTAGAGCAGCTTACAACAGTTAAAAAGATACATAATATCCAAAACAATCCCTTCCCCCTTAAAACAGCATTAAATCAAAAGGGATTAAAACAGTAATTCCAACAATATAAAATTTAAAACCACATTTAAAAAGAGATATAACAAGGCAGGCTTGACCAGTGGCAATGATCTTCATCCATCGAGATGGGGCCACGTGAAGATCACCGCGGTGGGGAACCTGAGGTCGGGACAATTAATCATTTGCTTCAAGTTTTCCAGAAAATCCACAGCAAAATGTGGCCATGATGGCCAACTCCTTTCCCATGCGATCCCTGCAAGTATCCTTGCTAAGTCGCTACTTCTGTGTGTGACGTTCCTCCAGGTGTCCACCTCCTATGTGTGTGAAGTGACTTCCTCCCCAACAACATCTTCTGTGTGGTCCCCATCCAAGACTGTTCTTTCCACTCTGTCCAGGAAAACCTCTTGCTCTCTAATATGCTGAAGTGCAGCTTCCTGGGTCTCCAGCTGCTGGACTTTCTCTTCCAGGAGAGCTACCTATGAAGTTCCCCACATCTCTAGGCAAGAAGACAAATATTCCAGTGTTTCAGGTAACTGCAGCAACTCCCTCAGAGTCCATACTGAGAAGCCTTAAGCAAGCATTGAAACAGGAATGTGGGCTTCTCCCTCAAAAAGTCTCCTGTTAAACACCCACGTAAAGGCTCTGTTGTCTTGGCCTTCTTCACCAGGCTCTGTCAGCGAGCTCAGTCAACTGGGTTTATAACTCTATAGAGAGCTCCTGGAGCTCCCCTTATTCAGGAGGCAAGTATCTTATTCTCTTCCTCTGAGCAAAAAAACCCCAAAACCCTTTAAATTATTTTTTTAATTAAAGAGGTCCTCTAAAAGGAAGTTCCCAGGCCGCCTTCTACCTGTGCTGTGCTTTCCCTTCTCTTCTGAAAGAATCCCCACCCCCTCAGGAACAAACACACTCTCCCACTCAAAATGGCTGCCCAGAAACTGCTTTCCTCCTTCTCCCTGGTCAGGACTGGCCTGGAAAGCCTTTTGGAGAAGTTATATAGAGCTAGGTGGCTAGCTCCACCTGCTAGTGACTCACAGATGTGACTCACAGAAGTCCCACCCCCTCAGGAACAAAAACACTCTCCCAAGTTTTTTTTTTTTTAAATTAAATGCTCACCCACTCAAAATGGCTGATTTAATTCTCCCTGGCAGGAACTAGTCTGGGTTTGGATGCTCTTTTGCTCAACAGTCCCACAGCATAGCTGATATCGGGTCTCGTGTTGTTGGCCATGAATAACAGACTTCCAATCACAGAATGATATAGATCTGCAAGCTCAAACATCTGTTCTGACTCAATGCTTGCATATTCAGGTGTCATAGGACTTCTGATAACCTTTGCATCACACAATCCAACCTTTTCCACAAGTTTATCAATTTTCTTTCTCTGACACAACCAGAACCTCCCACCATGGGCTTTGTCTACTTCTGTTCCCAAGTAGTTCTTCAGGTGTCCTGAACTTCTTCAGCCTGAACTGTCTAGCCAATTCCTCCCGCACTATCTTGATTTCACCATTGTTTCTAGCTGCAACACACAGATCATCCACACAGATTACCAGGATGATGCTGCCCTTTTGTGTACACACATGCATCAGCCACACTTCACTGATATCCAAGTCTTACCAACTCCTCATGTATGCATTTATTCCAGCACCTTGGACTCTGCTTTAAGCCATACAAAGCTTTCTTCAGTTTGTACACCTTAGTGCTGGCAGCACAGTCAGATCCAGAAGCTTGTTCCACATAAACAGTCTCCTCCAGATTAGCATTCAGATATGCTGTTTCAGTGGCAATAACCATTCTCAAACTCTCTGGTTTTGCAGCAGGAGAAAAGGTTTTATCAAAGCTATTAGATCTTTCCTGAGATCTTTCCTTAGCCAAAATCCTGGCTTTGTATTTCACTGTACCATCTGGCATCTCTTTTTTTAAATCCACCTGCATCCAACTACCTTTTGTCCTGCAGCCTGTCTACAATGTCAAATACCTTTTTTTCTACCAAGTCTTCAAATTCATCATCCATGGCAACATTCCACTTTTCTTGCTCCTCACTAGGATAATGCAGCATTTCCTGAAAACTCTCAGGTTCCACAGGTATTACTGTGCAAACCCTTGTTTCTTGCACTACAAACCTGTCAGGTTTCTTCCTAGCTCTGTGAGTCCTCTGTGGGATGATTACTTTTGTCTTCCCAGCCTCATCTTCACTTTTGCTACATGTCTGTATACATCTCTGTTATAAACTTCTGCTTTAGCTCAGCTTTTGGTGTTTGTGTCTGTATTGTAATGTTTGTGTCTTGGGCTATACTTGGTTTTGCATCATTCTCAGCCCTTGACAAATCCACCACCACCACCCATTTTTGATGTTTGATGAAGCATTTCCCAATGGCACAAAAACATCATAATTACAGTGGATTTTGTCCCATCCTGAGTGTTTTTCAAAGTTCGCACTTCTTGAGAATATCACTCTGCCATGACCCAATGAAAAGCAGTAGCTGTTCCCCTTGTAACCAACAAATTGTAACCTTCTCCATTTTGGTTCATTTTTCTTTCTGAACTGAGATGGAATCAGTACATTTGTGTATTGGCCAAAGATCCTAAGATAATGCAAATTGGGTGCTCTTCCATACAATAGGTAATATGGAGTTTGTTGTACTGTACTACTCCACATCCTATCAATGATATGGCATGCTGTTCTTGTAGTCTCTCCCCACAAACTAGGAGGTGCTCCTGCATCTAATATCATGCAGTCCTACATTTGGTTTATCATGCCAATGCACTGTTCGGCCAAACCGTCTTCAGCTGGACAAGCTGGATTGGTCATATGGCGACGTACGCCCCTCTGCTTAAACCAGTGCTGCAATCTCTGGGTGAGAATTCACCTCCCATCAGTGATTAAGCTGCCAACCTTATATGGGAATTCTCTCTCTATGGCATTGACCCAGTGCTGAAATCTCTGTCTCATTACTTGCAACTGTACAGTCTTTTGCTCCATATCATTTTAGATAACAAGCTGACAGACTAATGAATTTCATGCAAGGCTTTCCACATCTCGAAAGCAGTCTGCTTCCCTCTGACATGATTTAATTGACAGGGCTCTAAAGTCAACAAAATTGAAGCTTTTCCCTTCCTATCATCATCCAATTGGGATTGATCTGGTAGTGCCTCTCCCACTTCCCAGAGGTCCTGTCTGACTAACAGGGCTTCTGCATAGATAGACCAGGCCCCGTAATTGCTGTCTTTCAACTTTTCAAATCGTACAGCTGTCTCCATACTTGATCTGTGCATTCAGCCTTCAGAGACAGATGGACTTTTGGCAAATGGCCACATCTGTCCAGGCAGATAGCCAACTCACTCTGCTCAAACTTTCCCGACCTTTTTTCTATTCCTAGGGAAAACCATCAAAGCTTTCGTTATACCATTTTGGGTACACAACACATACCCCAGGGAAGGGTTTGGTTTATCAAACAAATACCCAACCTCAGCCATATTTTTTTTACTTTTCCTGGTGTACCCTCGGATGCAGTCCAAGCCTTCAGTGTTTTCCTATGGAGCTCACTAACTGATTGGTAAAATCTTCCACTGTATCGGACTGATACAGTGACTAAAGATGGCATCTCTCCTCTGAATGCCTGTCTTGGGGCGGTAAAGGACTGGATGAGGGAAAACCGACTCAAGCTGAATCCAGGTAAGACGGAGGTACTTGTCATAGGAAACACGAACCCGGGAATGGGGTTATGTCAGCCAGTTCTGGATGAGGTCACACTTCCCCTGAAGGACTCTGTCTGCAGCTTGGGGGTGCTCCTTCACTTGTCACTTCACTTGACAGCTCAGGTGGATCCAACAGTCAGGAGCTCCTATTATCAGCTTCGGCTGATACGCCAGCTGCACCCCTTCCTGGAGCAGGGAGACCTTGAAACAGTATTACATGCACTGGTAACCTCTCGATTAGACTTCTTCAATGTGCTATATATGGGGCTACCCTTGGGCCAAGTTCAGAAACTTCAGCTTGTACAAAATATGGCAGCCAGATTGATTACAGGTACTTTCTGTAATGACCATATAACACCGGTCCTGAAGTCCCTTTACTGGCTGCCAATTAGTTTCCAGGCAAGGTACAAGGTGTTGGTTAGTACTTTTAAAGACCTACATGGCTTGGGACCAGAATACTTAAAGGAGCACCTTCTTCTGTATTGTCCGTCCCCCACACTAAGGTTTTCAGGGAAGAATCTTCTACAGCCAAAAAAATCTAGGCTTACATCGGTCACCCAGAGGGCCTTTTCCACTGCTGCTCCAAAGCTGTGGAATGACCTGCTTCAGGAGGTCCGTCACATCTCCACTCTTACAGCTTTCAAAAAGTCTCTTAAGACGGATCTCTTCCAGCAGGCCTTCCCAGCTTAGTTCCTCTCCCTGCACAAGGCGATCTATGTTCTCTGTCTACCAATTATCTCCCTTTTTAAACTTTTGTATTTTGGTTTTAAATAATGTTTGTTTAATTGTAATTTTAGCATTGGGTTGGGGGGGTTGGGAAGGGATTAATTTATTTAATTCTGTTGTATTCTTTTTTTAATTAATTTTATTATTAATACTTTAAAATACATAAACATACGTTCATAACCTAACATTTGACATTACATATCACGTATATCACGTTATGGTGCTGGGTGTTATCAGTACGCTGATGACACTCAAATCTATTTCTCCATATCTCGTTTGTCGGCCTCGAATTCCAATGGCATATCTTCTCTCAATGAATGTCTTGGGGCGGTAATGGGCTGGATGAGGAAAAACAGATTGAAGCTGAATCCAGACAAGACGGAGGTGCTTACGGTAGCGGCCCCGAAACCAGGAATTGGGTTGCAACCTCCAGTCCTAGATGGGGTCACGCTCTCCTCCAGTGACTGTGTTCGCAGCTTGGGGGTACTCCTTGACTCGTCGCTCCTGATGACTAATCAGGTTAACGCGACGGTCAGGAGCGCCTGTTATCAGCTTCGGCTTCGTTTTTGGAAGTACGGGATCTTGAAACTGTCGTGCACACGTTGGTAACCTCACGCCTTGACTTCTGTAATGCACTCTACATGGGGCTACCCTTGTGCCTGGTTCGGAAATTACAGCCAGTACAGAACATGGCAACCAGACTTGTTTCGGGAACATCTCGGAGGGATCACATCACTCCGGTGCTGAGATCCCTCCATTGGCTGCCTATCAGCTTCCGGGCCAGGTACAAGGTGTTGGTTATCACCTTTAAAGCCCTAAATGGCTTGGGCCCAAACTATCTCAGAGACCGCCTTCTCCCATACAATCCTCCCCGCACTCTTCGATCCTCCGGGAGGAATTTGCTGCAACCTCAGAAAATGAGGCTTGCGGCTACCTCCCGGAGGGCTTTCTCAGCTGTTGCCCCTAGACTCTGGAACGACCTGCCGGATGAGATCCGTCAATTAATATCTTTGGATAGCTTTAAAAAAGCTATTAAGATGGATCTCTTCCGGCAGGCCTTTCCAGAGTAGTATACCCCCACCCCAGATATAGGTAGCCATGCTAAATGATGTTCCTGCGTGGCCCCATCGGCAGATGGAAGGGATCATCCAGCTTGCTTACCAATTCTGTGTGGATTTTAAAACATTTAATTATGTTGATTTTATATATTGTTTGATTTAATAATTTTTAAGGGGGGGTGGGGGGGTTCGGTATTATATTTTATGTATATTGTGTTTTAAATTATGTAAGCCACCCTGATTGGGTACCCATTGGGCGGGGTACAAATAAAATTTTATTATTATTATATTATTATAGTATATTGACAAAAGACAAAAGAGAAAATAACAATAATAAAAAAGACTAAACATACAAAAATAAAATAAAAATAAATACAATATAATACATATATACAGACATACCTATATATCTATACCTATTCATACATACCTACATATATACTTACATACCTAAACAAACAAGCAATTATTTAAACAAACAAAAACTAAACAAAGTTGACAAAACAATACTCTTTGTCTTCACTCATACATACCAGTGACTTCCTAAACCCTAAACCAAACCCTAATTTCCAACTTAATCATAACTACCTCTCTTCTTTTTCCTTAACTGAGGAAGACGTACCAAGTCTTTCTTCTTAATATTCCCAAACTTAACTGCTTATTAGTCTTTACTCATCTATCTACTGACTGCTTTCCTTATCTACATTCAATTACTTCTCGTTAACATAGTTAAATAAAGGATTCCATATTTTTTCACATGCCTCCCGGTCTTGTCCTCTTAAAAGAACTGTAAATATATCTAATTCCACAATATTAATTAGTTTAGCTAGCCATTCCTGCTTATTTGGAATAGTCTCACTTTTCCATTTACTAGCATAAGTAATTCTAGCACTTACAATAATATATAAATAATATAAAAGAGAAGTTTACCATGCTTTGATTCTAACTGCTTATCATCACATATATTCAACAGATATAGTTTAGGATCTTTTTCCACTCCAGTTTGTAATATTTCTTCAATACATTTATGTACACTTAACCAATATTTCCTGGCTTTCTTACATTGCCACCATACATGGATTAGTGTCCCTACTGTATCAGAAGAAAACAATGGCAACCTTCCCTCCACCCATAAATCCTACCAAGAAAACCCTGTGATAGGTTTTGCTTAGGGTTGCCATAAATCAGAAATGACTAAAGTAAAACAATGAAACAAGCCAGAACATTGAATTTCAATTGGAAATTCCGAATCTCAGTTGGAATGAGTGAGCTTGCTCTGTGTGAGAGATATTTTTTAAAAAACTTTTCTCACACTTCACATGTTGGGAGAACAGTGGATATCTTTCCTGCTCTTCTTCAGGGATGAGAAGAATTATGACAACAATTTAGATCCCTCGTGGTGCAAAACTCATTCACCCGTGGAGATCATTCACTCATGGTGCTAAACTGAGTAAAGGAAACACAACACTACCACATTCTGGAGATGTAACTCTTTTATTGCAAAAGCCAACTAAAGAGAAAAGGAAAAATGTTATTAAGAACTTCTTTATAAAGAATGATCAGACAACACATTCCATGCATGTATATGTATACGGAAAAGGGGAATTGAGGGAGGGAAAACGGGAATAACAGGCATAAAAGATAGGAACAGCAACTGAGCTGCAGCAGTAGATGTGGGTGACACTGAAGTCAACTCTCACAGAGAGAACAGTAGAGTCATCATAGCTGACACTTGTCAGCACTGAGCGAAAGGAGGCAAAAGGTGTGCCTCCTGGCGAGACCATTTCACCAAGAAAACCCTATGCCTATATCGCCATGAGCTCAAAGCGAGCACATCACGTAGGCACTCCAAACCTGCATTTACAACCATTTGAAGATCAAAAAGGTCAGGCTTAGGAGCTGCAAAAACAGGACATTTACATCTAGAATATTTACGAGTGCCAGCCAGGATGTGTCTGGCTGAAGGTGAGAAAAAAAATCAACATTCAATTTCCCCTCTTTTGGAAATTGTCTACTTCAAAGCATCCTTTGATATACAATAGCAACCCTTCGCCTCAGTCTAGCCTTAAGGGTATAAATGCTCCACAAAATCTCAGGAAGGGTTGGGGTCTGGATAGATTTCATGATGCCTATGCCATTGTGATCTCTAACTAGAGTCATCAGCTCTATGATTTGTCCTTTCCCTGTCATAATGTTTGAGTCTCTCTCTGCATTCATCATTGGAACAGCCTCCTTTAAGGTAAGTATCACCATTAGAAATCCTTGTTTTCTATCCAAGCTGTTTTACTCCTGAGTTCTTGTGCATGGGCATGTATGTTAGGGGTGTTTTGTATGTGTGATTCTCTGTATATGTATGTGTGTGCATGCTTACTGATTTATTTTTCTCCCTTAATAAAAGTAAAGGCGGCGGGAGAGGACACGGACACTTTCATCTGGCCTGTAAGGGCCCTAAAGCCCTCCTAGAACCGGCTGTCAGTGGCGAGGCACGGCAGAAGGAGGCGGGACCAACTGGGCTTATAAAACAGCCCCCATTGAGCCTTCCTTCTCCGCGGCGGGAGAGGACGCGGACACTTTCATCTGGCCTGTAAGGGCCCTAAAGCCCTCCTAGAACCGGCTGTCGGCGGCGAGGCGCGGCAGAAGGAGGTGGGACCAACTGGGCTTATAAAACAGCCCCCATTGAGCCTTCCTTCTCCGCGGCGGGAGAGGACGCGGACACTTTCATCTGGCCTGTAAGGGCCCTAAAGCCCTCCTAGAACCGGCTGTCGGCGGCGAGGCGTGGCAGAGGGAGGCGGGACACTTTTATCTGGCCTGCATAGGGCTTACATCCCCACTCTGGCAACCAGGGACTTGAGGGCGGATCATATTAATAGTCCATCTTGGTGGGGCAGATATAGGCCTTTTTCTTTTGGTCTGAAACTCCACTTGTGGCATTAGTGGAGATGGGACCTTGGCCCATTGAATATAGACTTTCTGCCCTAATATCGTAGTTGAGGGGAGGGGAAACGGGAATTTATACCATCTGGAGCCGGGAAATGTGAGGGGGGCAGCAATTGGAGTAGTGCAGGGGAATGGGAGGTATGGATGGAGCAGGAGAAATATATGTTACAAAAGAAGGCGGGATCGCTGTTTAATAGCTATCCCGCCTTCAGTTTCTTCTGCTTCCCAGGATGGAGAGCAGACCAACCATTCCACAGAACCTCACCCTGCTCCTTTGCAATGCCAGGTCGGTGAAGAATAAAACTCATATCATCCAGGATCTTCTCTTGGATGAGGACGCCGACCTGGCTTGCCTTACAGAGACCTGGCTGGGGGAGGATAGCACCGCTATATGGGTGCAGGCTCTCCCAGCCGGGTATTCTGTTAGTGAGCAGGTGAGGGGAAGTGGGCGGGGGGGTGGAGTGGCTCTGATTTACAAAAACACCTTGACCTTGACCAGGATACCTATTCGACACACAACCCACATCGAGTGTATGTACCTTAGCCTGAAGGCCAGGGATAGTTTGGGGATTCTGCTAGTCTACCGGCCACCCCGTTGTCTAGCAGACTCCCTGACCGAGTTGATGCAACTGGTCTCTGAGCTGCTGCTGGAGACTCCCAGGCTTCTTGTCCTGGGGGACTTCAACATCCTGCTCGAGACCAGCTTAACAGGTGCGGCTCGGGAGTTCATGGATACCATGACAAACATGGGCCTATCCCAGTTGGTCAACGGGCCCACACATTGCGCAGGTCATACACTTGATGCAGTGTTCTGTACCGAACAGGCATATCCGTGGACGGAGGTGGTTGCCACCTCCGCATTGTCATGGACGGATCATTTCCTGGTCAAGATGGAAGTCAGAGCCAATATCTGCCCCCCCGGGGGTGGCGGACCTATTCGAATGGTCCGCCCTCGAAGGCTAATGGAGCCTATTGAATTCCAGGAAGCCTTGGAGGGTTTAATGGTTGGGAATGCCGGTGATCCTGTCGAAGCCCTGGTCAATACATGGAATAGTGATCTTACCAGGGCTATTGACACGATCGCTCCCAAGAGTCCTTGCCATTTCGCTTCAAATCATAAGCCATGGTACACCTCTGAGCTTAGGAAAATGAAGCGATTTGGACAACGACTAGAGTGCACGTGGCGGAAAACTCGACTCCGATCTGACAGAACTCGCCATAGGAACTTTCTTTGGTCCTATCGGGAGGCGATACGTGCAGCGCAGAGTTTTCTCCTCTGCACGTATTGCGTCTGCAGAGTCTCGTCCGGCAGAGCTGTTTAGGGTGGTAAGGGAGATGACGCAGGTGCCCCCTGCGCCAAATCCCTTGCTTAACCCGACTACAGCCTGCTGTAACGCATTTAACAACTACTTTGCAGACAAAATCTCTCAGATAAGAGCCGACCTTGACGCGACTATTGGGACAGAGTCTATAGGCGAGGCGTCCACCGACTCCGCCGATGTGATTTTACTGGATCAGTGGCAATCTGTGAGTACCGAGGACGTGGACAAGCTGCTTGGTAAGGTGAGGAAGACGACTTGCCCTCTCGACCCTTGCCCATCTTGGCTGGCCATCCAGCGGGGGGATGCAGTGATGAAATTCCTTACGGATATCATCAATGCATCCTTCAGGGAAGGACATGTTCCATCATGTTTAAAGGAGGCGGAGGTTAGGCTGCTTCTGAAAAAACCTTCCCTGGACCCTCTGGACATGAAGAACTATAGGCCTGTGTCATTACTGCCATTTTTAAGTAAGGTAATCAAGAGGGCAGTTGCTCTTCAGCTCCAGGCAGTCTTGGATGAAACCGATTATCTAGACCCATTTCAAACCGGCTTCAGGACAGGATTTGGGGTTGAGACTGCCATGGTTGCCTTGACCGACGATCTGCGTCTGGGCATCAACAGGGGTAGCGTGACCCTGTTGGTGCTTCTAGACCTCTCAGCGGCTTTTGATACAATAGATCACGGCATCCTCTTGGACCGCCTGAGGGGGTTAGGTATCGGAGGCACTGCTTTGCAGTGGTTCCGGTCCTTCCTCTCGGGTCGGTCCCAGAGGGTGCTGCTCGGGGACTGTAGCTCCAGTAAGAGGGACCTCACTTGTGGGGTCCCCCAGGGAGCTATTTTGTCCCCGATGCTGTTTAACATCTATATGAAGCCGCTGGGTGAGATTATATGGAGTTATGGTGCTGGGTGTTATCAGTACGCTGATGACACCCAAATCTATTTCTCCATATCTCGTTCATCGGTCTCGAATTCCAATGGCGTCTCTTCTCTCAATGAATGTCTCGGGGCGGTAATGGGCTGGATGAGGAAAAACAGATTGAAGCTGAATCCAGACAAGACGAAGGTGCTTACGGTAGCGGCCCCGAAACCAGGAATTGGGTTGCAACCTCCAGTCCTGAATGGGGTCGCGCTCTCCTCCAGTGACTGTGTCCGCAGCTTGGGGGTGCTCCTTGACTCGGCGCTCCTGATGACAAATCAGGTTAATGCGACGGTCAGGAGCGCCTGTTATCAGCTTCGGCTGATACGCCAGCTGCGCCCTTTTCTGGAAGTAGGGGACCTTGAGACTGTGGTGCACGCGTTGGTAACCTCACGCCTGGACTTCTGTAATGCGCTCTACATGGGGCTACCCTCGTGCCTGGTTCGGAAACTGCAATTGGTTCAAAATATGGCAGCCAGATCAATATCTGGTACATCTAAGGGGGACCATATCACTCCGGTGCTAAGGTCCCTCCACTGGCTGCCTGTTAGTTTCCGAGCCCAGTACAAGGTGTTGGTTATTACCTTTAAAGCCCTAAATGGCTTGGGTCCAGGCTATCTTAAGGACCGCCTCCTCCCGTACAATCCTCCCCGCACCCTCCGGTCCTCTGGGAGGAATTTGTTAGCCTCAAAAAACGAGACTGGTGACTACCTCCCAGAGGGCCTTTTCTGTTGTTGCCCCCAAACTGTGGAATGGCCTGCCGGAGGAGATCCGCCAATTGACATCACTTGACAGCTTTAAGAAGACTGTCAAGACGGATCTCTTCTGGCAGGCCTTCCCGGAATAACTACCGGCTCATGGCCCCACTCCCTTTTGAAGATCCTCCCCCCTTCTATGGCTTTTTACGACCTTCTATGATCTCTATGATTAGGTCTTTATGAGCCAGTATATTTACTCTTGCCTGCACTTTCTTTCTTGCATGGTTTGTATCTGATTTTATGGAGGTTTTTACCTCCTTTATAATTTGTTTTAATTGTGAATGGTTTAATAACTTTTTAAGGGGGGGAGGGGGGAATTGTTCTTAAATTGTTATGTGATGAATTTTTATGATGTAAGCCGCCCCGATTGTTCTCAGAGGGGCGGGGTATTAAATAAAATATTATTATTATTATTATTATTATTATTATTAAGTACCATTATTTTGGACAAATGCTCTCTCTGCAGGAACTGTTCTCTCTAGCCCCCTCCATACAATGGGTTTAGATCATATTTATTATTTTTGAGCTAATTATAAATTCCTCAAGGTCAAGTTCTTATTACATAGGAAAGAAGGAAATGGAATGCATGAATATAGCAATGCTAGCAGTGAGTGAGTGAGTGAGTTAAAATGGACAAGAATGTCCATTTTGTTATTGTAAGATGAGCAGGGTGAATAAATCACTGTGGAAATCCTACTGTGTCCTTGACTATCTTCTCTGTGTTGTTTTTGTTTTCCACCTGTAAGCAAAACTTTCTCAACTAGCAATTTTTTCCACATCTGTACATTTCCACTCTGACTACAAAACCCAACACACTTTGACTCAGACAACTATAGAGTCATCTATTCAGGAAAAGAAAAAACAAGAAGGAGGGGGCTTTCATAGTAAGGAAATATATAATTAGAGCATTCAAAGGATACACCTCAAAGTCAGACTGTATATTATCAATAAGGCTTCAGGGTAAACCTATAGACATCACAATAATTCAGGTATATGCACCAACCACAGATGCAGATGAAGAGGAAATTGAGAGATTCCCTGATGCAGTCCAGAAAGAAACACAACAGACCATCACAAGATTTCAAACAAATCATTGGAGACTGGAATGCTAAAGTTGGCAACAAAGAATCAAAAACAGTAGACAGATTTGGATTAGGAACAAAAAAAGTAGGACAACATCTGCTAGGATTCTGTGAGACCAATGATCTGGACATCACCAGATGGTAAATACAAAAACCAGATAGACTACATAATTGGAAGCAGAAGATAACATTTCAGATGCATTCAAAGACAATGTAAGAAACAAATTTTAACTCCTGAGTAAAACCGACCAGGAACCTGAAGAACTATGGATAGAAGTCAAAGACATAATTAAGGATGAATTTTTTATTATTATTATTATTATTATTATTATTATTATTTTCTCTGAAGATGCTAGCCACAGATGCTGGCAAAACATCAGAAAGAAACTCTTCTAGAACATGGCCACACAGCCCGAAAAAACCCCACAAAAATTATTATTATTATTATTTACATCCTGCCCCTTTGAGATCAATTGGGGTGGCTAACAATAAAAAAATATTACATAGTACAAGCAAGTCAGATACCCTCCCCCCTTAAAATATTATTAAATGTTTGAATGCAAGAAAACACTAACAGTGTCCAAAAAGAAAGATAAGAAACAAGGGATGACAGATGAAACACTTTATGCAATAAAAGAAAGAAGAAAAGCAAAGACAAAGGGAGACAGGAACAAAGTCGTCTGACATGCAGAGATAAGGAGAAATGCTACAATGACCAATGCAGAGAAATAGAAGACAACAACAAAAAGGGAAAAACAAGAGACCTCTATCAAAAAATCCGAGAAATTAAAGCCAAGATCAAAGCAAGGGCAGGGATGCTTTTTGGAGAAAAAATAGTACAGGAACAAGAAGAAATAAATAGAGGCTGGAGGCAATACACAGAAGATGTATAAAAAGAAATGAGGAAATGAATGATATTTGGAACGAGGAGCCAAATGAAGATGAACCCCAAATCCTAAGAAGTGAAGCGAAATCTGCAATAACGGAAATGGGGAAAAATAAATCACCAGGAACAGATGATATCCCAAGTGAACTGCTACAATGCCAAAAGACAGATGCAACTTTAGTGCTAACTGAAATATGCCAACAAATATGGAAAACAAAGAGATGGCCAACAAACTGGAAACACTCGATATACACATCAATTCACAAGAAAGAAGAACCAAAAGACTGCAGCAAGTATAGGACAGTAGCACTAATATCACATGCAAGCAAAATAATGCTCAAAATTCTGCAGCATAGACTCCAACTATACTCCCTTGGAGTGTGGTGGAGTCTTTGCCTTTGGAGGTCTTTTAAAAAAGGCTAAATGATCATCTGTCAACGATGCTATGATTTTGAGTTCCTGCATGGCTGGAGGTTGGACTGGAATCACAGAATCATAGAGTTGGAAAAAACCACAAGGGCCATCCAGTCCAACCCCCAGCCATGTTTTGGGGGTAATTTCATAATCACAAAAAGTCAACATAGGTTTCAGAGAAACAGGTCATGCCAGACAAATCTGATCTCTTTTTTTGATAAAATTACCAGCTTGGTAGATGAAGGGAATGCTGTGGATATAGTATATCTTGATTTCAGTAAGGCCTTTGACATGGTTCCCCATGACATTCTTGCAAGCAAGTTGGTAAAATGTGGACTAGACAAAGTAACTGTTACATGGATTTGTAATTGGTTGACTGGTCGAACCCAAAGGGTGCTCAACAATGGCTCCTTTTCAACTTGGAAAGAAGTGACCAGTGGGGTGCCACAGGGCTCTGTCCTCGGCCCAGTGCTATTCAATATCTTTATTAATGACTTGGATGATGGTATTGGGGGCCTAGTTATCAAATTTGCAGATGACACCAAATTAGGAGGAGTAGCTAATACCCCAGAGGACAGGATCAAAATTCAAAATGACTTGAACAGACTAGAAAGTTGGGCCAAAGCTAACAAAATGAAAGTCAACACAGAGAAATATAAGGTACTGCACTTAGGGCAGAAAAATGAAAAGCACAGATATACGATGGGGGACACCTGGCTGAATGAGACTACATGTGAAAGGGATCTAGGAATCCAAGTGGACTACAAGGTGAACATGAATCAACAGTGCAATGCAGCAGGTAAAAAGGCAATTTTAGGCAATGCAATTTTAGGCTGCATCAGTAGAAGTATAGTGTCTAGATCAGGGGTAGGCAACCTTTCCCCTTTAAGGGCCGAGGGACTTCAGCTCCCAGAAGCCTCAGCCATGTTGGCCAATAGTCCCATGTTGGCCAAAAGCTCCTGGGATTCTGGGAGCTGAAGTCCCTCGGCCCTTAAAGGTGAAAGGTTGCTTACCCCTGGTTTAGATCAAGAGAAGTAATAGTGCCACTCTATTCTGTTTTGGTCAGGCCTCACCTGGAATACTGTGTCCAGTTCTGGGCACCACAATTCAAAAAGGATGTGGAGAAACTGGAGCGTGTCCAAAGGAGGGCAACTAAAATGGTGAAGGGTCTGGAAACCAAGCCCTATGAGGAACGATTTAGGGAGCTGGGGATGTTTAGCCTGGAGAAGAGAAGGTTAAGAGGTGATGATAGCTGTGTTTAAATATTTGAAGGGATGTCATATCGAGGTGGGAACAAGCTTGTTTTCTGCTGCTCAAGAGACTAGGACTCGAAACAATGGATGCAAGCTGCAAGAGAAGAGATTCCACCTCAACATTAGGAGGAACTTCCTGACAGTAAGGGCTGTTTGACAGTGGAACACACTCCCTTGGAGAGTAATGGAGTCTCCTTCCTTGGAGGTCTTTAAGCAGAGGCTGGATGGCCATCTGTCAGGGATGCTTTGATTGGGAGTTCCTGCATGGCAGAATGGGGTTGGACTGGATGGCCCTTGTGGTTTCTTCCAACTCTATGATTCTATGAATAGTATCCAACTTGTTGCAGTTGAAACCACTGCTTCCAGCCACACACTCACATCTTGAACAATAAACATTCTAGACAAAGACTTCTCTAGGCCCTTCCCATACTCCACCTTCTAGGTGTTAACCTTATGTTAATTGGATAATGCCTGTATAATGTATACTAACCCAGCCTCTTGCTGTCCATTATCCACCACGTGACTATTTTCTCAAGCCTAACAATTATTTACGTATAATTGTTATCACTTGCTACTCATAACAAAGTCTGTGTCCATGAGTTCTACTTTTGGGAAAGTATATGTTTCTGTCTGTCTTGGCCATCTGGTATTAGATTCACTTTGTTTTTCTAGATGTTGTTCTCATGAGGAAAATTCCACACACACACATCTCTACATTTCACCTTTGACTGTATAACCCATCCATATCCTAACAGGGGAAACAGATGGGCAAGGACAGTGGCCATTTGCAATGTATGATCTTGTTTACTTACTGATACAAGACGTTGATAGCAAGCAAGCAGACACTTTCCTTCCTGAGGAAGAAGAATGGCCTTGGGAGATGAGAAGTTGGGGAGAAGGCAGAAACTTCAAAGGACCTTTTGACGTGTTTCAAGCTCACAGACCGTGGGCTTGGGAAAAAGTTTGGAAGGGAAGGCTATAAGGGATGGATTGTTTAGATTTGATATTAACATGTCTCTGGTGAACTTCTGCCTAGAAATCCATAATAAAGCTTCAGTAATCTATACTAAGATGTTGTCCTGGTTTCTAAAGTCTGAGTCCACTAAGTCTGACACTAATGGAGCACACCAAAGAATTCCAAAAAGGAATCAGCACATGTTACACAGCTTACAGCAAAGTAACTGACTGTATAGATCACAAAAAGCTAGGGAATGCACACAAGGACATGGAGGTGCCACTACATCTGATAGTCCTGATGAGGAATCTGTACCAAGGACAAGAGGACACCATCAGAACAGAATTCGGGGGAACAGAGTGGTTCCCAATAGGCAAAGGGGTCAGGCAAGGCTTCATCCTATCACACTACTTGTTTCACTTATATGCCAAAAACATCATAATAAAAATAGAATTAGAAATCAGAAAAAGGAGGAGTTAAGAGAGGAGGAAGCAACATTAACAACTTAAGATATGCAGACGACAGCATAATATTAGCAGAAGACATTCAGGAATTGGAACAGTTAATAAGAAAGGCCAAAGATGAAAGTGCAAAGGCAAGTCTGATGCTGGACCTAAAGAAAACAAAAAGAATGAAAGCAGCAGAAATACATAAATTCAATCTAGGCAACAAGGAAATTGAAAGAGTTAAAGAATTCCCATATTTAGGATCAAACATTAACAAGAATGGAAACTGTAAGCAAATGGATGAATTCCTGAATGGGTTCCAGGAGTGACAAAGCCCTGAAAGAACCAAAGAAAATGGTTGCCACACAAAGGTTTGCTGGAGGAGGAACTTGGACAGTGAGGCAAAGAATAAGAAAAACTTAACGCTGACATGAAGATGCTGACCAAGTATAACCAGGACAATGCGACAACACAAATGAAATATGTTGACATGGCCAGGAGAAATTCTGTACAAACAGAACGTACTCGGAACTGCCTATAGAATAAGGAACTGAATTATTTTGAAACCATGGTAACCATCAAATATATGTTTTCCTCAAGAAAGAAGACAAAGAAAGATATAAAAGAAGGGACCTTCCAGCCTCACCTAATGTTTCCTAATCCGTGGCAACAGGGGCCATCCAACCTTCATGGATGCCCGATCAACATTCAGTGGAGGATCCTGTTGTATGGTGTGTGAATGATGTGAGTGAATGAAAAGAGCTCTTGATACTTCAAATGATTGTTTTATTTGTTATGTTTCAATAAATGGTACAAGCATAGTGACTTAAAACCAAATTTGGTCTCTCCATGGCTTTTTGGCTGTCACTTGTCCTGGGATCCTTAACACTCCTTGATTCCAAAAGAACCTCTTGCTGGCCATGACACAGCCAAGAAATAAAAAGAAGACTAGGAATGGGAAGGGCAGCTATGAAAGAAATGGAAAAGATGCTGAAGAGGAAAGACATACAACCGAACACTAAAGTCAGAATCGTCCAGGCCATTGTATTCCCCATCATCCCCATGTATGGGGATGGACAGTGAAGGAAATAGACAGAAAGAAAAGCAACTCATCTGAAAGGTGGTGCTGGAGAACCATACTTAGGATCCCATGGATAGCCAAGAAGACAAACAAATGGGTTCTTGAACAGATCAGACCAGGGCTCTCCTTGGAAGCAAAGATGATCAAGTTGAGACTATCGTACTTTGGCCACAGAATGAGAAGGAAAAACACTAAGGCTAGGAAAAGTAGAGGGGAGAAGAAAGAGGGGAGAAGAAAGAGAGGAAGACCACAAACCAGATGGATAGACTCCATCAAAGGGGTTATTATGGGGAAGGGCTTGCAGGATCTGGAAAAGACTGCAGTGGAAGACAGGGACTCTTCTTGGAGATGTCTCATCCACAGGGTTGCCAGGAGTCATAACAGACTCAAGGAGGGAAGCTAACATCAGCAACATATGGTTTCTCTCCTGTGTGCATTCATTCTTAGATGGTTCCTGTTGAAATATGGATGGGATATACATATACATATGCAGAGATGTGTGTGTGAAAGTTTCTTATGGGAACAGTGTCTAATGAAAAACAAAGAGGATTCGGCTACCAGGTCTCTTATATCTTTCTTTGCCTTCTTTCTTGAGGAAAACAGAATAAGAAAAAGCACTTTGAGCCTGAGAACAGATAGTTAACAGATAAACATATGAGCTCATGAGAACTGGGGGATGACATACAGATAGAGGCTGGGTTACAGTGGATCATCCAATCATCATAAGGTTAACATCCAGAAGGTGGAGTATGGGAAGAGCTAGATCTTCCTTTGTTTGTTCACTTTGTTTCTATCAGGGGCCGGCAACCTACGGCCCTCGGGCCGGTTCCGGCCCAGGTCACCGGACTTACCGGCCCCGGCCAATCCCTGCCGCCACGTGCTGCTACTACACCGCGTTTTCTCTGTGTGGCTGCGCGCGCCACGGCCATTGTGAAAATCAAAATGGCGTCCGTGACATGTGCTGCAGCGGCAGCAGCCGCGCACACTGTGGCGGCGGTGGCGGCAGCATGCGCGGGGGGGTCGTGGCCCAGGTCCCGAAAAGGTTGCCTACCCTGGTTTGCAATGTGTTCATTTGAACTAAACTAGAACTGTAACTTTCTCTATTACTGTAATTCTACAACAACATCTACAAGATGTGATCCTATAGTCTTTTGCCATCATCAGGATGGATTGTATATTTTCTTTTCTTGTTTTCTTTATGGAACAATAAAGCTTTAATTTGGATCTACAAAATGTGTCTTCATGGAAATAGCATGGATATGGCTGGTGAAGGAAGCTGGTTCCTGAACTCTGCTGCATTACAATCACATCACATCCAAATTCCACAGTTCCAACATGCTCCATTATCTCTGAAGCTCTTTCCACATTATTTGGAAAACACTACTATGAGGTTTACTTATAAAAGAAGGTTCAGTGGGAGTGGAGGAATAAGAGAAAATAAGAACTTCATTATTGATGCAAATAGAAGATTTAGAGAAAGAAAAATAGCAATAGCAATTACATTTCGAAACCACTTAAGCACTCCCTAAGTGGTTTACAATGTGTAAGCCAATTATCCCCGACGAGTTCTCATTTTAGCGACCTCCTTTAGAACCATAGAGTTGGAAGAGACCACGACGACCATCTAGTCCAACCCCCTGCCATGCAGAAACTCAAAATCAAAGTATCCCTGACAGATGGCCATCCAACCTCTGTTTAAATACCTCCTCTGGTGTTTAGTCAGATCTCCACTGTGGCTGAAGTTCTTTCCACATTCCATGCATGGCAACCGGGGCGGCATACACAAGATTAAAACAGATAACAGTTAAAACACTCCTTCATCCCAATCCCTAACCCTCCCCCCCTTAAAACTAAATTAAATTTTGCAAGATTAAAATAACAAATAGACAATAAAATACACTCCAAAAAAGCAGCTGTAACAAGGACAAACAGGTGAGTAAGCAAACCACCTCCATTGAGCCGGGAGATTTATTCTGGGAAGCCCCGCTGGAAGAGATCCGTCTTTACTGCTTTTTTAAAGCTATCAAGAGTAGTGATAAGACGGATCTCGTCTGGCAGGCCATTCCATAGCCTGGGAGCTGTCACAGAAAAGGCCCTCTGGGAGGTCTGCAACAGCCTAGTTTTCATGGATTGTAACAGCTTCCTCCCAGAGGACATAAGTGTGCGGGGAGGGATCATACAGGAAGAGGCGGTCCCTGAGATAAGATGGAACAAAGCAATGTAGGGCTTTAAAGGCTAGGGTTAGGGTTATATGGTTTCTGACTCTGACTGAAGCTCTTTCCACATTTCATGCATGAATGCAGTTTCTCCCCCATGTGGGATTTTTGATGCGTACATAGATGTGAATTCTGACGGAAACTCTTTCCACAGTCTATGCATGTATATGGTTTCTCTCCTGTGTGGGACCTTTGATGTGAATGTAAATTTTGAATACGAGAGTAGCTCTTTCCACATTCAATGCAAATATATGGTTTCTCCCCTGTGTGGATTCTTTGATGTGAACGTAAAAGGAAAGCTCTTTCCACAATCCATGCATTTATGTGGTTTCTCTCCTGTGTAGTTTTTTTTATGTCTGTAAAGATGTCCACTCTGACTGAAGCTCTTTCCACATTCCATGCATTTATGTGGTTTCTCCCGTGTGGGTTCTTTGATGTGAATGTAAATGGTGACTATAAGAGAAGCTCTTTCCACATTCTATGCATTTATATGGTTTCTCCCCTGTGTGGGTCCTTTGATGTGAATGTAATTGGTGACTATAAGAGTAGCTTTTTCCACATTCCATGCAAATATATGGTTTTTCCCCTGTGTGGATTCTTTGATGTGAATGTAAAAGGTGACTATAAGGAAAGCTCTTTCCACATTCCATGCATTTATGTGGTTTCTCTCCTGTGTGGGATTTTTTATGTGTGTAAAGATGTCCGCTCTGACTGAAGCTCTTTCCACATTCCATGCATTTATATGGTTTCTCCTCTTTGTGGGTCCTTTCATGTGAACGTAGCTTTCCACTCTGACTGAAGCTCTTCCCACATTCCATGCATTCATATGGTTTCTCCCCTGTGTGGGTTCTTTCATGTGAACGTAGAGTTCCACTCTGACTGAAGCTCTTCCCACATTCTATGCATTTATATGGTTTCTCCCCTGTGTGTGTTCTTTGATGTGAACGTAGACTTCCATTCTCACTGAAGCTCTTCCCACATTCCATGCATTTATATGGTTTCTCCCCTGTGTGGGTTCTTTGATGTAAACGCAGAGTTCCACTCTGACTGAAGCTCTTTCCACATTCCATGCATTTATATGGTTTCTCCCCTGTGTGGGTTCTTTGATGTGAACATAAATGGTGACTATAAGAGAAGCTCTTTCCACATTCCATGCATTTATATGGTTTCTCCCCTGTGTGGGTTCTTTGATGTGAATGTAATTGGTGACTATCAGAGAAGCTCTTTCCACATTCCATGCATTTATGTGGTTTCTCCCCTGTGTGGGTTCTTTGATGTATGTAAAGATGTCCACTCTGACTGAAGCTCTTTCCACATTCCATGCATTTATGTGGTTTCTCCCCTGTGTGGGTTCTTTGATGTATGTAAAGATGTCCACTCTGACTGAAGCTCTTTCCACATTCCATGCATTTATATGGTTTCTCCCCTGTGTGGGTTCTTTGATGTGAACGTAATTGGCAACTATCAGAGAAGCTCTTTCCACATGTCATGCATTTATGTAGTTTCTCCTCTGTGTGAGTTCTTTGATGTGTGTAAAGATGTCCACTCTGACTGAAGCTCTTTCCACATTCAATGCATTTATATGGTTTCTCCCCTGTGTGGGTTCTTTGATGTGAACGTAGTTTTGCATTCTCACTGAAGCTCTTTCCACATTCAATGCATTTATATGGTTTCTCCCCTGTGTGGGTCCTTTGATGTGAATGTAATTGGCAACTATCAGAGAAGCTCTTTCCACATTGCATACATTTATGTGGTTTCTCCCCTGTGTGGGTTCTTTGATGTGTGTACAGATGTCCATTCTGCCTGAAGCTCTTTCCACATTCAATGCATTTATATGGTTTCTCCCCTGTGTGGGTCCTTTGATGTGAATGTAATTGGCAACTATCAGAGAAGCTCTTTCCACATTGCATACATTTATGTGGTTTCTCCCCTGTGTGGGTTCTTTGATGTGTGTACAGATGTCCACTCTGCCTGAAGCTCTTTCCACATTCCATACATGTATGTGGTTTCTCCCCCGTGTGGGATTTTTGATGCATATATAGATGTGAAATCTGCCGGAATCTCTTTCCACATTCCATGCATTTGTATGGTTTCTCCCCTGTGTGCGTTTTCAGGTGTTTAGTCAGATATCCACTAAGGCGAAAGCTCTTTCCACATTCCATGCATTTATATGGTTTCTCCCCTGTGTGGGTTTTCTGGTGTTTAGTCAGATAACCACTGAGGCGAAAGCTCTTTCCGCATTCCATGCAATGATACGGCTTCTCGCCTGTGTGGATTCTTAGATGTGAACATAAACTTTGATTATCAGAGAAGCTCTTTCCACATTCCATACATTCATATGGTGATGCTTCTGTGTGGACTCTGCAATGTACGTTTAAGTGAAATTTAGATTTGAATGATTTTTCACAGACAGAACACTTGGTCCTTCTTTTCCCTTTGTTGGTTTCTTCGGGAGTCAGGAGTTCACTAGTATACTCCTGAGAAACAGAGTTCTTCTTCCCATTCTCAGATTGGTTTCCCTTTTGCCTTTTCAGTCCCCTTTGATTTCCAAACTCCTCTTTCTCCACAGCAATTTTAGCTGTTTCTAATGGCATTACAGAGGGCTCCACAAAATCCTCCTTCTCGTGATCATTCCCTGCTTCAGAAAGAAGAAGATTCCATTAGGAGTTGGACACCAAATCCCAGGATCTCATTTGGTTAAAGTTGGAAGTGCTTCTTACCCGGCAAGGCCACGTTCCCATCCTCCTCCATCCTGACTTCCTTCTGTTCAGGGGACCTCACTCCTCCTCGGTGAAATATACAGCCACCTCCTTAAAAGAGACCAGGCGCTGAAAGGGAGAAAATGACAACAAGAGCTGAAGTCCCTTTAAATAATGGCATAGTAAAATGATGTCCCTTATATACAATAGCCAAATCAAGGTTTGCTTTTTGGAATTTATATTTTGTTTCAAATTTTCAATCCATAGATGACTGAATCCATAGATAAAGAAACCCTAGATACAGAGGGCAAAGCATACAATATAGTGGCACGTATCTACACTTCTACGGAAGCAAAACCTGACTAAATACTATTACATTTCCTTCTGTTGAGGAATGTACAGTTCACCTCAAACAGGTACAGTGTGCCTTCAGAATCTGCTGGGGTTTGGTTTGATGACACCCCGTAGATACCAAAGTCCATAGACACTCAAGTCCCTTTATATACACATGAATATGCATATCTTTCCCTATTTCAAAGTTCTCAGGGCGAATCCCAGACAGAGAAGTCGTGTGTGTGTGTGTGTGTGTGTGTGATAGAGAGAGATGGAGGGAGGGAGAAATCATTTTTTTAAAAAAAGATTGGATGTGGAGATCAGCTTTGTCTGCACTGGCCAGGAAATTCTGGGGGCAACTTGAGTATCCTTCCCTGGATCTGACCCAAACTCTCCCCAGTATCTGGCCCTCCATTTCCATGCCCAAGGACACTATCAGCTGAATGCCAAGTGCTGACCTAAGAGTGAGCAAGTAGCCATAGCTGCCATGGCATGAGCTCCAGGGCAACACAGTGGTGGCAGCGGCAGCGCTGAGGTCTCAGCCTCGGCCTTGGAGGAATATTCTGCCCGCAATCACCACCACCTGGGCAATCCAGCAGCAGACGCAGCAGCAGCAGCGTGATCCGAGGGAAATCGCTGGCAGGTGGGTATAAAAACCCCACCTAGGAACAACCCCCTGCTATGCAGGAACTCCCAATCAAAGCATCCCTGACAGATGGCCATCCAGCCTCTGCTTAAAGACCTCCAAGGAAGGAGACTCCACTACTCTCCGAGGGAGTGTGTTCCACTGTCGAACCGCCCTTACTGTCAGGAAGTTCCTCCTAATGTTGAGGTGGAATCTCTTTTCTTGCAGCTTGCATCCATTGTTTCGGGTCCTAGTCTCTGGAGCAGCAGAAAACAAGCTTGTTCCCTCCTCGATATGACATCCCTTCAAATATTTAAACACGGCTATCATATCACCTCTCAGCCTTCTCTTCTCCAGTCTAAACATCCCCAGCTCCCTAAGTCGTTCCTCATAGGGTTTGGTTTCCAGACCCTTCACCATTTTAGTTGCCCTCCTTTGGACACGCTCCAGTTTCTCGAAATCCTTTTTGAATTGTGGTGCCCAGAACTGGACACAGTATTCCAGGTGAGGCCTGACCAAAGCAGAATAGAGTGGCACTATTACTTCTCTTGATCTAGACACTATACTTCTACTGATCCAGCCTAAAATTACATTGGCCTTTTTAGCTGCTGCATCACACTGTTGACTCATGTTCAACTTGTGGTTCACCTGGATTCCTAGATCCCTTTCACACGTAGTCTCATTCAGCCAGGTGTCCCCCATCGTATATCTGTACTTTTTGTTTTTCCGCCCTAAGTGCAGTACCTTACATTTCTCCGTGTTGAATTTCATTTTGTTAGCTTTGGCCCAGCTTTCTAGTCTGTTCAAGTCATTTTGAAATTTGATCCTGTCCTCTGGAGTATTAGCTACTCCTCCTAATTTGGTGTCGTCTGCAAATTTGATAACTATGCCCCCAATACCGTCATCCAAGTCATTAATAAAGATATTGAATAGCACTGGGCCCAGGACAGAGCCCTGTGGCACCCCACTGGTCACTTCTTTCCAAGTTGAAAAGGAGCCATTGTTGAGCACAAATCCATGTAACAGTTACTTTGTCTAGCCCACATTTTACCAATTTGCTTGCAAGAATGTCATGGGGAACCTTGTCAAAGGCCTTACTGAAATCAAGATATACTATATCTACAGCATTCCCTTCATCTACCAAGCTGGTAATTTTATTAAAAAAATGAGATCAGATTTGTCTGGCATGACTTGTTTCTCTGAAACCCATGTTGACTTTTTGTGATTATGAAATTACCTTCCAGATGTTCACATACTCTCTGTTTAATGATCTGCTCCAGAATCTTTCCTGGTATTGATGTCAGATTAACTGGACGATAATTGTTGGGATCCTCTTTTTTCCCTTTTTGAAGATGGGGACAACATTTGCCCTCCTCCAGTCTGCTGGGACCTCTCCTGTTTTCGAGGAATTCTCAAAGATTATTGCCAATGGTTCCGATATTACATTTGCCAGTTCTTTTAGTACCCTTGGATGTAATTCATCTGGTCCTGGAGACTTATATTCATTTAGAGTAACCAGATGTTTCTGTTCTATCTCTTTACTTATTCTGTGCTGAAATTCTCCTATTCTGTCCTCTGCTCCATTATCCTCAAGTTGAGCACCCTTTGCCTTTTCTGAGAAGACTGAAGCAAAGAAGGTGTTGAGTAATTCTGCCTTTTCTCTGTTCCCTGTTAACTTTTTGCCATCTTCTCCACACAGTGGTCCTACCATTTCCTTCTTCTTCCTTTTGCTGCTGACATACCCCCAAAAGCCCTTTTTATTGTTCTTAACCTCTCTAGCAAGCCCGATTTCATTCTGCGCTTTAGCTTTTCTGACTTTACCCCTACACGTGCTAGCTATTTGTTTGAATTCCTCTTTGGTGATTTCCCCATTTTTCCATTTCTTATACATGTTCCGTTTAAAACATAGTTCAGTTGCAAGTTCCTTAGTCATCCATCCTGGTTTCTTGAGACACCTCCCATTCTTCCTCCTCGTTGGCACGGTTTGAAATTGTGCCTTCAGTATCTCCCATTTGAGAAACTCCCATCCATCTTGAACTCCCTTCTCTTTTAGTATTCCTGTCCATGGGATCACCCCCAGTATTTCTCTAAGTTTGGTAAAATCAGCTTTCCTAAAGTGTAGAATGCGTGTCTGACTATGCCTGGCTTCTCCTTTCCACTGTATAATAAACTCCAGGAGGACATGATCACTCCCGCCTAAGGATCCAACCACTTGCACCCCATTAACTAGGTCTTCCCTGTTAGTTAGGATCAGATCCAAAATAGCTGACTCCCTCGTTGCCTCTTCCACCTTTTGAGCAATGAAATTGTCTTCGAGGTCTAATACCTTAGTGTCTTATTTATTCTTTTAAACCGGTGTGTGTTTTAAACTAATCTTGTGTTTTTAACTGATGTTGTGTACTTGTTGGCCTGTTCTTCCCTACATCAATCCATGGGGAGAAATAATAATAGCAATAGCAATAATAATAATAATAATATGAAAATATTCCAAAATCTGAAATCTTATTTATTTCTGATCCTGAGCATTTGGGATCGTAAGGGAGACTTAGGGCCTTTGCAGACTGCCAGAAATAGTGCACATTAAATTGAGGCACTGCCCTGGCTCAGTGCTAGGGAATCATGGCAACTGTAATTTATTGTGGTACCAGAGCTCTCTGACAGAGAAGGCTCAATGTCTCAGAAAAAAATACAATTCCCATGATTCCCTAGCACTGAGCCAGGGTAGTGCCTCAATTTAATGTGCACTATTTCTGGCAGTCTGCAAAGGCCCTTGGCCTGTATGGCCAACCTGGGACTGAGAACGGCCAGAGGAAGAAGGCCATGGAGGGGAGAGGAAGGAGTCTTGGGGGTCTCCCCTCTTTCTCTCTCTCAGGATTCAGTTACCTTTCTGCAGCTGCTGGTGTTCCTGCCTCTCCCTCTGGAGCTCCTTCTGATGGGTCTCTGCCTTTCCCTCACATCCGAACACACAGCTCCTCTTCCTCTCTTTCTCCATCCATCCATCCGTCCGTCCAAAGTGGTTTCCTCTGGGAAGGAAGAAGAAGGGAAGGAGGCAGGTCAGGCTCTGCTTCCCCCAAATTCCCATCATCCCTCAAGAGCAAAGAGGGGCCCTGGAACTGGATTGTACAGTAAAAGGAGTCTGAAATAGAATATCCCCCTCATTCCTCCTGGATCATGGGCCCCAGTGGGACCCCTCTGCCTGAGCCCCCTTGTGACCCCACAAGACCCCAAATGCTGCCCTGGATATATTTAGAAGTCCCCCCCAGTTCCTCTCCCCAAGGGATCTTTAACCACCGAGTGCAAGGCATCCCCTTCGCATGGGGCCAGATCCAGATGTCCTGAGTTCATTTTAACTGCCTTGGCCCTCTGTCCTATAGAATCCTGGGTTCTGTAGTTTGTGAGACCCTTGGAATTTTCTGGTCCAGTTTGTAAACTCCAGCACTAGAAATCTCTAGCAGGAAATTCAAAGTCCCTCCAACAGGCTACAAATCCCAGCATCCCACAGGAAGGAGCCACAGCAATAAAAACGGCAGCCAAGCCATACACTAGCTCTGCCGGCATGAAGCCAGGGGAGGTCTGGGGACTGCAGTCCAAGAGGAAGAAGCTGCCCTAAATGGGGGAGCACTGAGGTGGATGCAATGCCCAACATCCCCCTCTTTGCATCCATTGGTTGCATCCATCCAGTCTTTCTGGAGCCCTGGTGGGGCACTGGGTAAATGCCTGGGCTGCAGCCACTCATTCACAAACCACAAGGTTGTGAGTTCAATGCCAGCCAGGGGCTCCAAGATCCACTCAGCCTTGCATCCTTCTGAGGTCGCTAAAACCAGTAGACAGCTTCTTGGGGGCAACTGGGTGACACACATTGTAAACCGCTTAGGGAGTGTATTGTCAGGATATTGATGGGATATATAGTCAATGATGAAATGTAAAGATGTGTGTGTCTGTATTTTTTCCATGATGAGAACATGCTTCTAGGCCGAACACAACAACTCAGTCCAGGTGTCCAAAGAGACAAAACAAATGGAAACCACAAGTTAGAATAGATGGGAAAGTGTTCTTGTTTATACAGTGAATTCAATAATAAAAGTTGTTATGGGAAAGTAGATCACATGGTAAAAGATGAACAACAAGGGGTTTGGTTAACATACGTCATGTACAGATCAACCAATTAACCTGAGGGTAAAAACAAGAGGTGGAGAAAGGTTGGGCTGGGAAATTGTGTTTCAGGCATAGAAGTCAGTCTGTTCTTAAACTTCCTAAAGTATGGATTAAGTTTTCTTTATTTTTCTTGCTGAAGCTGTAGCATGACTAATTTTCACAATGTAGCATTTAAGGATTTGTAGTTTTGTTTCTGTTAGCCACATCTGGCTGATGTGATGTTTTATTGGACTTTATAGTTTTTACTTTGCATTTGTTTTTCTATAATAAAGCCTTCTGCTAGAAGCTTGGAGTCTGCCCTGCGTGGTGATGTCTTCTCTGCTGCAAGTTACTCTGCTGAATGGATTTATGAATGGATTTATCCACACATACACAAACCTGCTCCTCCAACATTCCTGACATGTTTAAGTTAAAATGCCTATAAGAGATGCACTGCTATTGCTACTCCAGTCGGCCAGGACTGGGTTGGCCACTGTCCGCCAGAGGACCATTTCTTCCTTTAGCCACCCCTAGACTGCAGAATGACCTGCCAGAAAAGATCCGACAGAGGAATATGGTGTTTGAATTTGAAACAGTATTATAGACCAGTCTCTTTGGGCAGGCCTTTCCAGAAGATTTTTTTTAATCATACATTTTAAACAATTAATTTTAAACATGGATTGGTCTAATACGGATGTGTCTTGTTTGTTCTTTTTAAACCAATGTGTGTTTCAAACTAATTTTGTGTTTTTAAGTGATGTTGTGTACTTGTTGACCTGTTCTTCCCCACATCGACCCATGGGGAGAAATAATAATAGCAATAATAATAATAATAATAATAATAATATGAAAATATTCCAAAATCTCAAATCTTATTTATTTCTGATCCTGAGCATTTGGGATTGTAAGGAAGACTTAGCCTGTATGGCCAACCTGGGACTGAGAAAGGCCAGAGGAGGAAGGCCATGGGGCAGAGAGGAAGGGCTCTTGGGAGGGGGTCCCCCCTCTTTTCTCTCTTTCTCGGGAGTTGGTTACCTTTCTGCAGCTGCTGGTGTTCCTCCATCTCCCCCTGGAGCTCCTTCTGATGGGTCTCTGCCTTTCCCTCACATCCGAACACACAGCTCCTCTTTCCCTCTTTCTCCGACCAAAGTGGTTTCCTCTGGGGAGGAAGAAGAAGGGAAGGAGGCAGGTCAGGCTCTGCTTCCCCCAAAGTCCCATCATCCATAAGAGCAAAGAGGGGCCCAGGAACCAGATTGCACCATAAAAGGGGTCTGAAATAGAATATCCCCCTCCTTCTTCCTGGATCATGGGCCCCAGTGGGACCCCTCCACCTGAGCCCCCTTGTGACCCCACAAGACCCCAAACGCTGCCCTGGATATATTTGGGGGTTCACAGGGGTCCCCCCCAGTTCCTCTCCCCAAGGGATCTTTAACCACCGAGTGCAAAGCATCCCCTTCGCATGGGGCCAGATCCAGATGTCCTGAGTTCATTTTAACTGCCTTGGCCCTTTGTCCTATGGAATCCTGGGATCTGTAGTTTGTGAGGCCCTTGGAATTTTCTGGTCCAGTCCCCTGAACTCCAGTACTAGAAATCTCTAAGGGAATTCAAAGTCCCTCCACCAGGCTACAAATCCCAGGATCCCACAGGAAGGAGCCACAGCAATGAAAATGGCAGCCAAGCCATACACTAACTCTGTCAGCATGAAGCCAGGAGAGGTCTGGAGCCCTGCTGGACAGGGGATTCTGGGGACTGCAGTCCAAGAGGAAGAAGCTGCCCTGAGTGGGGGAGCACTGAGGTGGATGCAATGCCCAGCATCCCCCTCTTTGCATCCATGGGGGCTTGGGGGGTGCTGGGGGATGCAGTCCAAGAGGAATCCATCTTGAGCAGAGGAGGAAAAGGGCCTCCTCTTCAGGCTTCCTTTGTTAGGGGCAATGCAACAGACAGGGGGATTCTGGGGGCTGCAGTCCAAGAGGAAGCTGAACTGAGTGAGGGAGCAGTGTCTGCTCTTCAGGGGTGAATGCAACACCCAGAATCCCCCCCTGACTGTGGCTGTGATGGTGGCTGGGGGATTCTGGGGGCTGCAATCTGAGAGAAGCTCCTCCTCTTCCTCAGGCTTTTTTTTCAAACAGGACTGCAACGCCCAGCATTCCCTTTCCTGGGGGATTGTGGGGGCTGCAGTCCAAGCGGAGGCCTGGGGCAGGGCCTCTTCCTTCTTCTCCTGGGGATGGACCTCTAAGAAATAATGGCGCCTCTCCCTCCTAGATAGATCCCAGGTCCTTTGGGGGATCACATATCCCATCATGTACCCAATTCCCAGAGGCGGGGGGGGTCCCAGGGGGGAGGAGGAGGAAGGAGGGACCCCAAAATCAGACCCCCTCCCGCTCACTTACTCTCTCCCTCCTCCTTCACCACCGGAAGCGCCCCCTCCCACCTCCGCCTGGTCCTAAAATGGCGGCCTACCTTAGAGAAGAGGAGAAGCATCAGACTCTATGGTAGAACCATAGAGCTATAAGCTATGAGGAGGAGGAGGAAGAGGAGGAGCCTCCCAAAGCCCACAGAGATAGGAAAGGATAGAGCTAGAGCTACAATTCTGGAGGAAGAAACAAGTTTAAATGAGTTTAAAGACATATCGATCCTGATATAAAGGCAATATAAAGACATAGAGATACCAAAATAGAAGTACACAAATAAAAGTGTGTCAAAGTAGAGAGGCAGAGTGTTTAGACCTTTTCAGGGAATGTCTTCCTTGCTTAGAGTCAAAGGGAAATAATAATAATAATAATAATAATAATAATAATAATAATAATAATAATAATAATAATAATAATAATAATAATAATAGTAGTAGTAGTAGTAGTTGTTGTTGTTATATGATAAAAGCCCTGTGTAAGTATTTGGAGGGGTGTCATATCGAGGAGGAAGCTAGCTTGTTTTCGGCTACTCTGCTACACTGCTGACTGGGACTCAGAACAATGGATGCAAGCTCCAGGAAAAGAGATTCCACCTCAACATAAGGGGGAACTTCCTGACAATAAGAGCTGTCTGACAGTGGAACACATTGCTCCCTCAATGGAGATTGTGGTGGAGTCTCCTTCCTTGGAGGTCTTTAAGCAGAGGCTGGATGGCCATCTGTCGGAGGTGCTTTGATTGGGAGTTCCTGCATGGCAGGGGGTTGGACTGGATGGCCCCTATGGTCTCTTCCAACTCTATGATTCTATGATTATATGAACCCACAAAATTGGGTAGATTATATGGGAGAAGGAGATCCTGTAGGTAACTTGGACCCAAATCAGGTAGAGCTTTAACCCTTTGTTCTTTGCCCAGAAACTGCAGTCTGCATTCAGCATCAGTGGTCAGGTTCAGTGCCAAGGTGGGCAACAAAATTTCCTGATTAATATGGAAAGCCGACAGCACCTTAGGTAAGAAAGTGATGTTGGTACAGAGGACCACCTTGTCCTTATGGAAACGCAGATAGGGCTGGTCCATCCATAGAGCACAAATCTCTCCCGCACGGCGACCCGATGTAACGGCCACTAAGAAGGCTGTCTTCCAAGTCAGCAACCTCAGGTCCGTTGTGGCCATGGGCTGGAAAGGTTTTGAAGAGAGCTGAACCAGCACAAGATCTAAGCTCCATGCCAGTGTCGGTACCGAGGCCGGAGGGTGTAAATTAGAAAGTGCTTTGAGGAATCTCTTCACTAGAGGATCTGTAAAGAGAGGTCTATTCTCGAGCTGGTAGTAGGAGCATAGTGCAGATAGGTAGCACTTAATAGAATTTACACATACTCCTGCATTGACCAGCGACATCAGAAACTACAAAATAGTCGGTACCGATGCACAGGATGGAGAAATGTTCTTTGATGACAGGAAGTTTACAAATCTGTTCCACTTTTAAGGAATAAGATTTAATAGTTGACGACTTCTGTGCAGCTCGGACAACTGCTTGCACAACTGTCAGCAAAGTCAATATAGTTGGAGTCTCCAAGCTACCAAAGAGAGATTGTCCATGTCGGGATGGAGGACTCGGCCCTTGTGCAGAGTCACCAGGTCGGGATGAGGTTCCAGACAATGGTATTCCCCCCGGGACCACAATGGGGTGACCAAGATAGCGTCCGTCCTCTCGGATCTCATTTTGCCCACTACTCTTGTGATAAGTGGGAACGGAGGGAAGGCGTAAAACCTCCATCCTGACCACTCGAGCGGGAAGGCATCTCCAAGGGAGAGTGGGGTCCAAACACGAGAACAAAACCTGGTATGCTGTGCGTTCTCCGGGGTTGCAAACAGGTCTATGTCTGGGGCTCCCCAGATCGAAAATAGGTTGGTGACCACCTCTGGGTGGAGGCATCACTCATGACATGGATTGGCTGGCCTGCTCAGCTGGTCCGCCAGCTGATTGTCCTCCCCTGGTAGATGCACTGAGTGGAGCATGATCTTGTTGGCGATGCACCACTCCCAAATGCGAATAGTAATTTGCAACAGTGTGTGAGACTTGGTGCCCCCTTGTTTGTTCAAGTAAAACATGACGGTGGTGTTGTCTGTCAACAACATGACCACTTTTCCTGCCAGCACAGTCAGAAATGCCTTGAGAGCCTTTTCCACTGCTAACATCTCTAAGGCATTGATGTGGAAGCTTCTCTCCTGCAGGGACCATTCTCGCCTGACAGTCAGGTCCTGGGTGTGTGCTCCCCACCCTTCCAGAGAAGCATCGGTGGTGAGGGTTATTTGTGTTGGAATATGGATGGGTTATACAGTCAAAGGTGAAATATAGAGATATGTGTGTGTAATTTTCCTCATGAGAACAACATCTAGACAAACAAAGACAACTCGGTCCAGATGGCCAGGGAGTCATAACATGAACAGTTTTTAGCTGGGAAACAGGAGCAACAGATAATGAAAATTTAAAACAATATGAGATCATGGGAAAGGAGTCACATGGGTGGATGATAGACAGCAAGGGGCTGGGTTAAAACATCATACAGGCAACATCCAATCAGCATAGGGTTAACACCCAGAAAGTGGAGTAAGGGCAGAGCTGAGAAATCTCTATTTAGAATTGTTTATATTTTATGCCTTCTTGTGTGTGCGTGATCGCAATGGATTTAACCATGGAGTTAATTTCTGGACTATAATATGCTTATATTGCTTTTACAATGTAACTTCTGGATCTGGAAACATGGATCTGTAACTCTTCTGTTCTACCACATCAGCAAGATGTAATCCTGTGGTGGACTGTATATTTTTCTTTGCTTATTTTTATTTTATGGAACAATAAAGCTCTACTTTGGACCTACATGATTTGTCTGCATGCTTTCAGCATGAGAAGGCTGATGGAGGAAGAAGTTTCCCTAGCTCTGCTGCATTTCAAGTACACCACACCAATAAATCAACAGTTTGAGCCTGAGGGGGTAGAAAGGGTATTCCTAAACAAACATTTTCGGGCTCAAGCCACCAGCATAATGACTTTGCCACCGTCCTCGGTACCATGAGCCACATTGACGGCTGGTCCTTCACGGGGTCAAAGACGGACAGGAACCAACACTGTATTGGTCTGAGTCGCTAGCGGGCCCACTGGGTGACGAAGGTGGTTGATGCCATGTGTCCCAAAGCCACCTGGATCTTGTGTGCTTATCTCTGATGATTCCAACTTCTTGCAATCTGCTTCAAACCTTTTTCAACTTGTACACTTTTCTATCACTGTCCTGTTCAAAATCCAAAGGTTGTTCCATGAACACATCTTCCTCAACACAAGCATTCAAATAAGCAGTTTCAAGATCAAAATGCCTCACCTCACCAACTGGCCTTTACTTGCTGCTAAAGCCAAAACCAATCTCAGGCTCTCTGGCTTAGCTGTAGGAGAAAACATTTTGTCAAAGTTCTCAAACTTCTGCTGTGCAAAACCTTTTGCTACCAGCCTAATCTTATATCTATGGATACCATCCGTCATTTTTCTCTTGAAAACCTATCTACAATCTATCACTTTATGATTCTTAGGCCTTTCAACAACTTCAAACACTTCCTTATCTACTAATGACATGTACTCCTGATCCATTGCAGAAAACCACTTCTCCTTCTCTTCTTCAGGAAAACTCTGAAAATCTTTAAAACTCTCAGGCTCATCAGCCACCACTGTACAGGCTTTTGCACCCTGTACTACAAAACGCTCTGGAGGCTTTCTCACACTCTGCGTCCTTCTAGGCAAGAACGTCCTTGTCCTACCTGTCTCATCCTCACTGTCAGAACTCATATGAACTTCTGTATCTCTGTGTCTCTTTGTCTCCAACATTCTAATTGTGGTTGTTTGTGTCTGTGTAGACTGATCTGAAGTACTAGACTCACTGTCTGAGGATGCTGATTTTTGCTTTACCGCCCCTCCATTTGTACTACTCATGCTCAACTATACCAACTTAAGAAAAACCTCTTTGTTGGAATGCAACTTCTCCCAACCTGAGTGCTTTTCAAAATTTGCAAAATTTCCCCATGACCAAGATGAAACCAGTAGCTATTCCCAGAATATCCCACAAACATCAATCTGTGCCACTTGGGCTCTTCTTTCTGAAACTTGCAGGCACATACACATTTGAATGCTACCCAAACACTCTACGGTATTTCAGGTTAGTTGGTCTGCCATAAAGCATATGAAATGGGGTTTTCTTTACAGCAGAATTCCAGACACAATTTGAAATATGGTTTGCTGTAAGAATCGCCTCGCCCCAGAGCTGTTCAGATGCCTCCACATCTAGCATCATGCAGTCTTTCATCTGCAGGTTTGGTGATGTTGTGACAAATTCCCTTCTTTCTCAACCAATTTTTCAATGATTTTGACAAAAATTCTCCACCCTGGTCTGCAATCTAAGACCTTGAACTCAAACTCCCTTTCAATCATGTTAACCTAATCTTTGAAACGCTCTGCTGCTTTACTCTTTTCCTTCAAGAGCATTACATAAAAGTATCTGGTAAAATGATCCACAATTACCATAAAATGCTTGTTGTTTCCCAGAGTTTTAGCATAGGCCCCGCAAGATCTGTGTGAATATATTCAAAAGGTCGTTGTGCTATATGTTTGCTGCATTTGACCACAGGAAAAGCCTTCAACTTTATCCTGCTGCAAACTGAGCAACCCAAGTGATTTGAACAAGAAGACATTTTGAATTCTGGGCACACCTCCCTCAGTTTCCCAAGACTATTGAAACATGAGTGACCCAGAACTCTGTGGTAGTAATGGGCACAGTCAGAATGTAAAGGCACATTATTGACTACTGCACATTCTGCCCTATCAACCATGTAATACATTTTCTCCCTTTTCACAGCCTTTGCACAAATTTCATCATTCAAGGTGATCTCACACTCCTCCCCCTTAAAATTCAATGCATACCCCTCAGTGGTCAAAGCAGACACACTGTCACTGCCCTTTGTCACAGCCACAACACCTTTTCTAGTCCCAGAGTCTTTGGGGTGTTCTTTTTGTTTGTTCTTGTCTGCTGCAAATTTTCTACAATCCTTTTTCAGATGATCAGCTTTCCTGCAATAAAAACATTTCCTCTCTTTGGACACAGCTGCTTTCTCCGGTTGCAGCTCCCTGGAACCCTCAGGGGCATGGGTGGACCTTGGCGCTGCTTGCGGCTGCCTCATAATCCTTTGAGAGACTTCCCAGCAAAATATAAACCTTTTGTTCCCTAGGAAGAGCACCTCTCATCTGGACTTGATTAAACAGATCTTGCATGATCTCCAGGTGCTTTTCAGGAGACTGTCCATTTTGCATTTTGCAAGCATAAAGTCTTCTGCACCAAATCATTTTTGAAAAGATTGTGCTAGATTGATGAATATCTTTTACAGTATCCCAGACTTCTTTGGCTGATAGCTTATCTCTGACATAATTTAACTGATCTGGACAGATTATGAGGAAAAGGGTAGCGCAGTGGTTAAATGCCTGTACTGCAGCCACTCACTCATAGACCACAAGGTTGCGAGTTCAATACCAGCCAGGGCTGAGGCTCAACTAAATGAGTACCCAGCTTGTTGGGGGGCAATCAGCTCACAGTTGTAAACCGCTTAGACATCCCATAGTGCGATATGAAGCGGTATATAAATGAAGTTGCTTTGCTTTGCTTTGCTTTGCTTTTTGGTCATCATCCAATATTGCTACTGCAGCTCCAGCAGGCACCCCTGTCTCAACCATGGCCCAAAAACCCTCTCAGATCAACAATGATTGAGCATATGTACTCCAAGAATTGTAGTTTGTAGCATCCAATTTGGGAAGTTTCACAGACTCCATGGCTAATGAAAACTCAAAAGTCCTGACAGCCTTACCAGCTTACACTGTCTATAGAGTGTTAACACATCTGCCTTTCGGCCCAGACAGCTTTAGGGAAAAAATGTCTCTTTACTTACAGCTGATGAATTCCAGCAGCCGCTTGCATCCCCAGAGACTTAATTCTCTTTCAAAAGAAGGTTCTTTATTCTTCCAGTTGCAGAGCTATTTACATTGTAGAAAAGCCATTAGAACAAAGAAAACTCCTTGCCAAGCCCAGCAAGCCAGTCAAGGAAAACTCCAGCCCCAGGATGGTACCCTTATAGACATTTGCTAAACACCTCTAAACCCAGCCTTCTTCTGTGTGTCATGGGACCAGTGGTTCTCACACACTTGATGACCTAATCTGTTTACACTCTTTCTTCCATGTTCCCAGGCTCACTGACCTTGACTAGCTAACAAGCTCTCTCTATATTGTTTTTCATCTGATCCACCTGCAGGCTAAAGCTTTCACAATTAGAAACTTTCCCACATCTGTACATTTCCACTTTGACTGCAAAACCAAACAGCTGCCACAGGTGCCATGCATTTTGTAAACAGTCTCGATGCTGTGGAAAGTCCAAAGGGCAGGACTCTGTATTGGTAGAGGTTGCTCCCAATGGCAAAGGCGAGGAACCTCCTTTGGTCTCTCTGAATGCTGATATGAAAAAAGGCATCTGAGATCTAGAGTTGCAAACCAGTGTCCTTTCTGCAAGAGAGGCAAAATAGAGTGCAGAGTTACCATGTGGAAGCGGCAGTAACACAAACAGGCATTCAATTGTCTCAAGTCCAAAATAGGCCTGAGGCCAGAGTCCTTTTTAGGTACAGTAAAATATCTTGAAAAGAAGCAATATCGCGCCCAGGAAGGGTCCATGGGTTCGATAGCTAACTTAGCCAATAGTGAGCGCACTTTGTCAAATAGGGTGTCTGAGGGGTTGGTGGACAGAACAGCTCCGGTGCTAGGAAGCTTCACGAATTCGAGTGTATAACTCCTGCAGACAATGTCTAGCACCCAGGAATTGGAGGTGATTGAGGCCCAGGTGTTAAAGAAACCATTGCTGAGACTGTTGCTGGCCTTGGTGATCCTGCTGCTAAGAGCACTGTTGATATGGCTGATACCACTGAGAACAAACCTCGAACCACCCTCAGGATGGATGGAAGGCAGTGGAGGACATACCATGCTTCCAGGCCGCTGACTTCATGCAGTACCAAAAGTTAAGTTTCTCATCCGTCTCCCCATTAAAGAGTCCAGAATCATCGAACTGCATGTCCTCAACAGCCGTTCTCACCTGGAAGTTCAAGTCGGATGCCCAAGTTCAAGCATACCTGCGAAGAGCTACCGAGCCCGATAACATCTAGGCAGCACACTCTGTAGAATGCCTGGCTGACAGGATCTGTTGACCTCCCAGAGCATGAGCCTCAGCCTGAATTGCCAGTGCGAGGGGCTTGTCTTCTTCCTGGATGGATGACTACAGTGGCTCCAACCTTTCCATTAGGTGCTGGACATAGGCCCCCATACAGGCTATGTGGTTAGCAACCTTCAGGTGCAGCACCACCGTGGCATAGATTTTCTTCGCCACTGCATCCAGCTTCTTGTTCTCCTAGTCCAGAGGTGACGTGGAGATCCGGGGGGTGAAGGCAAGTTGCGAGCCCTCTATGATGGCCAAATTTGGCTTCGGGTGCTCAAATAGCCGCATAGGTCCTGATTGGACGATCCGATAAAGATTCTCCAACTTTCTGGAGGTATATGGCACTGTAGCTGGTGTGGACCAAGATCTTTTCATGATTTTCTCCAGCAACGGGAGATAAGCTATCGTTGGAGGCGTAGGGACCTTGCCATGCACCCTCTTCTCTATCACATCCATCGCCTCGTCATCCAACCTGTCAATCTTGATTCCCAGCGCATTGGCCATGCAAATGACTTGGTCTGTAAACAACCTGACATCATCTAATGGTGATGAAGACACCAGGTTGACTAAACCCGTAGGGCTCGCAGACCTCCACAACATCCAAGTCTTCGGGAGAGGGGGATCAGGAGCTTTGTACTCACCATCTCAAGCCCAAAGAAGCTGCTGGGGACCTTGGGAGCGGTCTATATTCCCTTGATCTAGATACTTTACTTATATTAATGCAGCCTAAAATTGTATTGGCCTTTTTACCTGCGGCATCACAATGTTGTCTCATGTTAAACTTGTGGTCTACTAGGACTCCTAGATCATTTTCACTCCTACTGCATTCCCTTCATGTACTCGTTAAGCCAGGTGTCTCCTATCTTGTATCTATGCATTTCATTTTTTTGCCCTACATTTCTCTGTGTTGAAATTCATTTTGTTAACTTTGGCCCAGCTTTCTAATCAATTAAGATCATTTTGAATTTTGATCCTGTCCTCTGGAGTATTAGCTATTCCTCCTAATTTGGTGTCATGTGCAAATTTGAGAAGCATGTCTCCTGTTCTTTCATCCAAGTCATTGATAGAGGTGTTGAAGAGCAGTGGGCCCAAGACAGAACCCTGTGGCACCCCACTGGTCACTTCTCTCCAGGATGAAGAAGAGGAGCCATTGCTGAGCACCCTTTGGGTTCGGTCAGTCAACCAGTTACTAATCCACCTAACAGTAGTATTGTCTAGCCCACATATTACCAGCATCGTTCTCGATGACACCATCTGCAGAGCCAATTGTTGACATCTGTTATTTTCCTAGAATCATAGAATCATAGAATCATAGAGTTGGAAGAGACCACAAGGGACATCCAGTCCAACCCCCCTGCCATGCAGGAACTCCCAATCAAAGCATCCCTGACAGATGGCCATCCAGCCTCTGCTTAAAGACCTCCAAGGAAGGAGACTCCACTACTCTCCGAGGGAGTTTGTTCCACTGTCGAACCGCCCTTACTGTCAGGAAGTTCCTCCTAATGTTGAGGTGGAATCTCTTTTCTTGCAGCTTGCATCCATTGTTTCAGGTCCTAGTCTCTGGAGCAGCAGAAAACAAGCTTGTTCCCTCCTCGATATGACATCCCTTCAAATATTTAAACACAGCTATCATATCACCTCTCAGCCTTCTCTTCTCCAGGCTAAACATCCCCAGCTCCCTAAGTCGTTCCTCATAGGGCTTGGTTTCCAGACCCTTCACCATTTTAGTTGCCCTCCTTTGGACACGCTCCAGTTTCTCCACATCCTTTTTGAATTGTGGTGCCCAGAACTGGACACAGTATTCCAGGTGAGGCCGGACCAAAGCAGAATAGAGTGGCACTATGACTTCTCTTGATCTAGACTCTATACTTCTACTGATGCAGCCTAAAATTGCATTGGCCTTTTTAGCTGCTGCATCGCACTGTTGACTCATGTTCAACTTGTGGTCCACCTGGATTCCTAGATCCCTTTCACACGTAGAAATCTCATTCAGCCAGGTGTCCCCCATCATATATCTGTACTTTTCGTTTTCCGCCCTAAGTGCAGTCCCTTACATTTCTCCGTGTTGAATTTCATTTTGTTAGCTTTGGCCCAACTTTCTAGTCTGTTCAAGTCATTTTGAATTTTGATCTTGTCCTCTGGTGTATTAGCTACTCCTTCTAATTTGGTGTCGTCTGCAAATTTGATAACTATGCCCCCAACACCGTCATCCAAGTAATTAATAAAGATATTGAATAGCACTGGGCCCAGGACAGAGCCCTGTGGCACCCCACTGGTCACTTCTTTCCAAGTTGAAAAAGAGCCATTGTTGAGCATCCTTTGGGTTCGACCAGTCAACCAATTACAAATCCATGTAACAGTTACTTTGTCTAGCCCACATTTTACCAATTTGCTTGCAAGAATGTCATGGGGAACCTTGTCAAAGGCCTTACTGAAATCAAGATATACTATATCCACAGCATTCCCTTCATCTACCAAGCTAGTAATTTTATCAAAAAAAGAGATCAGGTTTGTCTGGCATGACCTGTTTCTCTGAAACCCATGTTGACTTTTTGTGATTATGAAATTATCTTCCAGATGTTCACAGACTCTCTGTTTAATGATCTGCTCCAGAATCTTTCCTGGTATTGATGTCAGACTAACTGGACGATAATTGTTGGAATCCTCTTTTTTCCCTTTTTGAAGATGGGGACAACATTTGCCCTCCTCCAGTCCTCTGGGACTTCTCCTGTTTTCCAGGAATTCTCAAAGATTATTGCCAATGGTTCCGATATTACATTTGCCAGTTCTTTTAATACCCTTGGATGTAATTCATCTGGTCCTGGAGACTTATATTCATTTAGGTTAACCAGATGTTTCTGTACTATCTCTTTACTTATTCTGTGCTGAAATTCTCCTATTCTGTCCTCTGCTCCATTATCCTCAAGTTGAGCTCCCTTTGCCTTTTCTGAGAAGACTGAAGCAAAGAAGGTGTTGAGTAATTCTGCCTTTTCTCTGTCCCCTGTTAACTTTTTGCCATCTTCTCCACACAGTGGCCCTACCATTTCCTTCTTTTTCCTTTTGCTGTGGACATACCCCCAAAAGCCCTTTTTATTGTTCTTAACCTCTCTAGCAAGCCTGATTTCATTCTGCGCTTTAGCTTTTCTGACTTTACCCCTACACGTGCTAGCTATTTGTTTGAATTCCTCTTTGGTGATTTCCCCATTTTTCCATTTCTTATACATGTTCCGTTTAAAACATAGTTCAGTTGCAAGTTCCTTAGTCATCCATCCTGGTTTCTTGAGACACCTCCCATTTTTCCTCCTCGTTGGCACGGTTTGAAATTGTGCCTTCAGTATCTCCCTTTTGAGAAACTCCCATCCGTCTTGAACTCCCTTCTCTTTTAGTATTCCTGTCCATGGCATCACCCCCAGTATTTCTCTAAGTTTAGTAAAATCAGCTTTCCTAAAGTCTAGAATGCGTGTCTGACTATGCCTGGCTTCTCCTTTCCACTGTATAATAAACTCCAGGAGGACATGATCACTCCCGCCTAAGGATCCAACCACTTGCACCCCATTAACTAGGTCTTCCCTGTTAGTTAGGATCAGATCCAAAATAGCTGACTCCCTCGTTGCCTCTTCCACCTTTTGAACAATGAAATTGTCTTCGAGGCAAGTGAGGAATTTGCTAGACCTTGAGGATTTTGCCGAGTTTGACTTCCAGCAAATATCCAGATAGTTGAAGTCACCCATCTTTACTATATTTCTCCTTTCTGAGTGTGTGGTCATCTGTTCTAGAAAGGCTTCATCCAATTCTTCTGCTCTCTCTTCCTGGACCATGCCCTTCAACTGGCAGAAGAGACGAGTTGACAATCTTTGCCTCCATTTCTTTCAGCTTCTTACCTAGAGCCTCGTAATCTCTTTTGATGTTCTGAAGGCTGTGTCTTGCCGTGTCATTCATTCCCACATGGACCAAAAGGAAGGGGTATTGGTCAGTAGGCTTGACTAGTCTTGTCACATCTCGAATCTTTGCCCCAAGGAGACAACACACCTCCCGAGACATCTTGTCAGGCCCACAAATCACTGCTTCTGTACCCCTCAGTAAGGAGTCCCCCACCATGACCACACGCCTCCTCTGAGGCTTAGCAGCGACTGTTCCCTGTGGTGGAACTCCCAGGGTTCCCTGCTCTGTCCCTGAAGTCTGTCCATTCTACTCTTCCTTGTCTTCCTTGATAAGAGAAAGAGCTTCAAATCGATTCTGTAGCTGTAAGCTCCCAGAACGATCTCTGGTCTCCCTACTTCTATGCGTGACATTCCTCTACTTGTCTACCTCCTGTGTTTGTGAAGTAACCTTCTCCTCCCCAGCAATTTCCTCTGTGTGGTCCCTGTCCAAGACAGTTCGTTCTTTTCTGTCCAGAAAAACCTCCTGCTCCCTAATATGCTGAAGTGTGTAGCTACCCGTGCCTCCAACTGCTGTACTTTCTCCTCCAAGAGGGCTACGAACTTGGGGCATGTGAAGTTCCCCACCTCTGTAGGCAAGAAGACAAACATCCCACAAGTTTTGCAGGTAACAGCCTTCCTCTTCAAAGAAAATCCCTCACTAAACACCAGTGCCAAAGGCTCCTGATGACCTGAACTTTTCACCAATCGCTGCCGGTGATAAAAAAAAAAAATTCTAGACTGCTACCTCCACTCCCTAGTGACTCACAAGTGTGACTCACAGAAGCTCCACCCCTCAGCAACAACACACTCTCCCCAAAAGTTTTTAAAAGTTCAAAACTCACCCCCTTAGAATGACTGCCCAAGAACTGCTCACCTCCTCCTCCTCCTCTCTAGCAGGAACTTCTAGAGCTTCAGAACTTCATAGAACTTCTCACAACTTTTGCCTCACACAATCCAACCTTTTCCACAAGTTTATCAATTTTTTTCCTCCCGCACTATCTTGATTTCACCATTGTTTCTAGCTGCAACACACAGATCATCCACACAGATTACCAGGATGATGCTGCCCTTTTGTGTACACACACGCATCAGCCACACTTCACTGATATCCAAGTCTTACCAACTCCTCATATATGCACTTATTCCAGTACCTTGCACTTTGCTTTAAGCCATACAAAGCTTTCTTCAGTTTGTACACCTTAGTGCTGGCAGCACAGTCAGATCCAGAAGCTTGTTCCACGTAAACAGTCTCCTCCAGATTAGCATTCAGATATGCTGTTTCAATGGCAAGAACCATTCTCAAACTCTCTGGTTTTGCAGCAGGAGAAAAGGTTTAATCAAAGCTATCAAATCTTTCCTGAGAACACCCCTTAGCCACACTGCACTGTACCATCTGGCATATCTTTCTTTTTGTAAATCTACCTGTATTTAACTACTTTTTGTCCTGCAACCTGTCTAAAATGTCAAACAACTTTTTTTCTGCCATGGCTTCAAATTCATCATCCATTACAACATTCCATTTTTCTTGCTCCTCACTAGGATAATGGAGCATTTCCTGAAAACTCTCAGGTTCCACAGCTATTACTGTGCAAACCCTTGCTTATTGCACTACATACCTATCAGGTTTCTTCCTAACTCTGTGAGTCCTCCTTGGAATAATTACTTTTGTCCTCCCTGCCTCATCTTTGCTTTTGCTATTTATCTATATACATCTCTGTTACAGATCTCTGCTCTAGCTCAACTTTTGGTGTTTGTGTCTGTATTGTAGTGTTTGTTTCTTGGGCTATAATCAGTTTTGCATCATTCTCAGCCCCTGACAAATCCACCACCACCATCCATTTTTTATGTTTGGTGAAGCATTTCCCAATGGCATAGAAACATCATAATTACAGTGGATTTTGTCCTGTCCTGAGTGTTTCTCAAAGTTCATGCTTCTTGAGAATATCACTCTGCCATGACCCAATGAAAACCTGTAGCTGTTCCCCTCATAACCAACAACAACAACAACAATAATAATAATAATAATAATAAATTTTATTTGTAACCTGCCCCTCTGCACAGCACTTCTCCATTTTGGTTCATCTTTCTTTCTGAACTGAAGTGGAATCAGTACATTTGTATATTGCTCAAAGGTCCTGAGATAATGCAAATTGGATGCTCTTCCATACAATAGGTAATATGGAGTTTGTTGTACATTACTCCACATCCTATTGATGATATGACATGCTGTTCTGGTAGCCTCTCCCCACAAACTAGGAGGTGCTCCTGCACCTAACATCATGCACTCCCACATTTGGTTTATCATGCCAATGCGCCATTCAGCCAAACCGTCTTCAGCTGGACAAGCCAGATTGGTCATACGGCAACTTATGCCCCTCTGCTTAAACCAGTGCTGCAATCTCTGGGTGAGAAATTCACCTCCTGTCAGTGATTAAGGTGCCAACCTTATATAGAAATTCTCTCTCTATGGCATTGACCCGTTGCTAAAATTACACAGCAGCATCGCTTTTGGCCTTAAGCCGTGTTCAGTCTATTACTGCCGGTTAGGCTTTTATAGACAAGGCTTCCAGCAACTCCGTTGATGGCACTTTACTGGATCAATTCCAATCTGTGAGTACCGATGACGTGGATAAGCTGCTTGGAAGGGTGAAGAAGACGACTTGCCCCCTCTATCCATGTCCATCTTGGCTGGTCATCCAGGGGGGGAACACGTTGAAAGTGTTCCTCCAGGACACAATCAACGCGTCATTCAGGGAAGGTAATGTGCCATCTTGTTTAAAGGAGGTGGCAGTTAGGCCACTCCTGAAAAAGCCTTCCCTGGACCCCCTGGATAGAAACAACTATAGACCAGTCTCCTTGCTCCCTTTTTTAAGCAAGGTGATCGAGAGGGCAGTTGCTTCCCAACTCCAGGCAGTCTTGGATGAAACCGATTATCTTGATCCATTTCAAAACGGCTTCAGGACAGGATTTGGAGTTGAGACTGCCATGGTTGCTCTGACCGATGACCTCCGCCTGGGTATCGACAGGGGTAGTGTGACCCTGCTGGTGCTCTTGGATCTCTCAGTGGCTTTTGATACTATAGATCATGCCATCCTCATGGATCACCTGAGAGAGTTAGGAATTGGAGGCACTGCTTTGCAGTGGTTCCGTTCCTTCCTCTCGGGCAGATCCCAGAGGGTGAGGCTCGGGAACAGTTGCTTGTCTAAAATTGAGCTTAATTGTGGCATCCCTCAGGGCGCCATCCTGTCCCCAATGTTATTTAACATTTATATGAAGCCGCTGGGTGAGATCATTCGGAAGCATGGAGCTCGGTGTCTTCAGTACGCTGATGACACCCAGATATATCTCTCCATGACCAAATCATCGGCTCAGACCTCAGATGGCATCTCTCCTCTCAATGACTGTCTCAGAGCAGTAATGGATTGGATGAGGAAAAACAGATTGAAGTTGAATCCAGACAAAACGGAGGTAGTGACAGTTACAGGCCCAAAACCAGATTTGGGTATACAGTCTCCAGTCCTGGATGGAGTTACACTCTCCTCCGAGGACTATGTTCACAGTTTGGGGGTACTCCTAGATTCATTGCTTCACATGACTAGTCAGGTGAATGCAGCGGTCAGGAGTGCCTGTTATGAGCTTCGGCTGATACGCCAACTGCACCCTTTTCTGGATATGAGGGACCTGGAAACCGTGGTACATGCTCTTGTAACCTCACGTCTGGACTACTGCAACGCACTCTACATGGGGCTACCCTTGTGCCTAACCCGGAAACTCCAATTGGTGCAAAATATGGCAGCCAGGTTAATTTAAAGGTCATAACCAACACCTTGTACTGTGCTCAGAAACTAATGGGCAGCCAGTGGAGAGATTTCAGCACTGATGTAATGTGCTCTCTCCTAGATGTACCAGTAACTAATCTGGCTGCCATATTTTGTACCAATTGAAGTTTCTGGGTTAGGTACAAGTGTAGCCCCATGTAGAGTGCATTGCAGAAATCCAGACGTGAGGTTACCAGAACGTGTACCACAGTTTCAAGATCCCTATTTTCCAGGAAAGGGCGCAGCTGGCGTATCAGTCAAAGCTGATAATAGGTACTCCTGGCCGTCGCATTCACCTGATTTGTCATGTGAAGTGACAAATCTAGGAGTACCCCCAGTCCTTGGAGGAGAGTGTGACTCCATCCAGGACTGGGAGTTGTATTCCCAGACCAGGTTTCAGGCCCGTCACTGTTAGTACCTCCGTTTTGTCTGGATTCAGTCTCAATCTGTTTTTCCTCATCCAGTCTATTACTGCTTGAGGTATTTGTTATAGTTGTTCATTTTTAGTTCTGGGTAAACCTTCTCTAAATTTGCCAAGCTTCTGAAGCTTGCATGCCCCATTTTTCTGTGCAAATAATGAGCACAATCATCATATAATGGCTTGTGGGACACATTTGCACATCACACATTTGAAACCATGTGTTATACCTTGTTTTTCTTCACAGCCTTACCACATACTGTCCCATTTTCAGAAATTAAGCATTCATCCCCCTTAAAGAACACTTCATATCCATCTGTTGTCAGGGATGAAACACAAGTATTATTATTGTTACAAATAATAATTGTATACAAACAAACCCTCTGCAATTGAAGTAAACCCCCTTCCTTCCTAAGATTTCATTCTTGCAGACAATCCCTTTTGGGCTTCAGAAGACTTAGGACAGTTCCGTCTGAAAAGTCCAGTCTCTCCACAGGAAAAACAATGTTTTGCCTTGCAGATCACAGCACTCTCATTCGGAGATGAGGACGTCTGAGTGTGTTGCACTGGCGTTCGGCTAGCTCTCTCCTCTTCCTTTGATTTGGCCTCAAAGTCTCGCTTCTGGACTTCCTGCAAAATCCTTGAAGCAACAAGCTCTGGCAGCTTCTTGCAAACTGTACATTAGGAAGTCACAATCTTTGGTCAAGCTTCCTAAAAGAATGTAGGTCTTCTGGCAATCTTCTATCACCACTCCTCTGTTCTCCACCTGAACAGATCCTGCATTCTCTTTAAATGCTTCGTTACAAAGTCTCTGTCTCTGTTTCTGTAACTTGCAACTTTTACAGTCTTGTACAGTCTTTAACTCCATATCATTTTAGATAATGAGCTCCCAGACTGATAAACTTCACACAAGGTTTCCACATCTCGAAAGCAGTCTGCTTCCCTCTGACGTGATTTAGTTGACAGGGCTCTAAAGTCAACAATATTGAAGCTCTTGCCTTCCTATCATCATCCAATTGGGATTGATCTGATAGTGCCTCTACCACTTCCCACAAGTCCTGTTTGACTAACAGGGCTTCTACAAATATAGACCTGGTGTCCGGGAAAGCAGCCAACAGAGTAGTTGATAAGAACAATGTCAGGCTCGAGCACAAAAGCAGTTGCAAAGTGCAATACCAGTTTGAATGTTCCAAGAAGCCAAACCAGGGATTTGAGTCCACAAAGCAAATCAATGAATACAGTCTGAGGGCCAGCTCAAACTTTTTTCTACTCCTAGAGAAAACCATCAAAGCATTTGTTATGTCATTTTGAGTACACAACACATGCTCCAGGGAAGGGTTTGGTGTATTAAACAACCTCAGCCATACCAAACCTCAGCCATATTTGTTTACTTTTCCTGGTGTACCCTCGAATGCGATCTGAGCCTTCAGTGTTTTCCTAAAGAGCTCACTAACTGATTGGTAAAATCTTCCACTATCCAACCTTTCAAACCTTCCATTTCTGTAGCCTTGGATGAGTCTTACGTTTGACTCAGTTCTTATATGTTTGAATGCTTCTTAGCACCTTTTCTAAGTGAAACATCTTATTTACTTGAAACTGGAGACTTTCATTGTAGTGCATACTGGTATAAACAGGTATAAAAGATCCTAGAAGTTACCCTTCTCTCTCAAGCCTTCTTTGAGCAATAAATTCCCCACACATAAAGCATTATTGGCAGGCACTTTCCCCGAAGTCCCCTTTCCATCACTTTGTCAGCTCCCCAGGAAAGCCAAGACAGATTGCTGCTGGACAGGCGCCATCATTTCCCTCAATGTCCAGGCCAATGAACAGCAACAGGAAGGTTTTTCCCTCCTCTGTACCACTATGATCTGGGCACCTCAAAAAGCACCAAGCAAGCTAGACACAGAAACCCACTGAGAGACCTTGGGCAAGTTACACACTCTTACTGTCTCAGAGGAAAACAATGGCAACCTCCCACCCACAATAAATCTTACTGAGAAAACCCTGTGATAGGTTTTCCTTAGGGTTTCTATAAATCAAAAATTACTTCAGAAATGACTGAAGCAATAAAACAATAACACAAGCCAGAAAATTAAATTTCAATTGGAAATTCCCAACCTCACTTGGAATGAGTGAGCTCTGCTCTGTGCAAGAGATTTTTTTTTTTTAAAAAAAAACCTCACACTTCACATGTGGGGAGAACAGTGAATATATTTTCTGCCCTTCTTCAGGATTTAGAACCCTTGTGGTGCAAAACTCATTCACCTGTGGAGATCATTCCCCCATGGTGCTAAACTGAGTTAAGGAAACACAACACAACACTACCACAATCTAAAGATGTAACACTTTTATTACAAAAGCCAACTAAGGAGGAAATAAAAAATGCTATTCAGAACTTCTTTATAAAAAAATATGATCAGACACTACATTCCATGTATACGTATAAGGGAAAAGAGAATTGAGGGAGGGAAGAAGAGAATAACAGGCATAAAACATAGGAACAGCAACTGAGCTGCAGCAGTAGATGTGGATGACACTGAAGTCAACTCTCACAGAGAGAACAGTAGAGTCACCATAGCTGACACTTGTCAGCACTGAGCGAAAGGAGGCAAAAGGTGTGCCTCCTGGCGAGACCATTTCACCAAGAAAACCCTATGCCTATATCGCCATGAGCTCAAAGTGAGCACATCACGTAGGCACTCCAAACCTGCATTTACAACCATTTGCAGATCAAAAAGGTCAGGCTTAGGAGCTGCAAAAAACAGGACATTCCCACCTAGAAGATTTATGAGTGCCAGCCAGGATGTGTCCGATGGAAGGTGAGAAAAAATCAACATCCAATCTCCCTTTTTTTGGAAATTGTCTACTTCAAAGCATCCTTTGGAATTGTTATTATTTGACTTTTATTGTAGTTGATTTTAATTTGTAATTGTTTAATACTATTTTAAGGGTGGGAGGGATATATTTTGTATTGTATTTTATCCTGTTAACTGCCCGGATTGGGAAACCATTGGGCGGTATACAAATAAATTTTATTATTATTATTATTATTATTATTATTATTATTATTATTATTATTAGCAACTCTTCACCTCAGCCTAGTCTTAAGGGTATAAATGCCCCCCAAAATCTCAGGAAGGGTTGGAGTCTGGATAGATTTCATGATGCCTATGCCATTGTGATCTCTAACTAGAGTCGTCGGCTCTATGCTTTGTCCTTTCTCTGTCATAATGGTTGAGCCTATCTGTCAGAAATATGCCTGCGTGCATATGTTCTGCCAGGTTATGGTTAATTAGGTAGTGTGGTGGGGATGATGGTTGGGATAGTGATGGGTTTAGGCTGGTAGTTAATAGTATAGGCTTTAGGCACAACGGGCTGTAATTAGCTTGGGGGGATGGGAGGTGATGAAGATTAGGTTGTTTGGGAAAACTGGGCCTCCTGCAATGCATGGCTGGTGGGAGGAGGTTAGTACTGCTGGGAGTCAGCTAGGTCTGGGATAGGAGGGGTGTATTGCTGATAAGGTGGGGGCTGGTAGGATGGTGTAATAGCTAGCTGTGGGAATTGTAGGTGGGTGCTAATTTTTGTGCCATGAAAGGAGGGGTGGAGCAATTAGTTAGCGGGGTTTAATTAGGTGTTTGCTGGAAGGGGGGTTAGTTCTGGCTTAAACGTAGTCTGGTGGATTTCTGTCTTTGTGTTCTTCAATTGCAACAATTGACTGGTTTACTGGCTACACAGAGAGCTGAGTCTGCTCAGAACTGACAGTAAGCCAGAACTCTCTTTGGTGTCTGGGGCAATGGAACTCCATTTGAGACCAGACGAACCCACACTCCTGCCTGAGGAGAAGGAAGGCCCAAACACAGAGGCAGAGCGGCCCGAGGAGACAGCCAAGCAACCCGGCTTGGGTGCCCGTCCTAAGGTACCAGAGGCAGCTGTGGAGGACCCAGCGGCAGCTGTGGAGGACACCCCAGCACACCAAGCCGAGGTTGTGTGGTTCCTGCCGAGGGCTCTCTCCAAAGGAAGAGAACGATTGCAGCGTCGAGTGGGGTGAGTGTCCATCTGGGATATAGGGGTGGCAGACCCCATGGAAGCATTAGTGGACTTCAGAGAAAACCTAGATCATCACCACCCATGGCATAGACTTGTATTTGTAATTTTGTAATTTTTTTATTGTAATTTAAAAATTCAATTATATCAATTTTCACTCCGTTTTTTTCTGTTTTTATCACTTTGCTGTGGTTTTATTGTTATGTTTTTAGCCTTGTACGTGGATGGATCAGATTGGCAGGAGTGGCTGAAATGGCCAAAGAAATCAAGTTATCCCCGCAGCGCAAGGCCCTAACCCAAGGGAGGGGGAAAGTTAAGACCCAGAAGCAGTCGCCCACCAGCCGAACCAAGTCAGGAGGGGAATTGGAGAAGCAGTGACGGATGAGGCTGGGACTCTACCTGGAATGTGGAAAGAAGGGGCACTGGATTGCACATTGCCCCCACAGAGCTAAAAGTGGAGGAGCCTCCCAGGAAGGGGAAGGCCGACGAAGCCCAGCAACAAAAAGACAAAGTCAGTCGGGCAACCAGGGGGGTGCTGGAGGAAAGGCTGAGCAAGCTGCAAGTCGCCCAACAGAGGAGCCAGCTGAAGTGATGAGGAGCTCAGTGCTGAGCCAGCGGGAAACTACCTGAGCCTGCCCTAGTTTGCGGCAAAGGGCAGGCTGACTTGCATTTTAAAAGTCAGACAGTTTCATCCCAGGAAAGGCTTCAATGCTGAGCTCATGGCTGCGCTGGACTCCGGGTGCACCTGGTGACTAATCAGCAGTGAAGTGGTGGAGGCTTTGGGATTTGAAACACGGCCCCTCAGTCATCCCATTCCATTCCATCAAATGCATGGGACGCTAATGGGGAGAAAGGCCACTTCGAAATAACAGTGACACATTGGAAATTGTGTGGCTGAAAATTGGGAAAGGATAAGACTGGTGGTGGGACCCACTTACAGCTACCAGATGGTGCTAGGAGTTGACTGGTTGCAATTTCATAACCCCACCATTAACTGGAAGAGGCTGCAACTGGTATTTGCTGACCCAGGCTGCAAGAGACATGTCAAAGAGGGAAGTGATTCAGGCAATGGGGCCGTCACAGTGACTTTGAGGGATCCTGGTGAAGGGAAGGAGAGTGTGGGTCAAGTTTCTGCCGAAGACCCCTGTGGCTACTCAAAAGATTATGAGGAGTTTAGAAAGGTCTTCGAGGAGAAGGAAAGTGACCAACTCCCCCCACACAGAGAGACTGACTGTGCTACTGAAATAGAACTAGGGGCAATGTTCCCGAAGCCCAAGCTATATTCCATGACTCCCTTAACAGTTACGGACTCTAAAGGAGTTCATAGAAAAGAACTTGGCTAGAGGATTCATCAGACCTTCTACCTCCACGTTTGCGGTGCTAGTGTTCTTTAGGGAGAAAAAGGATGGCTCACTACGCTTGGTGACAGACTACAAGAATCTAAATGCCATCAGCATCACTAATAAATACCCCTTGCCTCTAATGAAAGACATGTTAGGCCGATTAGCCACCGGCAAGATTTTCACCAAGCTAGATTTGAGAGACGCCTATTTCTGCGTACGCATTAGGGAAGGGGTTGAATACAAAACTGCCTTCAGTTTTGCTTTTGAGGCTTTTGAATATTTAGTACTGCCTTTTGGGCTGTCGAGGGGGGGTGTTGCTTCATGAGACTGGTCAACAAGGTCTTGCATGACCTGTTTATATGATGGGGTGCTGGTCTACTTAGGTGACATGCTGATTTATTTTGAGAACTTGAAGTCGCATGTTAAACTGGTGAAGGAGGTGTTGAGAAGGCTATTAGCCAACCAACTGTATGTGAAATTGTCCAAATGCCACTTCCCTACCCACTCCCTGGATTTTTTGGGATACAGGGTTTGCAGCAAGGGGATTGAAATGGACCCAGCAAAAGTGCAAACCATGATAGACTGGCCCCTACCCAAAACTAGGAAACAGGTCCAACATTTTCTAGGCTTTACAAACTTTTACAGACAATTCATTTTGCAGTTTGCCAAGATTGCCCTACCAATCACAGACTTGCTCAAAACCAAAAGTGTTGGGTCCAAGAGGGGTGCTAGAGGACAAGGGGGGGAGAACAAACCCAAACCGTTCATCAAGGTGAATTGGACCCCAAAAGGCCAGGAAGCCTTTGATAAATTGAAAAGCTTATTTAGCTCTGAGTCCATCCTCAAACACCCAGAACCCAAAGCTCCTTTTGTAATTCAAGTGGATGCTTCAGACTTCACGGTGGATGCGATGCTCATGCAAAGGGACAAGGGGGGTAATGAGACCATGTGTTTACCTGCCCCACCATTTCCAGAAGGGGGAGGTGGCCTGGCCGATTTGGGAAAAGGAAGCTTTTGCTGTAAAATGGACCCCCCAGAACTGGAAAGGGTTCCCCATCCCTTTAAAGTATGGACAGAACACCGGAACTTAGAGGCGCTCCAAGCTCCACGCAAATTCACACCTAAACAGCGTAGATGGCTAAAGGTTTTTATAAATATAAATTCACCCTCAGGTTCATTCCTGGCAAGGATAATGGGTTAGCTCAGGGACAGGCAACCTTTTTGAGACCTGGGCCGGTCTCCTGTAGCCCAGATCTTGGCTGGGCCGAGGCGGGGGGAGAATGGCAGTACTCGCGCTTGCATGCACGTGCGCAACCTCCTCCACCACGTGCGACCCCCCAGTGCACGCTGCCGCCGCAGCCGCCACAGCGCATGTTGCAGCCACCATTTTGGAAGTCCAAATCGCGGCCACAACATGTTTGCGCATGTGCAAGAATACTGTGCATGCACAAATGCGTCGCGACCACCATTTTGACTTCCAAAATGGCAATCGCAGCGAGCGTGGCCGACAACGCACCCCGATGGCAGCGGCGGCGACAGCGACAACCTTCGGCCTGGGCCAGTAAGTCCAGGGTCTGGGGCCTTAACCGGCCCCTGGGCCATATGTTGCTGGTCCCTGGTTTAGCTGATGCCCTGTCAAAACTCCTGCAGCACATGGGCAAAAAGACACAGCCCTGCAAATGCTGTTTTCACCAACACAGCTTGGGTTGGCAGTAACCACTTGCAGTCAAACCAAAGGGAGACGGGAAGTGGCACAAGACCAACTAGAAATAAAACAGCAAGCTGACAAGTACAGTTGGTTGCAGATGCACCAACAAGATTTAGAGAAAAGAGTTAGTGGACTGTGCCCAAAGAATTGAGATTAAAAGTGTTAAGCACCTACCATGATTCTCGGGCTGTGGGACATTAGGGTTTTGTGAAGAGCTTGCACTTAATCCGCAACCAGTTTTGGTGGGAGGGCATGAGAGCCGACATTGAGGACTACATCAAAAGCTGCTCTGTCCGTGCCAGGGCCAAGCCTTTAGCTGGCAAACCAAGTGGATTGTTATGCCCTCTGGAGACCCCTTCTATAATTCTATGATTCTATGGAGGCATATTGCCATGGACTTCATTACTAATTTGCCCAAAAGTCATAGAATCATAGAATTATAGAGTTGGAAGAGACCACTAGGGCTATCCAGTCCAACCCCCTGCCATGCAGGAACTCCCAATTAAAGCATCCCTGACAGATTGCCATGAAGCCTCTGCTTGAAGACCTCCAAGGAAGGAGGCTCCACCAAAATCTCCATTGAGGGAGTGTGTTCCACTGTCAAACCACCCTTACTGCCAGGAAGTTCCTCCTAATGTTGAGGTGGGATCTCTTTTCTTGCAGCTTGCATCCATTGTTTCGGGTCCTAGTCTCTGGAGCAGCAAAAAACAAGCTTGTTCCCTCCTCAATATGACATCCCTTAAAATATTTAAACAAGGCTATCATATCACCTCTTAACTGTCTCTTCTCTATGCTAAACATATTTAGTTCCCTAAGTAGTTCCTCAGAGGGATTCATGGTTTCCAGACCCTTCACCATTTTAATTGCCCTCCTTTGGACACGCTCCAGTTTCTCCACATCCTTTTTGAATTGTTTTGCCCAGGAACTGGACACAGTATTCCAGGTGAGGCCGGACCAAAGCAGAATAGAGTGGCACTATGACTTCTCTTGATCTAGACACTATACTTCTACTGATGCAGCCTAAATTTGCATTGGCCTTTTTAGCTGCTGCATTGCACTGTTGACTCATGTTCAATTATCAGCTTGGTAGATGAAGGGAATGCTGTGGATATAGTATATCTTGATTTCAGTAAGGCCTTTGACAAGGTTCCCCATGACATTCTTGCAAGCAAGTTGGTAAAATGTGGGCTAGACAAAGTAACTGTTACATGGATTTGTAATTGGTTGACTGGCCGAACCCAAAGGGTGCTCAACAATGGCTCCTTTTCAACTTGGAAAGAAGTGACTAGTGGGGTGCCACAGGGCTCTGTCCTGGGCTCAGTGCTATTCAATATCTTTATTAATGACTTGGATGACGGTATTGGGGGCATAGTTATCAAATTGGCAGACGACACCAAATTAGGAGGAGTAGCTAATACCCCAGAGGACAGGATCAAAATTCAAAATGACTTGAACAGACTAGAAAGTTGGGCCAAAGCTAACAAAATGAAATTCAACACAGAGAAATGTAAGGTACTGCACTTAGGGCGGAAAAACAAAAAGTACAGATATATGATGGGGGACACCTGGCTGAATGAGATTTCTACGTGTGAAAGGGATCTAGGAATCCAGGTGGACCACAAGTTGAACATGAGTCAACAGTGCGATGCAGCAGCTAAAAAGGCCAATGCAATTTTAGGCTGCATCAGTAGAAGTATAGTGTCTAGATCAAGAGAAGTCATAGTGCCACTGTATCCTGCTTTGGTCAGGCCTCACCTGGAATAATCCTGTGTCCAGTTCTGGGCACCAGAATTCAAAAAGGATGTGGAGAAACTGGAGCGTGTCCAAAGGAGGGCAACTAAAATGGTGAAGGGTCTGGAAACCAAGCCCTATGAGGAATGACTTAGGGAGCTGGGGATGTTTAGCCTGGAGAAGAGAAGGCTGAGAGGTGATATGATAGCCGTGTTTAAATATTTGAAGGGATGTCTTCATATTGAGGAGGGAACAAGCTTGTTTTCTGCTGCTCCCGAGACTAGGACCCGAAACAATGGATGCAAGCTGCAAGAAAAGAGATTCCACCTCAACATTAGGAGGAACTTCCTGAGAGTAAGGGCGGTTCGACAGTGGAACACATTTCTCCCTCGGAGAGTAGTGGAGTCTCCTTCCTTGGAGGTCTTTAAGCAGAGGCTGGATGGCCATCTGTCAGGGATGCTTTGATTAGGAGTTCCTGCATGGCAGGGGGTTGGACTGGATGGCCCTTGTGGTCTCTTCCAACTCTATGATTCTATGATTCTATGAACTTGTGGTCCACCGGGACTCCTAGATCCCTTTCACATGTAGTCTCATTCAGCCAGGTGTCCCTCGTCGTATATCTGTGCATCCCTGCCCTTGGTTTGAACTTGGCTTTAATTTCTTGGATTTTTTGATAGAGGTCTCTCCTTTTTCCCTTTTTGTTGTTGTCTTCTATTTCTCTGCATTGGTCATTGTAGCATTTCTCCTTATCTTTGCGTGTCAGACGTTAGACAATTGTGTTCATACTTCTGGCTTTGTTCCTATCTCCCTTTGTCTTTGCTTTTCTTCTTTCTTTTATTGCATAAAATGTTTCATCTGTCATCCCTTGTTTCTTATCTTTCTTTTTAGACACTGTTAGTGTTTTCTTGCATTCATCCTTAATTATGTCTTTGACTTTTTTCCACAGTTCTTCAGGTTCCCGGTCGATTATACTCAGGAGTTAAAATTTCTTTCTTCCATTGTCTTTGAATTCATCTAAAATGTTGTATTTTGCTTCCAATTATGCTGGTAAAGCTGAAGAGCTGAGGCTGGATCCAGAGGAAGAAGTCTTGGAATCAAGCAGGAAAGGATTGTCAGCTTTTCCCAACAACTCTGTTGAATGGTAACTGCAACACACATTATCCACCACACTGACAGTCTATAGCAGGGGTAGGCAACCTTTCCCCTTTAAGGGCCGAGGGACTTCAGCTCCCAGAATCCCAGGAACTATTGGCCAACATGGGACTATTGGCCAACATGGCTGAGGCTTCTGGGAGCTGAAGTCCCTCGGCCCTTAAAGGGGAAAGGTTGCCTACCCCTGGTCTATAGGTTTACCCTGAAGCCTTATTGATAATATAAAGTTTGACTTTGAGTTGTATCCTTTGAGTGTTCTAGCTATATCTTTCCTTAGTGTGAAAGCCAGCCCATTTCTTCTTGTTTTTTCTTTTCCTGCATAGATGACTGTATAGTTGTCTGAGTCAAAGTGTGTTGGGTTTTGTAATCAGAGTGGAAATGTACAGATGTGGGGAAATTTGCTAGCTGGGAAAGTTTTGCTTGCAGGTGGAATACAAAAACAATACAGAGAAGATAGTCAAGGACACAGTAGGCCTGGGAACATTCAGGCAAGCTGTAAACACCTTAGTTCATGTGTCGTAAGAAGTACTGTTCACGTGATACAGGACACAGGAAAGAGTCACATGAAATCACAGGAAGGTGGTTGGGTTTTGTAGACTGCATGGAAAGAGTCTATAAATAATCTGAGCTCACTCACTCCTCTTTTCTTTTTGTCTTCATTCCTGTTCCTGTTCTTTTGCTTGTATATAGTTTCTCTTTGTTCATTTTGCAACTCAAGAAATAAAGTGCCTCTGAGAAGTTATCTCCTGTCTCTGATCTGTTTATGGGAAACTGAAAGCTGCAGGCTACATTCCTAGATGATGCGGTCAGCTCAGCTCCAGATACGAGCGGCTTGGAACTAAGCAGAGCAGAGACACAGAGTCTTCAGCAGTGGAGGATTTCCACAGTGATTTATTCACTCTGCTCATCTTACAATAACAAAGTGACCCATTCCTGTACATTTTAACTCACTCACTCACTCACTCCTAGCATTACTATATTCATGCATTCCATTTCCTTCTTCCCTATGTAATAAGAACTTGACCTTGGGGAATTTATAATTAGCTCAGAAATAATAAATATGATCTAGACCCATTGTATGGAGGGGCCTAGAGGGAACAGTTCCTGAAGAGAGAGCATTTGTCCAAAAGAATGGTACTTTTATTAAGGGAGAAAAATAAATCAATATGCAAGCACACAGATATACAGAGGATCAAATATAGAAAACACCCTAACATACACTCAGGCGTAAAACAGCTTGGATAGGAAACATAAGGCTTTTTAATGGTGACAGTTACCTGAAAGGAGGCTGCTCCAACGATGAAGAAATAGTGTCTGTTCTGAGCAGACTCAGCTCTCTGTGTAGCCAGTAAACCAGTCAATTGTTGCAATTAAGAGTTTATTGAAGAACACAAAGACAGAAATCCACCAGACTACATTTATGCCAGAACTAACCCTCCCTTCCAGCAAGCACCTAACTAAGCCCCACTAATTGCTCCACCCCTCCTTTCATGGCACAAAAATTAGCACCCACCTACAATTCCCACATCTAGCCATTACACCATTTCACCCGTCCCCCACCTTATCAGCTACCGATCCCTCCTCCACCCCCCCCAAAAAACACATCCCGGAAAGAAAGAGGAAATAAAACAACAACAACAACAACAAAACACAATTCAGCAGTGATTCCATTTACTAAAGCTTTGACCTGAAAAGGTCCTATATATTTGGGCCCCAACTTTTTTGAAGGGTGTCTAGATTTTAAATGTTTAGTGGAGAGATAGACTTTGTCGCCAGGTTTGATGTTCCAACTGTCCCTTCTGTGCCTATCGGCATACATTTTGTAATTAGTGTTGGCCTCTTCTAAGGCCTTGATTATGTCTGGCCAACACTTTTGGAGCTTGGCGATCGATTGGGTTACTGAACAAGGGTCAGATGATGTGCTTTGTACCTCAGGAAGCAGTTTAGGCTCATAACCATACACAATCTCAAAGGGAGTGTGCCCCGTACTTTGATTTATAGTCCCACTTCAGCATGTGGCAACAATTCATACCAGTCATCCTGTAGATGATTTTGACATAACACCTTAAATAGCATTCCAGAGACATGTTTGTCCATTCCGTCTGTCAATCCGTGGATGGGTGATGAGCCAAGCTGAATGCTAATTCAACCCCCAATTCGGCCTGTAAGGCTTTCCAAAAATGTGAGGTGAAATTTGTGCCTCTATCGGAAATGATTTTAAGAGGTAGTCCATGTAATTGGTATACATGCTGGATAAATAAATCTACGGCCAGGAGAAATTCTGTACAAACAGAATGTACTTGGAACTGCCTATAGAATCAGGAACTGAATTGTTTTGAAACCATGGTAACCATCAAAATATGTTTTCCTCAAGAAAGAAGACAAAGAAAGATATAAAAGAAGGGACCTTCCACCCTCACCTTATGGTTCCTGATCCACGGCAATGGAGGCCATCCAACCTTCATGGACACCTGATCAACGTTCAGTGGAGGATCCTGTTGTGAGTATGGTGTGTGAATGTTGTGAGTGAATGAAAAGAGCTCCTGATACTTCAAATGATTGTTTTATTTGTTATGTTTCAATAAATGTTACATGCATAGTGACTTAAAACTGAATTTGGTGATTATCCATGGCTTTTTGGCTGTCACTTGTCTGGGGATCCTTAACACTCTCTGATCCCAAAAGAACCTCTTGCTGGACAAACAAATGGGTTCTTGAACAGATCAGACCAGGGCTCTCCTTGGAAGCAAAGATGGTCAAGTTGAGACTACCGTACTTTGTCCACAGAATGAGAAGGAAAAACACTAAGGCTAGGAAAGGTAGAGGGGAGAAGAAAGAGGGGAGAAAAAAGAGAGGAAGACCACAAACCAGATGGATAGACTCCATCAAAGGGGTTATTATGGGGAAGGGCTTGCAGGATCTGGATAAGACTGCAGTGGGAGATAGGGTGTTAAGGAATGTTGGAGGAGCAGGTTTGTGTGTGTGTGTGTGTGTGTGTGTGTAGAAATCCATTCAGCAGAGTAACTTGTAGCAGAGAAGACACCACCATGCAGGGCAAAATCCAAGCTTCTAGCAGAAGGCTTTATTATAGAAAAGCATATGCAAAGTAAAAACTATAAAGTCCAATAAAACATCACTTGAGCCAGACATGGCTAACAGGAACAAAACTACAAATCCTTAATGTTACATTGTGAAAATTAGTCATGCTACAGCTTCAGCAAGAAAAATAAATAAAACTTAATCCATACTTTAGGAAGTTTAAGAACAGACTGACTTCTATGCGTGAAACACAATTTCCCAACCCAACCTTTCTCCATCTCTTGGTTTTACCCTCAGGTTAATTGGTTGATCTGTACATGACATATGTTAACCAAACTCCTTGTGGTTCATCTTTTACCATGTGATCTACTTTCCCATAACAACTTTTATTATTGAATTCACTGTATAAACAAGAACACTTTCCCATCTATTCTAACTTGTGGTTTCCATTTGTTTTGTCTCTTTGGACACCTGGACTGAGTTGTTGTATTCAGCGTAGAAGAATGTTCTCATTATGGAAAAATACAGACATACACATCTTTACATTTCAACATTGAGTATATATCCCATCAATATCCTGACATAGGGACTCTTCTTGGAGATGTCTCATCCAGAGGGGCACCAGGAGTCAGAATAGACTCAAGGAAGGAAGTTAGCAACAGCTACATATGGTTTCTCTTCTGTGTGGATTCATTATTTGATGGTTCCAACATACTCCACTATCTCTGAAGCTCTTTCCACACTATTTGGAAAACAATATTATACTATTATTTGGAAAACAAAACTAATATGACATTTACTTATAAAAGAAGGTCCAGTGGGGGTGAAGGACGAATAAGAGAAAATAATAACTTCATTATTGATACAAATAGAAGATTTAGAGAAAGAAAAATAGCAATAGCAATAGCAAGTACATTTCTAAACTACTTAAGCACTCCCTAAGTGGTTTACAATGTGTAATCCAGTTGTTCCCAAGAAGCTCTCATTTTAGTGACCTCCTTTAGAACCATAGAGTTGGAAGAGACCACAAGGACCATCTACTCCAACTGCCTGCAGGAACTCAAAATCAAATCATCCCCGACAGATGGCCATCCAGCCTCTGTTTAAAGACCTCATCTGGTGTTTAGTCAGACCTCCACTGTGGCTGATGCTCTTTCCACATTCCATGCATTTATATGGTTTCTGTATGGGTTCTCTGGTGTTTAGTCAGATGTCCATTCTGCCTGAAGCTCTTTCCACATTCCATGCATTTGTATGGTTTCTCCCCTGTGTGGATTCTTTGATGTGAACGGAGAGATCCACTCAGACTGAAGCTCTTTCCACATTCCATGCATTTGTATGGTTTTTCCCCTGTGTGGGTCATTTGATGTGAGGAAAGACTTCCACTCTGACTGAAGCTCTTCCCACATTCCATGCATTTATATGGTTTCTCTCCTGTGTGGATCATTTGATGTGAGTAAAGACATTCACTCTGACTGAAGCACTTTCCACATTCCATGCATTTGTATGGTTTTTCCCTCATGTGGAATTTTTGATGCGTACGTAGATTTGAATTCTGACGGAAGCTCTTTCCACATTCTGTGCACGTATATGGTTTCTCTCCTGTATGGGTCCTTTGATGTGACTGTAAATTTCGTTTGTCAGAGAAGCTCTTTCCACATTCCATACACTTATGTGGTTTCTCCCCTGTGTGGGATTTTTGATGCGTACGTAGATGCGAATTTTGACGGAAGCTCTTTCCACATTCTGTGCATGTATATGGTTTCTCCCCTGTGTGGGTTATTAGATGCGTACGTAGATGTGAATTTTGACGGAAGCTCTTCCCACATTCTGTGCACGTATATGGTTTTTCCCCGGTGTGAGTTATTAGATGCGTACGTAGATGTGAATTTTGAAGGAAGCTCTTCCCACATTCTGTGCACGTATATGGTTTCTCCCCTGTGTGGGTCCTTTGATGTAAACGTAAATGTTGACTATCAGAGAAGCTCTTTCCACATTCCATGCATTTATGTGGTTTCTCTCCCGTGTGGGATTTTTGATGCATACTTAGATGTGTCATCTTACGGAAGCTCTTTCCACATTTGATGCACTTATATGGTTTCTCTCCTGTGTGGATTCTTTGATGTGAATATAAATTTACTTTACATGAGAAGTTCTTTCCACACTCCATGCACTGATGTGGCTTCTCCCCTGTGTGGATTCTTTGATGTGAATATAAATTTGAAGGATCAGAGAAGCTCTTTTCACATTCCGTGCATTTATATGGCTTCTCCCCTGTGTGGTTTCTTTGATGTGAATATAAATTTGAATGATTAGAGAAGCTCTTTCCACATTCTGTGCATTTATATGGCTTCTCCCCTGTGTGGATTCTTTGATGTTTAGTTAGAGCTCCACTCTGAATGAAGCTCTTACCACAGTCCAGGCATGTATATGGTTTCTCCCCTGAATGGGTCCTTTGATGTAAACGTAAATTGTTACTATGAGAGAAGCTCTTACCACAGTCTATGCATTTATATGGTTTCTCCCCTGTATGGGTCTTTTGATGTGAACGTAAATGTTGACTAAAAGAGAAGCTCTTTCCACATTCCATGCATCTATGTGGTTTCTCCCCTGTGTGGATCATTTGATGTAACTTTAAAGTTGTACTATGAGAGAAGCTCTTTCCACATTCCATGCAATTATATGGTTTCTCTCCTGTGTGAGTTCTTTGGTGTAAATGCAAAGTTTCTTTACGAGAGAAGTTCTTACCACACTCCATGCACTGATGTGGCTTCTCCCCTGTGTGGATTCTTTGATGTGAACGTAAAAGCTGACTGTAAGAGAAGCTCTTACCACATTCTATGCATGTATATGGTTTTTCCCCTGTGTGGGTTCTTTGATGTTTACGTAAACTTGCATTCCAACTGAAGTTCTTTCCACATTCCATGCATTTGTATGGTTTCTCCCCTGTGTGCGTTTTCTGGTGTTTAGTCAGATATCCACTGAGGCGAAAGCTCTTTCCACATTCCATACATTCATATGGTGATGCTTCTGTGTGGAGTCTGCAATGTACGTTTAAATGAAATTTGGACTGGAATGATTTTCCACAGACAGAACACTTGGTCCTTCTCTTCCCTTTGTTGGTTTCTTCGAGAGTCAGGAGTTCACTAGTATCCTCCTGAGAAGCAGAGGAGTTCTTCTTCCCATTCTCAGATTGATGTCCCTTTTGCCTTTTCAGTCCCCTTCGATTTCCAAACTCCTCTTTCTCCACAGCAATTTTAGCTGTTTCTAATGGCATCACAGAGGGCTCCACAAAATCCTCCTTCTCCTGATCATTCCCTGCTTCAGAAAGAAGATTCCATTAGGACTTGAACACCGAATCCCAGAATCTCATTTGGTTAAAGGTGGAAATGCTTCTTACCCAGCAAGACCACATTCCCATCCTTCTCCATCACGACTTCCATCTATTTGGGGGACCTCACTCCTCCTCCTTGGTGAAATATACAGCCACCTCCTTAAAAGAGATCAGGAGCTGAAAGGGAGAAAATGACAACAAGATCTGAAGTTCCTTTAAATAATGGCATAGTAAAATGATGTCCCTTATATACAATAGCCAAATCAAGGTTTGTTTTTTGGAATTCATTTTTTGTTTCAAATTTTCAATCCATAGATGACTGAATCCATAGATAACGAAACCCTAGATACAAAGGGCAAAGCATACAATATAGTGGCACATATCTACCCTTGTATGGAAGCAAAACCTGACTTAATACTGTTACATTTCCTTCTGTTGATCAGCCCTGGTGGTGCAGTGGTTAAATGCCTGTCCTGCAGCCACTCACTCATAAACCACAAGCTTGTGAGTTCAATACCGGCCAGGGCTGAGGCTCGACTCAGGCCTGCATCCTTCTGAGGTCTCTAAAATGAGTACCCAGCTGTTGGGGGACAATGAGGTTACAGTTGTAAACTGCTTAGATATCCCATAGCGTGGTATGAAGCGGTATATAAATGAAGCTGCTTTGCTTTGCTTTTGAGGAATGTACAGTTCATAGTTTCTTGTGGGTTTAATTCGTCTGGTCCTGGAGACTTATATTCATTTAGATTAACCAGATGTTTCTGTACTATCTCTACTTATTCTGTGCTGAAATTCTCCTATTCTGTCCTCTGCTCCATTATCCTCAGGTTGAGCACCCTTTGCCTTTTCTGAGAAGACTGAAGCAAAGAAGGTGTTGAATAATTCTACCTTTTCTCTGTCCCCTGTTAACTTTTTGCCATCCTCTCCACACAGCGGCCCTACCGTTTCCTTCTTTTTCCTTTTGCTGCTGACATACCCCAAAAAGCCCTTTTTATTGCTCTTAATCTCTCTAGCAAGCCTGAGTTCATTCTGCGCTTTAGCTTTTCTGACTTTACCCCTACACGTGCTAGCTATTTGTTTGAATTCCTCTTTGGTGATTTCCCCATTTTTCCATTTCTTATACATGTTCTGTTTAAAACATAGTTCAGTTGCAAGTTCCTTAGTCATCCATCCTGGTTTCTTGAGGCACCTCCCATTTTTCTTCCTCATTGGAACTGTTTGAAATTGTGCCTTTAGTATCTCCCTTTTGAGAAACTCCCATCCATCTTGAACTCTCTTCTCTTTTATATTTGAAGGGATGTCATATTGAGGAGGGAACAAGCTTGTTTTCTGCTGCTCCAGACTAGGACCTGAAAAAATGGATGCAAGCTGCAAGAAGAGAGATTCCACCTCAACATTAGAAGGAACTTCCTGACAGTAAGGGCGGTTCGACAGTGGAACACACTCCCTCAAAGAGTAGTGGAGTCTCCTTCCTTGGAGGTCTTTAAGCAGAGGCTGGATGGCCATCTGTTGGGGATGCTTTGACTGGGAGTTCCTGCATGGCAGGGAGGGTTGGACTGGATGGCCTTTGTGGTCTCTTCCAATTCTATGACTCTAGTATTCCTGGCCACGGAATCACTCCCAGTATTTCTCCAAGTTTAGTAAAATCAGCTTTCCTAAAGTCTAGAATGCGTGTCTGACTATGCCTGGCTTCTCCTTTCCACTGTATAATAAACTCCAGGAGGACATGATCACTCCCGCCTAAGGATCCAACCACTTGCACTCCATTAACTAGGTCTTCCCTGTTAGTTAGGATCAGATCAGATCGAAAATAGCTGACTCCCTTGTTGCCTCTTCCACCTTTTGAACAATGAAATTGTCTTCGAGGCAAGTGAGGAATTTGCTAGACCTTGAGGATTTTGCTGAGTTTGACTTCCAGCAAATATCAGGATAGTTGAAGTCACCCATCAGTACTATATTTCTCCTTTCTGAGTGTGTGGTCATCTGTTCTAGAAAGGCATCATCCAGTTCTTCTGCTTGAGTTGGGGGTCTATAGTAGACTCCCACACTAACATCCCTGTTGTTTCCCTCTCCTTTAATTTTTACCCAGATGCTCTCCACTTGGATTCCAGGATTGATGTCCTGGATTTCTTCACTGTTATAAATATCCCTGACATATAATGCTATTCCTCCTCCTTTCCTGTTTGGCCTGTTTTTCTTGAAAAGGTTATACCCCTGTATTTCTACATTTGAGACTCATCGCACCAGGTTTCAGTGATGTCTATTATATATTTGTTTTGTTGTGCTAGGAGTTCAAGTTTATTTTGCTTGTTTCCCATGCTCTGTGCATTTGTGTAGAGACATCTAAGACCAAGTGTCCCTTTTACTTGCTGCCTGTCCATGTTTTTTTGCCTCCCACTCTTGGGGCCTTGCACTGTTTGGCTTGTGCTCCTGTGCTTCTATGATTCTAGGCCCCCTAAATAGCTGCAGCCACAGTCCCTGGAGCTCAGCAAACAGAGCCCAGTTAAAAGGCGGCACCAACAAAGGAGTTCTGGGTGGGTGTTTAGCTGGGAGCAGCGCTATCCCGTCCTCTTAGTTTTGGGCCAACTTTCTAATCTATTAAGGTCATTTTGAATTCTGATCCTGTCCTCTGGGGGATTAGTTACCTCTCCCCCTAATTTGGTGTCAAATGAACATTTCATAAGCATGCCCTTTATTCTTTCATCTAAGTCAGGGGTAGGCAACCTTTTTGAGCTGGGGGCCGGGTTGCTGTCCCTCAGACAATTGGGGGGCCGAAGCACCAAAAATAAATTAATTAAAATTAAAAATTAAATTAAAACAAATTAAAAAATGTATGCACACTCTCTTAGCCCTAGAAAAGCCATGGCAAACCCCCTGTGGAGATTTTGCCAAGAAAACCCCAAGAACAAGTAATAACAACAATAATCAATATCATCATGGTGGGGGGGGGGCTGGCGGCAGGACTGGCCTGGGGCCGGTCCAAAGACCTCGGGGGGCCGCATCTCCCCCCCCCCAAGGCCTTAGGTTGCCTACCCCTGATCTAACTCCCCTGGTCACTTCTCTCCAGGATGAAGAAGAGCCACTGCTGAGCACCTTTTGGGTTCTGTCAGTCAACCAGTTACTAAGCCATTTAACAGTTGCCTTGTCTAGCTCACATTTTACTCGCTTGTGAAGTCATAGGCTTTCATGGCTGGCATCCATAGTTTTTTGTGGGTTTTTCGGGCTGTGTGGCCATGTTCTAGAAGAGTTTCTTTCTGACGTTTCGCCAGCATCTGTGGCTGGTATCTTCAGAGAAAACTGAAATGGAAGAGCATGGGTCTACATATACTGTGAGACCCTGGGTAGGGAGGAGTGGTTCCCAGGTGAACTGTGTGTTGTTCTGTGTTGAATAGGTATTGCTCTGTTATTAATGGCATGGCTTCAGGGTATGCAATCAAGGAGATTGTCTGCTATTCCCATGTAAATTGTGTATTGTTCTGTGTTGAATAGGTATTGTTCTGTTATTAATGGCATGGCTTCCAGGTGAGGATATGCAATCAAGGAGATTGTCTGCTGTTGTCTGCTGGGAAAGCCCCTGACCCTGGTTGGTTTTCCATATGCATTTGCTGAGTGCTGATTTTCTTATTTTGTAGGACTGGTAGCCATATGTTGTTTACTTTAAGGGTTTCTTCTTTCCTGTTGAAGTTGTCCAAGTGTTTGTGGATTTCGATGGCTTCCCTGTGCATTCTGACCTGATAGCTGTTGGCATGGTCCAGAATTTCAGTGTTTTCAAATAGCATTTTATGCCCAGGATGGTTTTTGATGTGTTCTGCTACTGCTGATTTTTCTGGCTGGCCCAGTCTGCAGTGTCTCTCATGTTCCTTGATTCGTGTTTGGACACTGCATTTGGTGGTCCCTATGTAGACTTGTCCTCAGCTGCATGGTTATGCGGTAAACTCCTGCGGCTGTGAGAGGGTCTCTCCTGTCCTTCGCTGAGCGCAGCATTTGTTGGATTTTCTTGGTTGGTTTGTAAACCATTTGGAGGTTGTGTTTCCTCACTACTTTCCCAATTCTGTCTGTGACTCCTTTGATGTATGGTAAAAATACCTTCCCTTTGGGTAGCTGCTTGTCTTCAGTCCTCTGGGTTTTTCTGGGTCTGGCAGCTCTTCGGATGTCTGAGCTGGAGTAACCATTTGCCTGTAGAGCCCCATTGGTCTAGGTGCTTCAATTCCTCTTCCAAGAAGTGGGGTTCACAGATGCTTTTTGCCCATTCTACCAGTGTTTTTATTGTGCTTCTTCTTTGTCCTGGGTGATGGTTTGAGTTCTTGTGCAGGTATCTGTCTGTATGTCTGGGTTTTCTGTACACTGTGTGTCCAACGCCTGGGACAGAGGAATTGAAGCACCTAGACTTGGCTCTACAGGCAAATGGTTACTCCAGCTCAGACATCAGAAGGGCTGCCAGACCCAGAAAAACCCAGAGGACTGAAGACAAGCAGCCACCCAAAGGGAAGGTATTTCAGACAATCTCCTTGATTGCATATCCTCACCTGGAAGCCATGCCATTAATAACAGAACAACACCTATCCAACACAGTACAATACACAGTTTACATGGGAATAGCAGACAATATCCTTGATTGCATATCCTGAAGTTATGCCATTAACACAGAACAATACCTATTCAACACAGAACAACACACAGTTCACCTGGGAACCACTCCTCCCTACCCAGGGTCTCACAGTATATATATATCCACTCTCTTCCATTTCAGTTTTCTCTGAAGATGCCAGCCACAGATGCTGGTGAAACATCAGAAAGAAACTCTTCTACAACATGGCCACACAGCCCAAAAAACCCACAAAAAACTATTTTACTTGCTTGTTTGCAAGAATATCATGCGGGAACTTGTCAAAGGCCTTGCTGAATTCAAGATCTGCTCCATCCACAGCAATATGAGGAAAAACAAATTGAAACAAAATCCAGACAAGGGTCCTAATCTGGGGCTGGAGGTGTGTCAACCAGTTCTGGATGGGGCTACACTCCCCCAAAAGACTCTTTCCAGCTTCGGGGTTCTCTGGATCTGTTGCTCCAAATGTTAGCTCAGACAGATGCAATAGCCAGGTTGGCTGCTATGCCAGCTGGGCCCCTCACTAGAACTGGAGGGCTTAAAGATGGCAGAGCATGCACTGGTAGCCTCAAGGCTGGACTTCTGCAATGTGCCAAATATTGGGGTATCTCTGTACCAAGTCTGAAAACTTCAGCTAGTTCAAAACATGGCAGCCAGAGTCATCCCTGGGATCATGTCACACCAAAAAGGATGTGGAGGGCAACTAAAATGGTGAACGGTCTGGAAACCAAGCCCTATGAGGAACGACTTACGGAACTGGGGATGTTTAGCCTGGAGAAGAGAAGCTTAAGGGGTGATATGATAGCCGTGTTTAAATATTTGAAGGGATGTCTTCATATTGAAGAGGGAACAAGCTTGTTTTCTGCTGCTCCAGAGACTAGGACCCGAAACAATGTATGCAAGCTGCAAGAAAAGAGATTCCACCTCAACATTAGGAGGAACTTCCTGACAGTAAGGGCTTTTTGACAGTGGAACACACTAACTCAATGGAAATTTTGGTGGAGTCTCCTTCCTTGGAGGTCTTTAAGCAGAGGTTGGATTACCATCTGTTGGGGATGCTTTGATTGGGAGTTCCTGCATGGCAGGGGGTTGGACTGGATGGCCCTTGTGGTCTCTTCCAACTCTATAATTCTATGATTCTATATTAAAATATCTCCACTGGCTGCCAGTTAGCTTCTGGGCAAAGTACAAAGTGTTGGTTTTTACTGGGATCATATATCCCATACGCTCAGGTCCTCTGGCAGACATTCACAGTCTTTCTGGAACCCTGGTGGGGCAGTGGGTAAATGCCTGGGCTGCAGCCACTCACTCACAAACCACAAGGTTGTGAGTTCAATGCCAGCCAGGGGTTCCAAGGTCCACTCAGCCTTGCATCCTTCTGAGGTCGCTAAAACCAGTAGACAGCTTCTTGGGGGCAACTGGGTGACACACACTGTAAACCGCTTAGGGAGTGTATTGTCAGGATATTGATGGGATATATAGTCAATGATGAAATGTAAAGATGCGTGTCTGGATTTTTTCCATGATGAGAACATGCTTCTAGGCTGAACACAACAACTCAGTCCAGGTGTCCAAAGAGACAAAACAAATGGAAACCACAAGTTAGAATAGATGGGAAAGTGTTCTTGTTTATACAGTGAATTCAATAATAAAAGTTGTTATGGGAAAGTAGATCACATGGTAAAAGATGAACAACAAGGGGTTTGGTTAACATACGTCATGTACAGATCAACCAATTAACCTGAGGGTAAAAACAAGAGGTGGAGAAAGGTTGGGCTGAGAAATTGTGTTTCAGGCATAGAAGTCAGTCTGTTCTTAAACTTCCTAAAGTATGGATTAAGTTTTCTTTATTTTTCTTGCTGAAGCTGTAGCATGACTAATTTTCACAATGTAGCATTTAAGGATTTGTAGTTTTGTTTCTGTTAGCCACATCTGGCTGATGTGATGTTTTATTGGACTTTATAGTTTTTACTTTGCATTTGTTTTTCTATAATAAAGCCTTCTGCTAGAAGCTTGGAGTCTGCCCTGCGTGGTGATGTCTTCTCTGCTGCAAGTTACTCTGCTGAATGGATTTATGAATGGATTTATCCACACATACACAAACCTGCTCCTCCAACATTCCTGACATGTTTAAGTTAAAATGCCTATAAGAGATGCACTGCTATTGCTACTCCAGTCGGCCAGGACTGGGTTGGCCACTGTCTGCCAGAGGACCATTTCTTCCTTTAGCCGCCCCTAGACTGCAGAATGACCTGCCAGAAAAGATCCGACAGAGGAATATGGTGTTTGAATTTGAAACAGTATTATAGACCAGTCTCTTTGGGCAGGCCTTTCCAGAAGATTTTTTTAAATCATAAATTTTAAACAATTAATTTTAAACATGGATTGGTCTAACTTCTTTGTGTCATATTTATTCTTTTAAACTGGTGTGTGTTTGAAACTAATCTTGTTTTTTTAAGTGATGTTGTGTACTTGTTGGCCTGTTCTTCCCCACATCGACCCATGGGGAGAAATAATAATAGCAATAGCAATAATAATAATAATGATAATATGAAAATATTCCAAAATCTGAAATCTTATTTTTTTCTGATCCTGAGCATTTGGGATTGTAAGGAAGACTTAGCCTGTATGGCCAACCTGGGACTGAGAGAGGCCAGAGGAAGAAGGCCATGGGGCAGAGAGGAAGGGGTCTTGGGGGTCCCCCTCTTTCTCTCTCTTGGGGGTCACTTACCTTTCTCCATGTCTACTTGGCACTGAGGAAGGCCAGAGGAAGAAGGCCATGGGGCAGAGAGGAGGGGGTCTTGGGGGTTCCCCCTCTTTTCTCTCTTTCTCGGGAGTTGGTTCCCTTTCTGCAGCTGCTGGTGTTCCTGCCTCTCCCTCTGGAGCTCCTTCTGATGGGTCTCTGCCTTTCCCTCACATCTGAACACACAGCTCCTCTTCCTCTCTTTCTCCATCCATCTGTCCGTCCGTCCGTCCAAAGTGGTTTCCTCTGGAAAGGAAGAAGAAGGGAAGGAGGCAGGTCAGGCTCTGCTTCCCCCAAAGCCCCATCATTCCTCAAGAGCAAAGAGGGGCCCTGGAACCGGATCGGACCCTAAAAAGGGGCTAGAGAATATATCCCCCTCATTGCTCCTGGATTATGGGCCCCAGGGGGACCCCTCCGCCTGAGCTCCTTTGTGACCCCACAAGACCCCAAATGCTGCCCTAGATATATTTGGGGGTTCAGAGGTCCTCCCCCTGGTTCCTCTCCCCAAGGGACCTTTAACCACCAAATGCAAGGCATCCCTTCGCTATGGGCCAGATCCAGATGTCCTGAGTTCATTTTAACTGCTTTGGCTCTCTATCCTATAGAATCCTGGGATCTGTAGTTTGTGAGACCCTTGGAATTTTCTGGTCCAGTTTCCTGAACTCCAGCACTAGAAATTTCTAGCAGGGAATTGAAAGTCCACCAGGCTACAAATCCCAGGAAGGAGCCACAGCAATAAAAATGGCACAAGCCATACACTAGCTCTGTCCGCATGAAGCCAGGGGCGGTCTGGGGACTGCAGTCCAAGAGGAAGAAGCTGCCCTGAGTGGGGGAGCACTGAGGTGGATGCAATGCCCAACATCCCCCTCATCCATGGGGGCTTGGGGGATGCTGGGGGATGCAGTCCAACAGGAAGCCATCTTGAGCAGAGGGAGAAAAGGGCCTCCTCTTCAGGCTTCCTTTATTAGTGGGAATGTGTCTGGATCCCTGTTTCTCAGGGGATTCTGGGGGCTGCAGTCCAAGAGGAAGCTGAACTGAGTGTGGGAGCAGTGACTGCTCTTCAGGGGTGAATGCAACACCCAGAATCCCCCTGTCTGTGGCTGTGATGGTGGCTGGGGGATTCTGGGGGCTGCAATCTGAAAGAAGCTCCTCCACTTCCTCAGGCTTTTTTTTTCCAAATACGACTGCAACGCCCAGCATTCCCTTTCCTGGGGGATTGTGGGGGCTGCAGTCCAAGCGGAGGCCTGGGGCAGGGCCTCTTCCTTCTTCTCCTGGGGATGGACCTCTAAGAAATAATGGCGCCTCTCCCTTCTAGATAGATCCCAGGCCCTTTGGGGATCACATATCCCATCATGCACCAAATTCCCAGAGGCGGGGGGGGGTCCCAGGGGGGAGGAGGAGGAGGAAGGAGGGACCCCAAAACCAGACCCCCTCCCGCTCACTTACTCTCTCCCTCCTCCTTCGACCACCGGAAGCGCCCCTCCCACTTCCGCCTGGTCCTAAAATGGCGGCCTACCATAGAGAGGAAGAGCATCAGACTCTATGGTAAACCATAGAGCTATAAACTATGAAGAGGAGGAAGAGGAGGAGCCTCCCAAAGCCCACAGAGATAGGAAAGGATAGAGCTAGAGCTACAATTCTGGAGGAAGAAGAAAGTTTAAATGAGTTTAAAGACATATCGATACCGATATAAAGGTGATATAAAGCTATAAAGATACCGATATAGAGGCACACAAATAAAAGTGTGTCAAAGTAGCGAGTCAGAGTGTTTAGATCCCCCCCCCTCAGAGAACGTCTTCCTTGCTTAGAGTCAAAGGGGAAATTATATAATTTTGTATACATTATTATTATTATTATTATTATTATTATTATTATTATTATTATTATTATTATTATTATTTACGTTACACACACACACACATTAGGCCTGTATCTAAATATATTTGTGTAGGGACAGGTTGCTTACCTCTAACCGTATTTCTTCGAGTGGCCATCTGCGAATTCATACAAATGCATTAGAGTAGACTGAAAAGCTTCAGTCGGTGGAGGAGGGAGTGTCCAGACACCAATTTGGAAGTTGAAACAAGCTGTAATTTTTTTCACAGCTGTAAAACTGTAAAAGTGCCCTTGTTGGTGTCATTTGTTTGGTTTCAAAACATGCAACACATGTAATGCAATCAACATTCAATGTAAACCATTGATCCTCCCAAAGGTTGCTTTGCATCTGGCCTTTGTGTCCAGCCTATAATGTTGGATGAAAGTCAATGGCTGGAACCAGACCGCAGCTTTGCAGACATCCTCCAGGAGGGGTAGGCAACCCTTTTTCCCCTTTAAGGACCAAGGAGGGACTTCAACTCCCAGAATCCTCAGCCATGTTGGCCAATAGTCCCACGTTGGCCAATAGCTCCTGGGATTCTGGGAGCTGAAGTCCCTCGGCCCTTAAAGGGGAAAAAAGGTTGCCTACCCCTGCTCCACAGGCACTTCAGCCAGAAAAGCGGAGGATGGAGCTACCGCCCGAGTTGAATGTACTCGCATCCGGTCTGAGAGTTCATAGTTCAAGTGGATGCAACCAGCCAGCCACTTAGAGAACCTTTGAGCAGACACAGGTAGTCCCTTCTTGGCCTCCAAGTAACAAACATATAGTCTTTCGGAGCGTCTTGAACTCGTATAAGTCACGTTAAGCCAGGTGTCTCCCATCTTGTATCTATGCATTTCATTGTTTTGCCCTAAGTGCAGTACTTTACATTTCTCTGTATTGAAAATCATGTTATTAGCTTTGGCCTAGCTTTCTAATCTATTAAGCTCAATTTGAATGTTCATCCTGTCTTCTAGCTAATCCTCCTAATTAGGTGTCATCTGCAAATTTGGGAAGCATGCCTCCTATTCCATCATCCAAGCCTTTTTTGGGTTAGAGATTGACCTCACCAGAGTACTGGCGTTGCACACCCAACTAAAGGTGGTGGCAAATGCCAGTATCCTGGTGAGATCAATCTCTAACCCAAAAAAGGTTCCAAAGCTGAGTGTAAAGTCCAAAAAGAAGGAAATTTATTTTGAAAAACAAAAGAAAAAGAATTTCTCCTCCCAAGCTCTAATGCAGGGGTAGGCCACCTTTCCCCTTTTAGGCCGATGGACTTCAGCTCCCAGAATCCCAAGAGCTATTGGCTAACATGGGACTATTGGCTGAGGCTTCTGGGAGCTGAAGTCCCTCGGCCCTTAAAGGGGAAAGGTGGCCTACCCCTGCTCTAATAGGTTTAAAATAAAAGGTACTTTACAGTTCAGGTTTAATGATCTTCAGTGTTGTCATCTCTCTGGGTTTGTTCCTGGATTGATCTCCTTCTCAATGAAGCTGGTGCAGGGTCTTCCAGCTTCTGGTGCTCTTGTTTTCTTTGATGTTGATGTTTATTGATAACTAAATTGGTTAATGTGGTAAATAAGTTGGCTAAATGGTAAATAATTTGGCTGCAGTGGTAAATAAGTAGGCTGATGGTGTAAGAAATGCCCTTTCCCTCTGCCTGAGCTTGTTTTGCCACCAAACAAATGAAGCCAAGCCTGCCTAAGAAAACTAAAAAATCCCAAGCTAAAGCAGAACTTGCTGGGAAGGGGCAAACCAAAAGCTAGAAAAATGCAGGGGATTCATAGAATCATAGAGTTGGAAGAGGCCACAAGGGCCATCCAGTCCAACCCCCTGCCATGCAGGAACTCCCAATCAAAGCAACCCTGACAGATGGCCATCCAGCCTCTGCTTAAAGACCTCCAAGGATTCCTACAGCTCCTCCTACAAACTAATACAGTGGAACATTCCTATGCTCAAACTAAACTGAAAATGAAGGAAAATACAGGGGAGAATGTAAACAGTCCAGGCTGGACATCACACATTGAGAAAGAGGTTGAATAGCACTAGGCCCAGGAGAGAACCCCACTGGACACCCCCCTGGTCACTTTTCTCCAGGATGAAGAAGAGGAGCCATTGCTGAGCCCCCTTTGGCTTCGGTCAGTCAACTAGTTACTAATCCACCCAACAATTGTATTGCCTAGCCCACATTTTCCTATCTTGTTTGCAAGAATATCATGGGGGACCTTGTCAAAAGCCTTACTGAAATCAAGATATGCTATGTCTACCACATTCCCTTCATCTAGGAAGCTGGTAATTTTATAAAAAAAAAAAGAGATCAGGAATAATGGACTTCCAGTCAGTTCATCTGATCCTGGAGACTATTCTGTGCTGCATTTCCCCTATTGTGTCCTCTGATCCATTTTCCTCAGGTTGAACACCATTTTCTTTTTCTGAGAAGACTGAGGTAAAGAAGGTGTTAAGTACGCTTGCCTTTTCTCTGTCCCTTGTTAGAATTTCTCCATCTTCTCTGCGCAGTGACCCTACCATTTCCTTCTTCTTTCTTTTGCTATGGACATACCCCAAAAGCCCTTTTTATTGTGCTTAACCCCTCTAGCAAGCCTGAGCTCATTCTGCGCTTCGGCTTTCCTGACTTTACCCCTACATTTGCTAGCCATTTGTTTGAATTCCTCTTTAGTGATTCCGCCCCTTTTCCATTTCTTATACATCTCCCATTTAAAATGTAGTTTAGTTGAAAGTTTTTTTGTCATCCAACCCAGTTTCTTTGAGACATCTCCCATTTTTCCTTCTCATTGGAACAGTTTGAGATTGCGCCCTCAATATCTCCCTTTTGAGAAACTCTCATCCATCCTGGACTCCCTTTTTCTTTAGTATTCCTGACCACAGGATCACTCCCAGTGTTTCCCAAGTTTGTTGAAATCAGCTCTCCTAATGTCTAGAATGAGTGTCTGACTATGCCTAACTTCTCCTTTCCATTGTATAAGAAACTCCAGAACATGATCACTCCCATCTAAGGACCCCACCACTTGCACCCCATTGACCACGTCACCCCTGTTGGTTAGGATCAGATCTAAAATGGTTGATCCCCTTGTTGCCTCTTCCACCTTTTGGACAATGAAATTGTCTTCAAGGCAAGTGAGGAATTTGCTAGACCAGGGGTAGGCAACCTTTCCCCTTTAAGGGCCAAGGGACTTCAACTTCCAGAATCCCAGGAGCTATTGGCCAACATGGCACTATTGGCCAACATGGCTGAGGCTTCTGGGAGCTGAAGTCCTTCGGCCCTCAAATGTTTAAGACTATTGGCAAAAATGCTTCTGCCAACTAGTGTGAGATGGTGTGCCCATCTCTTGCTAGAAGTCCTCCCTCATGGAATCGCAGCCCATGATCCAAGAATCCAAATCTTTCTTGGTGGCACCATCTACAGATCTAGTTATTCACATCTGCTATCTTCCTTTCCCTTTCTGGCCCATGCCCTTCAACTGGGAGAAGAGATGAGATAAACAGTCTGTGCATCCAGCTCTTTCAGCTTACTACCCAAAGCCTCATAATCCCTTCTGATATTCTGAAGGCTAAGCCTTGCAGAGTCATTGGTTTCCACATGGATCAAAAGGAAGGGGTAATAGTCAATAGGCTTGACAAGTCTTGTCAGCCTTGCTGTCACATCACAGATTTTAGCCCAGGGAGACAACACACCTCCCAGGATGTCTTGTCAGGCCCACAAACCACTGCTTCTGTATCCTTCAACAAGAAGTCCCAAAGCACCACCACATGCCACCTCCGAAGCTTAGCAGTGACTGTTCCCTGTGGTGGTACTCTTAGGCTTCCCTGCATTGTCCCTGAGGACTGTCTCTGCTGCTCTTCCTCTTCATCCTTGATAAGGGAGAGAGCTTCAAATCAATTCTGTAGCTGCAAGCTCCCAAAATGATCCCTGGTTTCCCTAAATAAATAAAAAATAATTAAAAAATATTTTTATCCCGCCCTTTGGGAACCCAATCAGAGCGGCTTACAACAGTTAAAAAGATACATAATATCCAAAACAATCCCTTCCCCCTTAAAACAGCATTAAATCAAAAGGGATTAAAACAGTAATTCCAACAATATAAAATTTAAAACCACATTTAAAAAGAGATATAACAAGGCACGGCTTGACCAGCAGCAATGATCTTCATCCATCGAGATGGGGCCATGCGAAGATCACCGCGGTGGGGGAACCTGAGGTCGGGACAATTAATCATTTGCTTCAAGTTTTCCAGAAAATCCACAGCAGAATGTGGCCATGATGGCCAGCTCCTTTCCCATGCGATCCCTGCAAGTATCCCCACTAAGTTGCTACTTCTGTGTGTGACGTTGCTCCAGGTGTCCACCTCCTGTGTGTGTGAAATGACTTCCTCCCCAACAACATCCTCTGTGTGGTCCCCATCCAAGACTGTTCTTTCCATTCTGTCCAGGAAAACCTCTTGCTCTCTAATATGCTGAAGTGCAGCTTTCTGGGTCTCCAGCTGCTGGACTTTCTCTTCCAGGAGAGCTACCTATGAAGTTCCCCACATCTCTAGGCAAGAAGACAAATATTCCAGTGTTTCAGGTAACTGCAGCAACTCCCTCAGAGTCCATACTGAGAAGCCTTAACCAAGCATTGAAACAGGAATGTGGGCTTCTCCCTCAAAAAGTCTCCTGTTAAACATCCACGTAAAGGCCCTGCTGTCTTGGCCTTCTTCACCAGGCTCTGTCAGCGAGCTCAGTCAACTGGGTTTATAACTCTATAGGTTGCTCCTGGAGCTCCCCTTATTCAGGAGGCAATTATCTTATTCTCTTCCTCAGAGCAAAAAAACCCCAAAACCCTTTAAATTATTTTTTTAATTAAAGAGATCCTCTAAAAGGAAGTTCCCAGGCCGCCTTCTACCTGTGCTGTGCTTTCCCTTCTCTTCTGAAAGAATCCCCACCCCCTCAGGAACAAACACACTCTCCCAAGTGTTTTTTTTTTTTAAATTAAACACTCACCCACTCAAAATGGCTGCCCAGAAACTGCTTTCCTCCTTCTCCCTGGTCAGGACTGGCCTGGAAAGCCTTTGGGAGAAGTTATATAGAGCTAGGTGGCTAGCTCCACCTGCTAGTGACTCACAGATGTGACTCACAGAAGTCCCACCCCCTCAGGAACAAAAACACTCTCCCAAGTTTTTTTTTTTAAAAAATTAAATGCTCACCCACTCAAAATGGCTGATTTAATTCTTCTCCCTGGCAGAAACTAGTCTGGGTTTGGATGCTCTTTTGCTCAACAGCTCCACAGCATAGCTGATATCGGGTCTCGTGTTGTTGGCTATGAATAACAGACTTCCAATCACAGAATGATATAGATCTGCAAGCTCAAACATCTGTTCTGACTCAATGCTTGCATATTCAGGTGTCATAGGACTTCTGATAACCTTTGCATCACACAATCCAACCTTTTCCACAAGTTTATCAATTTTCTTTCTCTGACACAACCAGAACCTCCCATCATGGGCTTTGTCTACTTCTGTTCCCAAGTAGTTCTTCAGGTGTCCTGAACTTCTTCAGCCTGAACTGTCTAGCCATTTCCTCCCGCACTATCTTGATTTCACCATTGTTTCTAGCTGCAACACACAGATCATCCACATAGATTACCAGGATGATGCTGCCCTTTTGTGTACACACATGCATCAGTCACACTTCACTGATATCCAAGTCTTACCAACTCCTCATGTATGCATTTATTCCAGCACCTTGGACTCTGCTTTAAGCCATACAAAGCTTTCTTCAGTTTGTACACCTTAGTGCTGGCAGCACAGTCATATCCAGAAGCTTGTTGCACATAAACAGTCTCCTCCAGATTAGCATTCAGATACGCTGTTTCAGTGGCAATAACCATTCTCAAACTCTCTGGTTTTGCAGCAGGAGAAAAGGTTTTATCAAAGCTATTAGATCTTTCCTGAGATCTTTCCTTAGCCACAATCCTGGCTTTGTATTTTACTGTACCATCTGGCATCTCTTTTTTTAAATCCACCTGCATCCAACTACCTTTTGTCCTGCAGCCTGTCTACAATGTCAAACACCTTTTTTCCTACCAAGTCTTCAAATTCATCATCCATGGCAACATTCCACTTTTCTTGCTCCTCACTAGGATAATGCAGCATTTCCTGAAAACTCTCATGTTCCACAGGTATTACTGTGCAAACCCTTGCTTCTTGCACTACAAACCTGTCAGGTTTCTTCCTAGCTCTGTGAGTCCTCTGTGGGATGATTACTTTTGTCTTCCCAGCCTCATCTTCACTTTTCCTACTTGTCTGTATACATCTCTGTTATAGACTTCTGCTTTAGCTCAGCTTTTGGTGTTTGTGTCTGTATTGTAGTGTTTGTGTCTTGGGCTATACTCAGTTTTGCATCATTCTCAGCCCCTGACAAATCCACCACCACCACCCATTTTTGATGTTTGGTGAAGCATTTCCCAATGGCATAAAAACATCATAATTACAGTGGATTTTGTCCCATCCTGAGTGTTTTTCAAAGTTTGCACTTATTGAGAATATCACTCTGCCATGACCCAAAAAAAGCAGTAGCTGTTCCCCTTGTAACCAACAAATTGTAACCTTCTCCATTTTGGTTAATTTTTCTTTCCGAACTGAGATGGAATCAGTACATTTGTGTATTGCCCAAAGATCCTGAGATAATGCAAATTGGGTGCTCTTCCATACAATAGGTACTATGGAGTTTGTTGTACTGTACTACTCCACATCCTATCGATGATATGGCATGCTGTTCTGGTAGCCTCTCCCCACAAACTAGGAGGTGCTCCTGCATCTAATATCATGCAGTCCTACATTTGGTTTATCATGCCAATGCGCCGTTCGGCCAAACCGACTTCAGCTGGACAAGCCGGATTGGTCACATGGCGACGTATGCCCCTCTGCTTAAACCAGTGCTGCAATCTCTGGGTGAGAAATTCACCTCCCATCAGTGATTAAGCTGCCAACCTTATATGGGAATTCTCTCCCTATGGCATTGACCCAGTGCTGGAATCTCTCTGTCTCGTTACTTGCAACTGTACAGTCTTTTGCTCCATATCATTTTAGATAACAAGCTGACAGACTGATGAATTTCACGCAAGGCTTTCCACATCTCGAAAGCAGTCTGCTTCCCTCTGACATGATTTAATTGACAGGGCTCTAAAGTCAACAAAATTGAAGCTCTTCCCTTTCTATCATCATCCAATTGGGGTTGATCTGGTAGTGCCTCTACCACTTCCCAGAGGTCCTGTCTGACTAACAGAGCTTCTGCATAGATAGACCAGGCCCCGTAATTGCTGTCTTTCAACTTTTCAAATCGTACAGCTGTCTCCATACTTGATCTGTGCATTCAGCCTTCAGAGACAGATGGACTTTTGGCAAATGGCCACATCTGTCCGGGCAACTCACTCTGCTCAAACTTTCCCGACCTTTTTTCTATTCCTAGGGAAAACCATCAAAGCTTTTGTTATACCATTTTGGGTACACAACACATACCCCAGGGGAAGGGTTTGGTTTATTAAACAAATACCCAACCTCAGACATATTTTTTTACTTTTCCTGGTGTACCCTCGGATGCAGTCCAAGCCTTCAGTGTTTTCCTATGGAGCTCACTAACTGATTGGTAAAATTGTCCACTATCCAACCTTTCAAACCTTCCATTTCTGTAGCCTTGGATGAGTCTTAAGATTGTCTCAATTCTTGTATGTTTGAGTGCTCCTTTGCACCTTTTCTAAATGAAACATCTTATTTACTTGAAACTGGAGTTTTTCATTGTAGTACGTACTGGTATAAACAGATGTAAAAATCCGGACGTTACCCTTCTCTCACAAGCTGTCTTTGAGCAATAATTTCTCCATACGTAAGCACTGGGAAGAGATTAGATGTTTGCATTGGCTAGCAGTCCAGGGGGGTGATACCATCAAGTTGTTGTTGAAAAACATAACTAATGCGTCCTTCAGGGAGGGGTCCCTGCCCTCTTGTCTTAAGGAGGCAGTGGTTAGATCACTCTTTAAAAAGCCCTCCCTGGACCCCCTGGATGGAAACAATGATAGACCTGTTTTGCCGTTGCCATTTTTGAGCTCTTGGACCTCTCAGCGGCCTTCAATACCATAGACCACGGTATCATTGTGGACCACCTGAGAGAGTTGGGCAGAATACTTAAAGGAGCACCTTCTTCTGTATTGTCCTCCCCACACTAAGTTCCTCAGGGAAGAATCTTCTACAGCCAAAAAAATCTAGGCTTACATCGGTCATCCAGAGGGCCTTTTCCACTGCTGCTCCAAAGCTGTGGAATGACCTGCTTCAGGAGGTCCGTCACATCTCCACTTTTACAGCTTTCAAAAAGGCTCTTAAGACAGATCTCTTCCAGCAGGCCTTCCCAGCTTAGTTCCTCTCCCTGCACAAGGCGATCTACGTCGCTCTGTCTACTAATTATCTCCCTTTTGTATTTTGGTTTTAAATAATGTTTCTTTAATTGTAATTTTAGCATTGGGTTGGGGGATTGGGAAAGGATTAATTTTTTAATTCTATTGTATTCTATGTATTTTTTTTATTGTTGTAACCCGCCCAGCTTCTTTGTGATTGGGCGGGCTATAAATAAATAATTTATTATTATTATTAAAGCACTGTTGGTGGGGACTTTCTCCCAAGTCCCCTTTCTGTCCTTTTGTCAGCTCCCCAGCAGAGCCAGGAGAGATTGCTGCTGGACAGACACCATCATTTCCCTCAATGTCTGGGCCAATGAACAGCAACAGGAAGGTTTTTCCCTCCTTGGTGCAGCTATGATTTGGGCACCTCAAAAAGCACCAGGCAAGTTAGACACAGAAACCCACTGGGAGACCTTGGGCAAGTTACACTCTTACTGTCTCAGAAGAAAACAATGGCAACCTCTCCCCCCCCCCCATAAATCCTACAAAAAAAACCCTGTGATAGGTTTTCCTTAGGGTTGCCATAAATCAGAAATGAAAACAATGAAACAAGCCAGAACATTGAATTTCAATTGGAAATTCCGAACCTCAGTTGGAATGAGTGAGCTTGCTCTGTGTTTCATTTCAAACCAGCTTTAGGACAGGATATGGAGTGGAGACAGCCATGGTCGCTCTGACCGATGACCTCCACCTGAGTATCGACAGGGGTAGTGTGACCCTGTTGGTGCTCTTGGATCTCTCAGCCACCTTTGACACCATAGATCATGCCATCCTCTTGGATTGCCTGGGAGAGCTAGGAATTGGAGGCACTGCTCTGCAGTGGTTCAGTTCCTTCCTCTCGGGCAGATCCCAGAGGGTGAGGCTCGGGGACAGTTGCTCATCCAAAATTGAGCTTAATTGTGGCGTCCCTCAGGGTGCCATCCTGTCCCCGATGTTATTTAACATCTACATGAAGCTGCTGGGTCAGATCATTCGGAGGCATGGAGCACGGTGTCTTCAGTACGCTGATGACACCCAGATATATCTCTCCATGACCAGATCATCGTCTCTGACTTCAGATGGCGTCTCTCCTCTCAATGACTGTCTTAGAGCGGTAATGGATTGGATGAGGAAAAACAGATTGAGGTTGAATCCAGACAAAACGGAGGTACTCATGGTCACAGGCCCGAAACTAGATATGGGAATAGAGTCTCCAGTCCTGGATAGAATCACACTCTCCTCCAAGGACTGTGTTCGCAGTCTGGGGGTACTCCTTGATTCGTCGCTTCACATAACTAGTCGGGTGAATGCAGCAGTGAGGAGTGCCTGTTATCAACTTCAGCTGATACGCCAACTGCACCCTTATCTGGATATGAGGGATCTGGAAACCGTGGTACATGCCCTGGTAACCTCACGTCTGGATTACTGCAATGCGCTCTACGTGGGCTACCCTTGTGCCTAACCCGGAAACTTCAACTGGTACAGAATATGGCAACCAGGCTGATCACAGGAACATCTAGGAGGGAGCACATAACACCAGTGCTCAAATCTCTCCGCTGGCTGCCGATTAGTTTCCGGGCGCAGTACAAGGTGTTGGTTTTAACCTTTAAAGCCCTTTATGGCTTGGGTCCATCTTATCTCAGGGACCGCCTCTCCCCATATGATCCCCTCCGCGCCCTCCGGTCCTCTGGGAGGAACCTGTTACAGCCAATGAAAACTAGGCTGTCTCAGACCTCCCAGAGGGCCTTTTCTGTGGCTGCTCCCAGGCTATGGAATGGCCTGCCAGACGAGATCTGTCTTATCACCACTCTTGCTGCCTTTAAAAAAGCAGTAAAGACAGATCTCTTCCGGCAGGCATTCCCGGAATAATCTTCCGACTTAAGAGGAGATGGTTTCAACTGTCCCTTATCTGTAGCTCGCTTCATTTTTTATTTTATTACTTTTGTAATGTTTGTTTGGTTTTAGACTGTATTATGTTTTTAATCTCTTAATCTTGTTTTAGGGGGTGGGAGGGGGTTTTTGGGGATAAGGCTTGTTTTAACTTTGTATGTTTTAAAATGTTGTAACCCGCACCGATTGCAGAGCAGAGGGGCGGGCTAGAAATAAAAATATTATTATTATTATTATTATTATTATTATTATTATTATTATTATGTGTGAGAGAGATTTTTTAAAAAACTTTTCTCACACTTCACATGTGGGGAGAACAGTGGATATCTTTCCTGCTCTTCTTCAGGGATGAGAAGAATTATGACAACAATTTAGATCCCTCGTGGTGCAAAACTCATTCACCCGTGGAGATCATTCACTCATGGTGCTAAACTGAGTAAAGGAAACACAACACTACCACATTCTGGAGATGTAACTCTTTTATTGCAAAAGCCAACTAAAGAGAAAAGGAAAAATGTTATTAAGAACTTCTTTATAAAGAATGATCAGACAACACATTCCATGCATGTATATGTATACGGAAAAGGGGAATTGAGGGAGGGAAAAAGGGAATAACAGGCATAAAAGATAGGAACAGCAACTGAGCTGCAGCAGTAGATGTGGGTGACACTGAAATCAACTCTCACAGACAGAACAGTAGAGTCACCATAGCTGACACTTGTCAGCACTGAGCGAAATGAGGCAAAAGGTGTGCCTCCTGGCGAGACCATTTCACCAAGAAAACCCTATGCCTATATTGCCATGAGCTCAAAGCGAGCACATCACGTAGGCACTCCAAACCTGCATTTACAACCATTTGCAGATCAAAAAGGCCAGGCTTAGGAGCTGCAAAAACAGGACATTCCCACCTAGAAGATTTATGAGTGCCAGCCAGGATGTGTCCGGTGGAAGGTGAGAAAAAAATCAACATCCAATCTCCTCTCTTTGGAAATTGTCTACTTCAAAGCATCCTTTGATATACAATAGCAACCCTTCGCCTCAGTCTAGTCTTAAGGGTATAAATGCTCCACAAAATCTCAGGAAGGGTTGGGGTCTGGATAGATTTCATGATGCCTATGCCATTGTGATCTCTAACTAGAGTCATCGGCTCTATGCTTTGTCCTTTCCCTGTCATAATGGTTGAGTCTCTCTCTGCATTCATCATTGGAACAGCCTCCTTTAAGGTAACTATCACCATTAGAAATCCTTATGTTTTCTATCCAAGCTGTTTTACTTCTGAGTTCTTGTGCATGGGCATGTATGTTAGGGGTGTTTTGTATGTGTGATCCTCTGTATATGTATGTGTGTGCTTGCTTATTGATTTATTTTTCTCCCTTAATAAAAGTACCATTCTTTTGGACAAATGCTCTCTCTGCAGGGACTATTCCCTCTAGCCCCCTCCATACAATGGGTTTAGATCATATTTATTATTTTTGAGCTAAATATAAATTCCTCAAGGTCAAGTTCTTATTACATAGGAAAGAAGGAAATGGAATGCATGAATATAGCAATGCTAGGAGTGAGTGAGTGAGTTAAAATGGACAAGAATGGGTCACTTTGTTATTGCAAGATGAGCAGAGTGAATAAATCACTGTGGAACTCCTACTGTGTCCTTGACTATCTTCTCTGTGTTGTTTTTGTTTTCCACCTGCAAGCAAAACTTTTTCAACTAGCAAATTTTTCCACGTCTGTACATTTCCACTCTGACTACAAAACCCAACACACTTTGACTCAGACAACTATAGAGTCATCTATTCAGGAAAAGAAAAAAACAAGAAGGAGGGGGCTTTCATAGTAAGGAAATATATAATTAGAGCATTCAAAGGATACACCTCAAAGTCAAACCGTATATTATCAATAAGGCTTCAGGGTAAACTTATAGAGATCACAATAATCCAGGTATATGTACCAACCACAGATGCAGATGAAGAGGAAATTGAGAGATTCCCTAATGCAGTCCAGAAAGAAACACAACAGACCATCACAAGATTTCAAACTAATCATTGGAGACTGGAATGCTAAAGTTGGCAACAAAGAAGAATCAAAAACAGTAGACAGATTTGGATTAGGAACAAGAAATAAAGTAGGACAGCATCTGCTAGAATTCTGTGAGGCCAATGATCTATTCATTGCAAATACCTGCTTCATACAACCAGACAGGAGACTAGACATCTGGACATCACTAAATGGTAAATACAAAAACCAGATAGACTACATAATTGGAAGCAGAAGATAACATTTCAGATGAATTCAAAGAAAATGTAAGAAACAAATTTTAACTCCTGAGTATAACTGACCAGGAACCTGAAGAACTGTGGATAGAAGTCAAAGACATAATTAAGGATTAATTATTATTATTATTATTATTATTATTATTATTATTATTATTATTATTTACATCCTGCCCCTTTGAGATCAATTGGGGCAGCAAACAATAATAAAATATTACATTGTATAAGCAAGCCAGATACCCTCCTCCCCTTAAAACATTATTAAATGTTTGAATGCAAGAAAACACTAACGGTGTCCAAAAAGAAAGATAAGAAACAAGGGATGACAGATGAAACACTTTATGCAATAAAAGAAAGAAGAAAAGTAAAGGCAAAGGGAGATAGGAACAAAGCCAGAAGTATGAACACAACTGTCCATCGTCTCACACGCAGGGATAAGGAGAAATACTACAGACCAATGCAGAGAAATAGAAGACAACAACAAAAAGGGAAAAACGAGAGACCTCTATCAAAAAAATCCGAGAAATTAAAGCCAAGTTCAAACCAAGGGCAGGGATGCTTTTTGGAGAGAAAATAGTACAGGAACAAGAAGAAATAAAAAGACGCTGGAGGCAATACACAGAAGATTTATACAAAAGAAATGGGGGAATGAATGATATTTGAAATGAAGGGCCATATGAAGATGAACCCCAAATTCTAAGAAGTGGAATCTGAAGTAAAGGAAATGGGGAAAAATAAATCACCGGGAACAGATGATATCCCAAGTGAACAGCTACAATGCCCATAGACAGATGCAACTTTAGTGCTAACTGAAATATGCCAACAAATATGGAAAACAAAGAGATGGCCAACAAACTGGAAACACCCGATATACACATCAATCCACAAGACAGAAGAAACAAAAGACTGCAGCAACTATAGGACAATAGCACTAATCTCACATGCAAGCAAAATAATGCTCAAAATTCTGCAGCATAGACTCCAACTATACTCCCTCGGCGTGTGGTGGAGTCTTTGCCTTTGGAGGTCTTTAAACAAAGGCTAGATGGCCATCTGTCGGTGATGCTTTGATTTTGAGTTCCTGCATGGCTGGGGGTTGGACTGGAATCATAGAGTGGGGAAAAACCACAAGGGCCATCCAGTCCAACCCCAGCCATGCAGGAACTCAAAATCAAAGCATCGCCGACAGATGGCCATCTAGCCTTTGTTTAAATGAAGAGAGAAATCCCAGAGGTCCAAGTGGGGTTCAGGAAAGGAAGAGGCACTAGGGACCACATTGCAAACATACGATTGTGAATTGTCATATCCAGAAGTATATGCATCTGATCTTACAATAAGAAACATGAGGAATATAAGAGAATAGGGGAAATAAAGAGAAATCATGGGGGGGGGGGCTATAATCTGAATGAAAGGCAAGGGGGGAAAGGCAAGTGGGGAAAGGCAAGAGGAGAAAATGCAATTGGGGATGTCAGTGTGTGGATGATGAGTGTTGCAGTGATGCTCTTTGGCACCCAGCAGAATCTGCAGGACAAGCTGGCTGCTGTGATCCACAGCCACTTTATAATTCTTAACATCAACTGGCTCAGCTTCTCTTCTTCAGGATCCTGTCTTCCTCAGTCAAGAAAACACATTGTAAAGTCCAAAAGCATAGTTTATTAATGCATATAAAAGTAAAATAAGATAACTAAGTAAAATCCATTGTGATGAACTTGTCCAGTTCAGCCATGAAAGATTATATCTTTAACAGTCCAAAAGCTTAGTATCCAACTTGTTGCAGTTAAAACCACTGCTTCCAGCCACACATGTTCATTCGCATCTTGAACAAAAACATTTAGACAAAGGCTTCTCTAGGCCCTTCCCATACTCCACCTTCTAGGTGTTAACCTTAATTGGATAATGCCTATATGATGTATACTATCCCAGCCTCTTGCTGTCCATCATCCACCACGTGACTATCTTTCCCAAGCTAACGATTATTTACCTTTTTGGATATCTATTGTTACCCATAACAAAGTCTGTGTCCATGAGTTATATCTTTGGAAAAGTACATGTTGATGTCTGTGTTGGCCACCTGGTGTTAGATTCACTTTGTTTCTCTAGATGTTGTTCTCATGAGGAAAATTCCACACACACACATCTCTACATTTCACCTTTGACTGTATAACCCATCTATATCCTAACAATCCCCTCCTGAAATGTATAGATGTGTGAGACCACGATTTTGTTGTTGTTGTTATTGAAACTATCTAAGCACAATTGCTAGTTCTGTATATTTAAAGTGATATCTCAATCTGTTGTAACAATTGTTAATGTTGTTCTATCTCCAGAACCTGATTTAAAACTGTTTAGTGGATGTGTCAGGTGATATACACTGAGTTGTTGTTTTTTTTAATTGTGGGAGATAAATGTAAAAATCACTCCGGATGGGGAGGTGTGTACAAAGCTATAAGAGGGAAAATATGTATTTTATACAAAGTGTAACAAATGCTAAAATGTGCAGGTGTGGGAAATGAATAATTGCATTCTGGTTATACACATCAATATAGAATCCTAGGGAACATAGGATTTGGAAGCTTGCTTAAGCTGATGGGATTTAGATCCTAAATTTTTTAAATGTCTTATTGTACAAATGATTTGAGAGATGTTTGGTTTGCCACAGAGTAAAAAGTCAAGGCATTGCCATTTTCAAAACTCCTGCTCTGCCGCAGTAAAAGCATCGGTTTTCACCCATGTATCAGCTACCTTTTTAGGACGCATTTCCTTGAAACCCTCAGGTGCTGTCTTAGGCATCCACAAGCCAACATTTCTGGCTTTTCCTCAAGCAAGCTGCTTGGCTCATCACGTTCCAGCCTTTGGAACTTTTTGGCATCCAGCAAAACTGCTGCAGCCCCCCCCCCACACACACACACACACAGCATAGGACCACTGTGTAAAATTTCACCCTCACCAGGGATTGTTGTATTTATCTTCCAAGAACTGTAAAGTCCTTTGACCACAGCATTTATGATAAAGCTGTGCAAAAATCATGAATTTCCTCTTCAGTTTCCCAAAAAAAACCTTTGGCTGAAGAACATCTTCTCCCAAAATTTAACTGTAACTCAGAGAGGGTTAAAAGAATGAGTTCTCTTGGCTTAGGCATCTGCCTGTGTCCAGCAAAACCTGCTGCATTAAAACTCCATGCATTGCAACATGCATTTGTGACTCAAGTCCATCCAACCCAGCTGCATCCATTTTAAACAAAATGGCCCTTAACAGTTTGTTTTTGCAACTTGAAAAAAAAATTCACTTTGAGCATGAGAACAGATAGTTAACAGATAAACATATGAGCTCATGAGAACTGGGGAATGACATATAGCTAGAGGCTGGGTTACAGCAGATCATCCAATCATCATAAGGTTAACACCCAGAAGGTGGAGTATGGGAAGGGCTAGATCTTCCTTTGTTCACTTTGTTTATATCAGGGACCAGCAACCTCCGGCCCCTGGGCCGGTTCCGGCCCAGGTCACCGGACTTACCGGCCCAAGCCGATCCCTGCCGCCACGTGCTGCCACTACGCCACGTTTTCTCTGTGTGGCTGCGCGCACCACAGCCACCATTTTGAAAATCAAAATGGCAGCCGTGACATGCGCCACAGCAGCAGCGGCTGTGCACTGTGGCGGCAGCAGCATGCGCGGGGGGGGGGTCGCGGCCCAGGTCCCGAAAAGGTTGCCTACCCCGGTTTATATATTTGCAATGTGTTCGTTTGAACTAAACTAGAACTGTAACTTTCTCTATTACTGTAATTCTACAACAACATCTACAAGATGTGATCCTATAGTCTTTTGCCATCGTCAGGATGGATTGTATATTTTCTTTTCTTGTTTTCTTTATCGAACAATAAAGCTTTAATCTGGATCTACAAAATGTGTCTTCATGGAAATAGCATGGATATGGCTGATGAAGGAAGCTGGTTCCTGAACTCTGCTGCATTACAATCACATCAGATCCAAATTCCACAGTTCCAACATGCTCCATTATCTCTGAAGCTCTTTCCACATTATTTGGAAAACACTACTATGAGGTTTACTTATAAAAGAAGGTCCAGTGGGAGTGGAGGAATAAGAGAAAATAAGAACTTCATTATTGATGCAAATAGAAGAAAGCTGCAGCTTGAAACCCCAGCAGTGAGAGAAATATAAGAGAGTTCACGCCGGAAAGAGGTCAGGAGGAGGAGACAACAGACAACAATATTAAGGAATAATAAGAATAATAAAGAAAGACTTCGTCGGAAGGAGGACGGGGGAGGGGACGACAGAGAGAAGACCCCAGTAGTGAGAAACTCCAAGAGAAAGATTGCGACGGAAGGAGGACGGTGGAGGGGTCGACAGATGATTTGAAACATTTTACAAGGAGATATTGCTAAAGGGAAGATAAGAAAGGGAACAAGAAACAGAAGAACACAGTTTTGTGAAGTAGAAGAATTTAATACTTAATTTGGAAAGAATACAAATAACTTATAGATAAGAACCTATTTGGGGATTGGTGTTGGAGATTAAGTCACTGAAATCAAAGGTTTTAACAGATAATATTACTGACTTTGCTTCAGTTATCTTCTTTTTAATATTAATTATATAGAATACATATTATATTTAAATTTTAAAAATTTATATAAATTTTTTTTTAGAAGAAATAGAAGAAAGTAGTGTAAATTCTAATATACATATTAATTTTGTGCTCTTCCTGGTTTTTCTTGAACCTTCTATTTTAAGCATAGGTTAAAAGCAAGTTATAGTGAATTATAGTGATTTATATCTTGTTAGATAAGCAATTTGTTTTATTAACTGACTGTATTAAGAACACTGTTATATATTGCTGAGTCCTTAATAACATGGCTTCAGGAGCAAAAAAACCACCCACCCACCCAACTAGCAACACTCAAAGGAGAGCATCTATGGACACAACTGGAAAACCGGATCCAATGCAGTCATTGCTGGAGGCTTTCCAGAAAATGAGAGAGGAAGTTAGAACGGAAATAAAGGTGGAACTGGAACAATCAAGAAAGGAAACCAGAGAGGAACTACATAAGGAATTATCGGAATTTGGAACTAAACTAAGTAAAATAACAGATGAAATAGAGGGAATAAGAGGAGAAGTGGAAGAATTAAAAGAAACATCAAAAGAACTAAAGAATACAACAGCAGAATTGATGGAACAGCAAAAGAAAGAAAGTAATATAAACTTGTTGCAAGAGGTCTGTCATAGAGAAAAGAGCCTTAAACTTAGAGGAGCACCAGAATCTATTAATAAAGATTTATTTGGAATAATAACCGCAGCCCTGGCAGAGCTCACTGAGATAACTCAAGAGGAAATAAGGAGAGAAACAGATACGATATTCCGTGTGAATTCTAAAACAGCAAAAGAAAAAAATATGCCCAGGGATTTAATCATAACATTCACTAGAATAAGAACAAAAGAGCTAATATTACAAGCTAGCTATAATAAAGAATTTTGGATAGAAGGGAAATTAGTTAAAATTTACAAGGACGTACCAATGGCAATACTTCGAAGACGTCAAGAATACAAATTTTTAACGCAGGAGCTGGTGAAAAGAGGAATACGTTTCGCGTGGGATAGAATGGAAGGCTTGTCCTTGACATATAGACAAAGGCGCTACAGAATTAACACAGTAGAAAAAGCTAGAGAATTTTTGAAGAAACTGAAATCGAAGAAACAAGAACAAACTGGAGAGTCGAATGAACCATTGAAGGAAGGAAAGATGAAGACCAGGTATAGAACAAAATTAGAAAGCCAACAGGAATTGGCGGGAAAATTGCAGGAACAAGGGGCATGTGCGTTATATACTGAAGAGGATCTACAAGGGAAACTGGACAGTGACATAAGTGAAGAAGAGGAAAGGCAGGATAGAGGTCAAGTAGATGATGATGAAGAGGAAGGCCAACTTTACGATACAGCTGGAATTTAAAATAGCATTATTTAAATTTAAAAAACAAAACAGAAATGGCTATGAAAATTATTTCATGGAATATAAAAGGACTGAATTCAAAACATAAAAGGAGTAAAACATTTCATTTATTACGAAAACAGAGGCCGCAAATTATTTGGTTTACAGGAAACCAAAATTAGAAGAAATGAGATAAAATATTTAGAAAATAAGAAACTAGGACAGATGTTCACATCTACAAATGAGAAAAGGAAAGCTGGAATTGTATTATATATTCAAAAAAGCTACAAAGCGACTAAATTATTTAAGGATCAAAAAGGACACTACTTGGGCGTGGAAGTACAAACAGAGGAAGGGAAATACCTTTTAGTATGTATATACAGTCCCAAAGAAAGGCAAACCTCTTTTTATGCAAATTTAAAGGATGAAATTTTAAGAGTACATCAAGACGAACATAATTTAATCTTATTGGGAGACTGGAACGGGGTAATAAATCCTAAGATGGACAGGACCTCAAAAAAGAAAATCAAACAGAATCAAGGGAAACTCCCGACATCTTTTTTTGACTTAGTGGAACAATTAAGCTTAACAGATGTATGGACTGACTTATACCCAAAAAGTAAAGGATTTACTTTTTTTTCAGAATCTTATAAATCACACTCGCGAATTGATATGTTTCTTACTTCTACCAATATGAAGACTAAAATAAAAGAGATGGAAATTTTATCAAGAACAATATCGGATCATAACGCAATTGTATTAACTTTAAACAAATCATTGAAAAAAATGGAATGGAAGTTAAATGACTACCTTTTAAAAGACAAAAAATTTGTGACAAAATTGAGTACAAGCATTAGAGAATATTTTGAGATTAACAACAAAACATTGATTAAAGCAAAAATGATCTGGGATGCCAGTAAAGCAGTAATACGAGGAATACTAATTTCAAGAGCTGCTGAGTTAAAAAGACAAAGAGAACAAGAATTTAAATTTATGGAAGATAAAATTAAGCGCATTGAGGAACAATTAATAGCAGACCCTACAAATGATAAGAAAGATAAACAATTGAAATTTTTAAGGAATCAATTGGATAAAAGATTATCAGAAGAAATTGCAAAAAAGATGAAATTTGTACGACAAAAATATTTTGAATTTGCAAATAAATCTGGCAAATGGTTAGCTTATAGATTAAAAAAAGAAAAGGAAAAGAGACTAATAACAAAGATACAGGATGATAACAAAGTAGTCCATACTCAGCAAGAAATTCAAGATATTTTTTATAAATATTTCACAAAGCTATATGGGAAAGATGATATAGAATCTTCAGAAACTCAAAAGTATATAAATAGACAAGATGTACCAGAAATAACAGAGGATCAAAGGGAAAATTTAAATAAGGACTTTACTGAAGAAGAGGTGGAACAAGCAATAAAAAAGCTGAAATTGGATAAGGCTCCAGGACCAGATGGATATACGGCTGTTTATTACAAGACATTTATAGAGGAATTGAAAAAACCATTGTGTGATACATTTAATTGGATAATAAAAGATGGAATTCCTGATACCTGGAAGAATGCAAACATAATACTGATTCATAAAGAGGGAAGAGATGAATTGCGAGCTAAGAATTACAGACCGATATCTTTGTTAAACACAGACTACAAAATATTTGCATTAATAATGGCAGAACGACTAAAAAATATACTTTCACAAATAATTAAAAAAGAACAGTCGGGATTTTTACCTCAAAGATATTTAAAGGATAATATAAGAACAATAGTAGACGTGATTGAATATTATGAAAAAAATAATGATAAAAAATTGGGACTTATATTTTTGGATGCAGAGAAAGCTTTTGATAATGTAAATTGGACTTTTATGACAAAAATATGTGAAAAAATGAAGTTGGGAGATAAATTTTGTAATTGGATTAAAGAAATATATAGTGAGCAATCAGCAAGCCTAGTGATAAATGGAAACAAATCACAAAGAATTACTATCGGCAAAGGGACGCGTCAGGGATGCCCGTTATCACCTCTTCTTTTCATAATGGTGTTGGAGACATTACTAAATCAGATAAGGGGAAACCCAAACATCAGAGGAATGAAGATTAAAGGAAAAGAATATAAGCTACGTGCTTTTGCTGATGATGTGGTATTGATATTGGAGGACCCAATAGAAAATGTAAAGGAAACGTTCAGAACGATAGAAGACTTTGGGAATAAGGCTGGATTTAAAATAAATTATGACAAAACAGTAATAATTACTAAAAACATGACAAAAAAAGAAGAAACAGAATTAGCAGAAGAGACGCATTGTAAGGTTGTAAATAAAACTAAATATTTGGGGATATGGATATCCAAAAGGAATGTAGACTTATTTGATAACAATTATAAACTAAAATGGAGAGAAATTAAGAAAGATATGATAAATTGGAGTAAAATCCAGCTATCATTATCAGGAAGAATTGAGACGACAAAAATGATGATTTTACCCAAATTAAATTTTTTATTTCAGAACATCCCTATAATACATAACAGGCAAATATTTCAGGAGTGGCAAAAAGACCTGAGGAAATTTATTTGGGAAAATAAAAAAGCGAGAATCAATTGGCTAACAATGACAAGACAAAGAAAAGATGGAGGGAGGAATGTACCAGATTTGGAACTCTACCACAAAGCGAACGTCTTAGATTGGCTATCCGAATGGATAACATTAGAAGACCAGGATATATTGAATTTGGAGGGATTTAACAATAGATTCGGATGGCATGGATATCTATGTTATGATAAGGATAGAGTTCATAAAGAATTTCAGCATCATGTAATAAGAAGAAGCTTACTTAAAACTTGGAAAGAAGTGAAAAAACAATATACACTAAAATACCTTTATGGACTTCACCACACGAAGCTTTTTTTTGGAAGATGGACAGCCCTTCGAATTTGGTTAAAATATAAAGAGATATTGGAAAAGACTGGAAACCAATTGGAATTAAAAGCCATGTCTGAGATCCAACATTTAGATGATAAAATGCACTGGTTGTTATATACCCAAATAAAGGAAAGATTTAAAATGGATACTAAACTGCAAGGGGTGGAAGAAGACTTGAAAGACATAGATAAAATTTGGATGGGGACAAGAGAGAAGAGGATAAGTAAATTATATAAAATATTAATGTGTCAAAAGCAAGAAAAAGAAATAATATCAGATAATATGATCAAGTGGGCAACAGATATTGGTAAGACAATAATGGTAGATCATTGGGAGAAAGCAAGGAAAATGACAAGAAAATTCACTTGTTCTCAAGATATAAGAGAAAATCAATGGAAAATGGAACAAAGATGGTACCTCACCCCTGCTAGAATGGCAAAAATTTATAAACTGCAAACGAACGAATGTTGGAAATGTAAACGCAATGTTGGATCTTGGTATCACGTCTGGTGGAGATGTCCCAAAATGAAAATGTATTGGAAAAAAATACATATGGTGACGGAAGATATACTCAAAAACAGATTTGAACTATATCCAGAATTATATCTATTAAATATGACATACAAATTAGAACCGGATATAACTAGAAAATATTGGAGAGTAATACTTTATATGGTCTCGGCAGCAAGAATACTAATAACCTCCAAATGGAAACAGGAGACAACTCCAACGATAGATGAATGGTTATTGAAACTGTCAGAGATGAAGGAAATGGATAAATTGACAAGGTTATTGAATAATGAGAATGTGGAATTGGTTGAGGAAGAGTGGGCTCCAGTGGAAGAATATGTAAATAGAAAATGGGAATAAAGCAGCTAAGTAGTTATTAAGATTGTGTAAATGAACTGGATTTGCGATGATGACAGAAGTAAGAGATACAGAAATGATGTATGCAAAATGGGAAAAAATGTACTTACTTTCTAGCCACCCTTTTATGCACCTTCCTCCAATATCTTTTAGCGAACCTACAATGCCACCACATATGGATTAGTGTACCCTCTTTCTTATGGCACCTCCAACACAGTTTACTAGAATTTTTCTGCATCTTAGCAAGTTTCACTGGCGTTAAATACCAGCGAAACTGCATTTTGTGCCAATTTTCTCTTAATTCATAGCTCAGTGACAGTTTTAGTCTACAAGACCAAGATTTCTCCCACTGATCGAGTGAAATTGGTTCTTTCACATCCTGAGCCCATTTGACCATGTAATCTTTAATTGCATCTTTCTCTAAATCTAGTTTTAATAGGAGCTCATAAAAATTTGAAATTCTGCAGTGTTTCCTATCGTCTAGGATCATTTCTAGGTCCTCTTCATTTCTTCCAATTCCACTACATGCTCTGTCTTTCAAAAACCTATCTCTCAGCTGCATGTATAGAAACCACCCACACTCATAGCCTTTTTGTAATACTTCCTTACGTGTCATAAGTCCTATACTTCCCGTAGTTTCGTCAACTTTAATTAGATCACGATAAGTAACCCACCTCAGTTTATCAAGTTTTTCCCTTCTAAAAAGGGCTTCATTTGTAGAGGTCCACAGGGGTATCTTCCTACACAAAATATTTTTATATTTCATCCAAACTCTCATAGAATCATAGAATCATAGAATCATAGAATCATAGAGTTGGAAGAGACCACAAGGGCCATCCAGTCCAACCCCCTGCCATGCAGGAACTCCCAATCAAAGCATCCCCGACAGATGGCCATCCAGCCTCTGCTTAAAGACCTCCAAGGAAGGAGACTCCACTACTCTCCGAGGGAGTGTGTTCCACTGTCGAACCGCCCTTCTCAACAAAGCTTTCCTAATAAAATGGTTATCGAAATCTCTGTTGGCTCTGATCTTATCATAAAATAAGAAAGCATGTAAGCCAAACCTGAGGTCTGCACTTTCAATTGCCAAAATATCACTATTGTTTAAAAAAAAAAACAATCAGTTAACCAGAGAAAGCAGCAGGCCTCAAAATAAATTTCCAAGTTTGGAAAGGCCAAACCCCCTCTCTCGATTTTATCTTGTAAAACCTTCATTCTAACACGTGGTTTCTTGCCGCTCCATAAAAATTTTGATAATTCCTGGTGCCATTTCTTGAAAGGAATTTTATTCTTTATAACAGGTAGGTTCTGAAATAAAAAAAGCATTTTAGGCAGAACACTCATTTTTATGGTGGAAATTCTCCCTAACCAGGAGATTTTCAGCTGTGTCCATTTCTGTAAATCCTTTCTTATCTCCGCCCATTTCCTTTCATAATTGTTCTTATAAAGATTGACATTCTTAGTTGTAATTGTGATACCTAGATACTTTGTTGCCTTCCTTAACTGGAAACCAGTAACCTTTACAACCTCTGAATTCTCACTATCTGAAAGGTTCATGGTGAGTACCGCTAACTTATCTTTATTTATTTTCAGACCTGATACTTCTGTAAAGAGATCAAGCTCTCTCATCAATTCATTCAGGCTATCAATGTTAGTAATTGTTATCAGCAGATCATCTGCGTAAGCTTTTAGTTTTGTATGGAAACCTTTTATCTTAATGCCTTCAATCTTAGTATTATTCCTAATATTATTGTTCAGGAATTCCAAGACCAGGAATGTATGGGGATGTATGATGACAAACAAATTGAAAAGCAATACCACAAACTGATTTTTTACATAACATCAGCTGCCAGGATAGTCTTAGCAGCGAAATGGAAGAAAAGTATCGTACCTACTGTAGATGAGTGGTTATTTAAATTGGCAGATTGTATTTGTGCAGATAAATTAACACATCTGCTACGGGGAGAATGTTGGGAAAAACAAAGGAAGGCCTGGGAGCCATTAATTACATTTTTGATTGCGAATGGCCATAAAGATCTAGTAAAGGATATTTTTTGTTAGAATATGCATAAGGTCTGGCTGTATCTTCTAAGGGTAAACTGGGAGTTCTTTTTTTAGTTCTTTGGTTTAAGCCTAATATTATTTTAAGGTTGGCACAGAGTCGATTAAACAGCGGTGAAGGAGACCTTTTCAACGCTCGGAAGTGACACTCTATTTTGTAATGTTTACTTTATTTTTTTTCCCCAAATCTGTTTTTGTAATTAGTATTAATGTAATTAACATGTAGTTGTTGAAGTTTTGTGTTATTGTGTTATTGTCCTGTGTGGGATTTTTGTTTTTGTTTTTTTGTGAATAGTGTATAGTTAATCCTTTGGTGTTTGTTATTGTCCTTTTAATAATAAAGTTTAAAAAAATTAAAAAAAAACTGCAAAAAAATGTACTTACTTTCAAAGAACTATTGAGAAGTTTGAATTATGGGTAAACGTACTGTAAAAATGACTAAGAAAATATTTTAAATGGATTTTTTATGTTTTTTTTAATAAATAAAAAATGAAAAAAAAAGATTTAGAGAAAGAAAAATAGCAATAGCAATTACATTTCTAAACCACTTAAGCACTCCCTAAGTGGTTTACAATGTGTAAGCCAATTGTCCCCGATGAGCTCTCATTTTAACAACCTCCTTTAGAACCATAGAGTTGGAAGAGACCACGACGACCATCTAGTTCAACCCCCTGCCATGCAGAAACTCAAAATCAAAGTATCCCTGACAGATGGCCATCCAACCTGTTTAAATACCTCCTCTGGTGTTTAGTCAGATCTCCATTGTGGCTGAAGCTCTTTCCACATTCCATGCATTAATAATAATAATAGTTTTAATTCGCTCCTCTGCTCGGCGACCGAGGCAGCATACACAAGATTAAAACAGATAACAGTTAAAACATTCCTTCAAACCAATCCCTAACTCTCCCCCCCTTAAAACTAAATTAAACTAATGAAAGATTAAAATAACAAATAGACAATAAAATAAACTCCAAAAAAGCAGCTGTAACAAGGACAAACAGGTGAGTAAGCAAACCACATCCATTGAGCCGGGAGATTTATTCTGGGAAGCCCCGCTGGAAGAGATCCATCTTTACTGCTTTTTTAAAGCTGTCAAGAGTAGTGATAAGACGGAGCTCGTCTGGCAGGCCATTCCATAGCCTGGGAGCGGTCACAGAAAAGGCCCTCTGGGAAGTCTGCGACAGCCTAGTTTTCATGGAATGTAACAGCTTCCTCCCAGAGGACATAAGTGTGCGGGGAGGGATCATACGGGAAGAAGCGGTCCCTGAGATAAGATGGACCAAAGCAATGTAGGGCTTTAAAGGCTAGGGCTAGGGTTATATGGTTTCTGTGTGGGTTCTCTGATGTTTAATCAGATCTCCACTCTGACTGAAGCTCTTTCCACATTTCATGCATGAATGCAGTTTCTCCCCTATGTGGGATTTTTTATGCTTACGTAGATGTGAATTCTGACGGAAACTCTTTCCACAGTCTATGCATGTATATGGTTTCTCTCCTGTGTGGGTCCTTTGATGTGACTGTAAACTCTGAGTATGAGAGAAGCTCTTTCCACATTCTATGCATTTATATGGCTTCTCCCCTGTGTGGGTCCTTTGATGTGAATGTAATTGGTGACTATAAGAGTAGCTTTTTCCACATTCCATGCATTTATATAGTTTCTCCCCTGTGTGGGTCCTTTGATGTGAACGTAAATGGCGACTATCAGAGAAGCTCTTTCCACATTCCATGCATTGATATGGTTTCTCCCCTGTGTGGGTTCTTTGATGTGAACGTAAATGGCAACTATCAGAGAAGCTCTTTCCACATTCCATGCATTGATATGGTTTCTCCCCTGTGTGGGTCATTTGATGTGAACGTAGATATCCACTCCGACTGAAGCTCTTCCCACATTCCATGCATTGATATGGTTTCTCCCCTGTGTGGGTTCTTTGATGTGAACGTAAATTGTTACTATAAGAGAAGCTCTTTCCACATTCCATGCATTCATATGGTTTCTCCCCTGTGTGGGTCCTTTGATGTGAATGTAATTGGTGACTATCAGAGAAGCTCTTTCCACATTCCATGCATTTATGTGGTTTCTCCCCTGTGTGGGTTCTTTGATGTATGTAAAGATGTCCACTCTGACTGAAGCTCTTTCCACATTCCATGCATTTATGTGGTTTCTCCCCTGTGTGGGTTCTTTGATGTATGTAAAGATGTCCACTCTGACTGAAGCTCTTTCCACATTCCATGCATTCATATGGTTTCTCCCCTGTGTGAGTTCTTTGATGTGAACGTAAATTGTTACTAGAAGAGAAGCTCTTTCCACATTCCATGCATTCATATGGTTTCTCCCCTGTGTGGGTCCTTTGATGTGAATGTAATTGGTCACTATCAGAGAAGCTCTTTCCACATTCCATGCATTTATGTGGTTTCTCCCCTGTGTGGGTTCTTTGATGTATGTAAAGATGTCCACTCTGACTGAAGCTCTTTCCACATTCCATGCATTTATATGGTTTCTCCCCTGTGTGGGTTCTTTGATGTGAACGTAGCGTTCCACTCTCACTGAAGCTCTTCCCACATTCCATGCATTTATGTGGTTTCTCCCCTGTGTGGGTTCTTTGATGTATGTAAAGATGTCCACTCTGACTGAAGCTCTTTCCACATTCTATGCATGTATATGGCTTCTCCCCTGTGTGGATTCTTTGATGTGTGTGTAAAGAGTCTCTAGAAGAAAAGCTCTTACCACATTCTAAGCATGTATATGGTTTTTCCCCTGTGTGGATTCTTTGATGTCTACGTAAATGTACACCCCGACTGATGCTCTTCCCACCTTCCATGCATTTATATGGTTTCTCCTCTGTGTGGGTTTTCTGGTGTTTAGTCAGATATCGACTGAGGCGAAAGCTCTTTCCACATTCCATGCAATGATACGGCTTCTCGCCTGTGTGGATTCTTTGATGTGAACATAAACTTTGAATATCAGAGAAGCTCTTTCCACATTCCATACATTCATATGGTGATGCTTCTGTGTGGAGTCTGCAATGTACGTTTAAGTGAAATTTGGACTGGAATGATTTTCCACAGACAGAACACTTGGTCCTTCTCTTCCCTTTGTTGGTTTCTTCGGGAGTCAGGAGTTCACTAGTATCCTCCTGAGAAGCAGAAGAGTTCTTCTCCCCATTCTCAGATTGGTGTCCCTTTTGCCTTTTCAGTCCCGTTTGATTTCCAAATTCCTCTTTCTCCACAGCAATCTTGACTGTTTCTAACGGCATCATAGAGGGCTCCACAAAATCCTCCTTCTGATCATTCCCTGCTTCAGAAAGAACAAGATTCCATTAGGAGTTGGACACCGAATCCCAGGATCTCATTTGGATAAAGGTGGAAATGCTTCTTACCCGGCAAGGCCACATTCCCATCATCCTCCATCCTGACTTCTTTCTATTCAGGGGACCTCACTCCTTGGTGAAATATACAGCCACCTCCTTAAAAGAGACCAGGAGCTGAAAGGGAGAAAACGAAAACAAGAGCTGAAGTCCCTTTAAATAATGGCATAGTAAAATGATGTCCCTTATATAAAATAACTAAATCAAGATTTGGTTTTTGGAATTTATATTTTGTTTCAGATTTTCAATCCATAGATGACTGAATCCATAGATCAGGGGTAGGCAACCTTTCCCCTTTAAGGGCCAAGGGACTTCAGCTCCCAGAATCCCAGGAGCTATTGGCCAACATGGGACCATTGGCCAACATTGCTGAGGCCTCTGGGAGCTGAAGTCCCTCGACCCTTAAAGGGGAAAGGTTGCCTACCCCTGCCATAGATAAAGAAACCCTAGATACAGAGGGCAAAGCATACAATATAGTGGCACGTATCTACACTTGTAGGGAAGCAAAACCTGACTTGATACTATTACATTTCCTTCTGTTGAGGAATGTACAGTTCACCTCAAACAGGTACAGTGTGCCTTCAGAATCTGTTGGGGTTTGGTTTGATGACACCCCGTAGATACTAAAATCCATAGACACTCAAGTCCCTTTATATACACATGAATATGCATATCTTTCCCTATTCCAAAGTTCTCAGGGCGAATCCCAGACAGAGAAGTCGTGTGTGTGTGATAGAGAGAGATGGAGGGAGGGAGAAATAATTTTTTTAAAAAAGGATTGGATGTGGAGATCAGCCTTGTCTGCGCTGGCTAGGAAATTCTGGGGGCAACTCGAGTATCCTTCCCTGGATCTGACCCAAACTCTCCCCAGTATCTGGCCCACCATTTCCGTGCCCAAGAGTGAGCAAGTAGCCATAGCTGCCATGGCATGAGCTCCAGGGCAACACAGCGGTGGCAGCGGCAGCACTGGGGTCTCGGCCTCAGCCTCAGAGGAATTTTCTGCCTGCAAACACCACCACCTGGGCAATCTAGCAGCAGACGCAGCAGCAGCAGCGTGTTCCGAGGGAGATCGCTGGCAGGTGGGTATAAAAACCCCACCTAGGAACATCTCTGCCCTCGGTAACACAGCGGCAGTGGCGGCAGCGCTGGGACCTCGGCCTGGAGGACTGTCACATGTCTGTAATTTAATATTAGAAGGGCAGAGAAAGAGACACTACACAGTGCAGTTGCCATCTGTTAGGTTGCACTATGTTAGTAGTGAAAGAGCTCTTAAGATAGGACAAGAATCAAGTCCTGATAGAACCTTTAAGCTCCTCTTTCTCAACTCTAAATAATCGCGCCCTTCTTTCTTTGGGGGACGTGAGCTTAACTGGACTTCCTGTTACTACCACCATGTAACGATGTCGGAAATAATCTTGGAGCGGGGATTGATGTTGTGTGGGGTAAGGGAAGGCATAGCGGTGACAGAGTGAAGAAATGTTACAAAAGAAGAGGGGATCAATGCTTAATATCTATCCCTCCTTCAGTTCACTATGCTTCCCAGGATAATGTGGAGAGTGTACTTTCCATTCCACAGCCCCTTACTCTCCTCCTTTGCAATGCCAGGTTGGTCAGGAATAAAACACATAGCATCCACACAGTAGAGGGTTCTGCGCAGGAGGTACCTGCGTCAGTTCCCCCACCACCCTAAACACCTCTGCTGGATGAAACTCCGCAGATGCAATGCATGCAAAGGAGAAAATGAAATTCAACGCGGAGAAATTTAAGGTACTCCACTTAGGGCGGAAAAACGAAAAGTACAAATATACAATAGGGGACACCTGGCTGAATGAGACTACGTGTGAAAGGGATTTAGGAGTCCAGATAGACCACAAGTTGAACATGAGTCAACAGTGCGATGCAGCAGCTAAAAAGGCCAATGCAATTTTAGGCTGCATCAGTAGAAGTATAGTGTCTAGATCAAGAGAGGTAATAGTGCCACTCTATTCTGCTTTGGTCAGGCCTCACCTGGAATAATCCTGTGTCCAGTTCTGGGCTCCACAATTAAAAAAGGCTGTGGAGAAACTGGAGCGTGTCCAAAGGAGGGCAACTAAAATGGTGAAGGGTCTGGAAACCAAGCCCTATGAGGAGAGACTTAGGGAGCTGGGGATGTTTAGCCTGGAGAAGAGAAGGCTGAGAGGTGATATGATAGCCGTGTTTAAATATTTGAAGGGATGTCATATTTAGGAGGGAATAAGCTTGTTTTCTGCTGTTCCAGAGAATAGGAAACAATGGAGCAATGGATGCAAGCTGCAGGAAAAGAGATTCCAGCTCAACATTAGAGGGAACTTCCTGAAAGTAAGGGCGGTTCGACAGTGGAACACACTCCCTCAATGGAGATTTTGGTGGAGTCTCCTTCCTTGGAGGTCTTTAAGCAGAGGCTGGATGGCCATCTGTCAATGGGGATGCTTTGATTGGGAGTTCCTGCATGGCAGAATGGGGTTGGACTGCATGGCCCTTGTGGTCTCTTCCAACTCTATAATTCTATGATTGTAAGGGTCTGGAAACCATGAAGCCCTATGAGGAGAGACTTAGGGAACTGGGTATGTTTAGCTTAGAGAAGAGAAAGTTAAGGAAGGATATGATAGCCTTCAGTTCATTTTTTATATGGTCCAAAACCAGCACATATTTAAATATTGTTTAAATATTTGAAAGCATACCATGCTGAAGATGGAGCAACCTTCTTTTCTGCTGCTCTAGAGATTAGAACATGGAACAGTGGATGTAAACTACAGGAAAAGAGATTCCACCAAACGTTAGGAGGAACTTTCTGACAGAAAGAGCTGTTCAACAGTGGAAGACACTCCCTTGGAGGGTGGTTTAGTCTCCTTCTTTTTAATAAATTTATAATAATATTTAGTTTAGTCTCAATCTGTTTTTCCTCATCCAATCCATTACCGCTCTGAGACAGTCATTGAGAGGAGAGAAACCATCTGAAGTCTGAGCCGACGATCTGGTCATGGAGAAATATATCTCCATGCCTCCGAATGATCTCACCCAGCGGCTTCATACAGAAGTTAAATAGCATCGGGGACAGGATGGCGCCCTGGGGGATACCACAGTTAAGCTCAGTTTTGGAAGAGCAACTAAGAGGAAGGAATGGAACCATTGCAGTGCAGTGCCTCCAATTCCTAACTCTCTCAGGCGATCCAAGAGGATGGAATGGTCTATCATATCAAAGGCCGCTGAGAGATCCAAGAGCACCAACAGGGTCACACTACCCCTGAAAATGCCCAGGCGGAGGTCATTGGCCAGAGCAACTATGGCAGTCTCAACTCCATATCCTGTCCTGAAGCCAGAGGCTGGATGGCCATCTGTCTTGGGTGTTTGGATTGAGAGTTCCTGCATGGCAGAAGGGGTTGGACTGGATGGCCCTTGAGATCTCTTCCAACTCTGTGCTTCTATGATTCTAGGCCCCCTAAATAGCTGCAGCCACAGTCCCTGGAGCTCAGCAAACAGAGACCAGCTACCAAGCGGCACCAGCAAACGAGTTCTGGGTGGGTGTTTAGCCTTCCTCTTAGTTTTGGGCCAACTTTCTAATCTATTAAGGTCATTTTGAATTCTGATCCTGTCCTCTGGGGGATTAGCTACCTCTCCCCCTAATTTGGTGTCCAATGAAAATTTCATAAGCATGTCCTCTATTCCTTCCTGCAAGTCATTGATGAAGATGTTGAACAGCAAAGTGGGCCCAGGACAGAACCCTGTGGCTCTCCATTGGTTACTTCTCTCCAGGATGAAAAAGGCCCAGGACCGACTTTCCAGCCAGTCAACCAGTTACTAAGCCACTTAACAGCTGCCTTATCTGGCCCACATTTCCTCGCTTGTTTGCAAAAATATCATGAGGGAACATGTCAAAGGCCTTAGTGAATTCAAGATCTGCTCCATCCACAGCAATAGGAGGAAAAACAAATTGAAACGGAATCCAGACAAGGGTCCTAATCTGGGGCTGGAGGTGTGTCAACCAGTTCTAACATCTGGGATACTAACCTTTCCAGGGCTATACACAGTATCGCTCCCAAGCGTCCTTTCCGGCCTGCTTCCAATAAACAGCCCTGGTATACGGAAGATCTTAAGGAACGGAAGCGGGCTGTGCAACGACTAGAGCGCATCTGGCGGAAACACCAGCGCTTGTCCGACAGAACACTCCTTCGCTCCCTTTTGAGAGCCTATGGAGTGGCAATAGGTGCAGCAAAGAATTCGTTCTTTGCTGCACGTATTGCGTCCGCGAAGTCGCGTCCAGTGGAGCTGTTCAGGGTTGTAAGAGAGCTAACTCAGCTTTCTCCCTCCCTGAGCCCTATCTTAGAGTCATCTAAGCCCTGCTGTGATGAATTTAATAACTTCTTTGCGGACAAAATCTCTCGGATAAGGCTGATCTTGACGCCAGTATTTCTGCAGACTCCAGAGAGGAGTCCGAAGCGTCTGTGGACCCTGTTATACTGGATCACTTTGAGTTTGTCAGTACCGAGGAAGTGGACAAGATCCTTCGAAGTGTTAGGAAGACGACATGCTCTCTTGATCCCTGTCCCTCATGGCTGGTAGCTCAGGGGGGAGGTGCGGTGTTAACTTTGTTGCACCGCATCGTTAACACATCTCTAAGAGAGGGCAAGTTTCCATCTAAATTAAAATTGGCAGTGGTTAAACCCCTGCTCAAAAAGCCCTCCTTAGACCCCCTGATTCATAACAATTATCGGCCTATATCGCTACTACCTTTTCTGGGGAAGGTGACTGAGAAAGCGGTCGCTTTCCAGCTTCAATCGATCTTGGATGATACCGATTTTCTGGACCCATTTCAAACTGGCTTCCGGGCGAGCTATGGAGTTGAGACTGCCATGGTCGCCTTGGTTGATGACCTCCGTCTGGGCATGGACAGGGGAAGCGTGTCCCTGGTAGTGCTCTTGGACATCTCAGCGGCTTTCGATACCATTGACCATGGTATCCTTCTGGACCACCTGAGGGAATTGGGTATCGGGGGCACTGCTTTGCAGTGGTTCCGGTCCTACCTCTCGGGCAGGTTCCAGTTGGTGGAGCTGGGGGACTGTCGTTCCGATGAGAGGGCCATTACATCTGGTGTCCCTCAGGGAGCAATTTTGTCCCCTTTGCTTTTCAACTTTTACATGAAACCGCTGGGAGAGATCATCCGGAGACACGGGGCGCGGTGTTATCAGTATGCTGATGACATCCAAATTATTTTCTCTGTATCTCCGACTCTTGCAGTAACCAAGGATGGCATCTCTCCTCTTGATGCCTGCTTGGAGTCGGTAATGGGCTGGATGAGGGAGAACAAACTCAGCGTGAATCCAGGGAAAACGGAAGTACTAGTGATAGGTTCCCTAGATTCGGGTGGTGAGATTTGTCATCCGATCCTAAACGGGGTCACGCTCCCCTTTAGGGATTCGGTGCGCAGCTTGGGAGTACTCCTTGACTCATCGCTCCAGCTGACATCTCAGGTGGATGCGGTGGTCAGGAGTGCTTGCTATCAGCTTCGGCTGATACGCCAGTTGCGACCCTACCTGAGTCGTGGGGACCTTGAAACTGTTGTACATGCTTTGGTAACCTCTCAGTTGGACTTCTGCAATGCGCTCTACATGGGGCAACCCTTGTACCAAACCCAAAAGCTGCAATTAGTGCAGAATATGGCAGCTAGATTGGTCGCTGGTAGATCCAGGTCAGACCATATAACACCGGTCTTAAAAGACCTTCACTGGCTGCCTATTCGATTCCGAGCTCAATACAAGGTGTTGGTTTTAACCTATAAAGCCCTAAATGGCTTGGGCCCAGGGTACTTGAAGGACCGCCTCTCCCCACATAATCCGCCCCGCACACTTCATTCGTCCGGAAATAATTTGTTAGAAGTCCCCAGGTCTCACTTGGTGAGGACCTCCCAGAGGGCTTTTTCCATCGTTGCCCCTTCTTCTTGGAACAAGCTTCCTATAGAGCTCCACTCCTCTGTTTCTTTAGCCTCTTTTAAGAAAAATCTAAAAACATACTTATTTCAATTGGCTTTTCCATCCCAGTAACGGTATTTTCCCTCCATGTACCACTCTGTTGATTTTGGATTGTTTTCTGTTCCTTCCTGTTATTTTGTGATTTAGTTGTTTCCTGTTTTCTTCCTTGACCAGTTTCTTATTGTATTGTATTGTATTGTATTATTGTATCATATTGGCCTTTTTTAATTTTTGTAAGCCGCTTTGATCCTTTTTGGAAAGGCGGGGTAGAAATAAAATTTTATTATTATTATTATTCTGGGTGGGGTTACACTCCCCCCAAAAGACTGTCTTTCCATCTTGGGGATGCTCTGGATCTGTTGCTCCAAATGTCAGCTCAGATAGATGCAATAGCCAGGATGGCTGCTATGCCAGCTGCGCCCCTAACTAGAGCTGGAGGGCTTAAAGATGGCAGAGCATGCACTGGTAGCCTCAAGGCTGGACTTCTGCAATGCGCCAAATATTGGGGTATCTCTGTACCAAGTCTGGAAATTTCAGCTAGTTCAAAACATGGCAGCAAAGTGATCCCTGGGACATCCAGGAGTGATCATGTCATACCAATATTAAAATCTGTCCACTGGCTGCCAGTTAAGTTCTGGGCAAAGTACAAAGTGTTGGTTTTTGCCTTTAAAGCCCTCCATGATTTGGGTCCAAGTTCCCCAGAGGATCTCCTGCTCCCATGTAATCTACCCAATTTTGCGGGATCATATATCCCATATGCTCAGGTCCTCTGGCAGACATTTAGTCTTTCTGGAGCCCTGGTGGGCAGTGGGTAAATGCCTGGGCTGCTGCCACTCACTCACAAACCACAAGGTTGTGAGTTCAATGCCAGCCAGGGGCTCCAAGCTCCACTCAGCCTTGCATCCTTCTGAGGTCGCTAAAACCAGGAGACAGCTTCTTGGGGGCAACTGGGTGACACACATTGTAAACTGCTTAGGGAGCGTTTAAGTTCAAATGCCTATAAGAGATGCACTGCTATTGCTACTCCAGTCGGCCAGGACTGGGATGGCCACTGTCCGCCAGAGGAGCATTTCTTCCTTTAGCCGCCCCTAGACTGCAGAATGACCTGCCAGCAAAGATCAGACAGAGGAATATGCTGTTTGAATTTGAAACAGTATTATAGACCAGTCTCTTTGGACAAGCCGATCCAGAAGATTTTTTTAAATCATAAATTTTAAACAATTTTAAACATGGATTGGTCTAATAGGGATGGTCTTGTTTGTTCTTCTTTTAAACCAATGTGTGTTTCAAACTAATTTTGTGTTTTTAACTGATGTTGTGTACTTGCTGACCTGTTCTTCCCCACATTGACCCATGGGGAGAAATAATAATAGCAATAGCAATAATAATAATAATAATATGAAAATATTCCAAAATCTGAAATCTTATTTATTTCTGATCCTGAGCATTTGGGATTGTAAGGAAGACTTAGCCTGTATGGCCAACCTGGGACTGAGAGCCATGGGGCAGAGAGGAAGGGCTCTTGGGGGTCCCCCTCTTTCTCTCTCTCTCAGGGGTCACTTACCTTTCTTAATGTCTGGCTTGGCACTGAGGAAGGCCAGAGGAAGAAGGCCATGGGGCAGAGAGGAGGGGGTCTTGGGGGTTCCCCCTCTTTTCTCTCTTTCTCGGGAGTTGGTTCCCTTTCTGCAGCTGCTGGTGTTCCTGCCTCTCCCTCTGGAGCTCCTTCTGATGGGTCTCTGCCTTTCCCTCACAACCGAACACACAGCTCCTCTTTCCCTCTTTCTCCAACCAAAGTGGTTTCCTCTGGGGAGAAAGAAGAAGGGAAGGAGGCAGGTCAGGCTCTGCCTCCCCAAAGTCCCATCATCCCTCAAGAGCAAAGAGGGGCCCAAGAACTGGATCAGACCCTGAAAAAGAATATCCCCCTCATTCCTCCTGGATCATGACCCCCCCCCCGTGGGACCCCTCCGCCTGAGCCCCCTTGTGACCCCACAAGACTCCAAAGCTGCCCTGGATATATTTGGGGGTTCAGAGGTCCCCCCCAGTTCCTCTCCCCAAGGGACCTTTAACTACTAAATGCAAGGCACCCCCTTCGCATGGGACCAGATCCAGATGTCCTGAGTTCATTTTAACTGCCTTGGCCCTCTGTCCTATGGAATCCAGGGATCTGTAGTTTGTGAGGCCCTTGGAATTTTCTGGTCCAGTCCCCTGAACTCCAGTACAGTGGAACCTCTACTTACGAATGCTTCATCCTACGAAATTTTCGACTTACGAAACGCACCTCCGGAAAAATTTTGCTTCGACTTACGAAAGTGTTCAACTTACGAAAGTCGAAGCCGCGGAGGCGCTGCGTTGTTCAATGGGCTGCCCCTGGAAGCGGAAAGGCTTCTCCGCTTCAAGGGTCTGCCCATTGAACAACCGAGGCCGCGGCTGGAAGGAGGCCTCCTTTTAGCCCCGGCCTCGCTGCTTTATGGGCTTGGTCTCCCAAGGGGAGAAGTCCTCCTTCGCTCGGAGGACCAAGCCCATAGGAGAGCAAGGCCGGTTAAAGGGACGCCGTGGCCGGGAAAAGTGAGGCTGGGACTAAAGGGACGCTGCGGGGGTCCCTTTAGCCTCGGCCTCTGTCTCCTATGGGCTTGGCCTCTGAAACGATTGCTTCGGAAGCCAAGCCCATGGAAAAGGGAGCCGGGGGAAAAGGGACTCCGCGGGTGTCCCCTTTACTCCTTGCCTGGGCTTGGCTTCCGAAGGGAAGCCAAACCCATGGAGAAGGGAGCTGGGGGGGGGGGGGGGGGGAGGAAGGAAAGGGACACTTTCTGGTCCAGTTTCCTGAACTCAAGCACTAGAAATCTCTAGCAGGGAATTCAAAGTCCCTCCACCAGGCTACAAATCCCAGGATCCCACAGGAAGGAGCCACAGCAATAAAAATGGCAGCCAAGCCATACACTAGCTCTGTCGGCATGAAGCCAGGGGAGGTCTGGAACCCTGCCAGACAGGGGATTCTGGGGGCTGCAGTCCAAGAGGAAGAAGCTGCTCTGAGTGGGGGAGCACTGAGGTGAATGCAATGCCCAGCATCCCTCTGTTTGCAGCCATGGGGGCTTGGGGGATGCTGGGGGATGCAGTCCAAGAGAAGCCATCTTGAGCAGAGGAGGAAAAGGGCCTCCTCTTCAGGCTTCCTTTGTTAGGGGGAATGCAACAGACAAGGGGATTCTGGGGGCTGCAGTCCAAGAGGAAGCTGAACTGAGTGGGGGAGCAGTGCCTGCTCTTCAGGGGTGAATGCAACACCCAGAATCCCCCTTTCTGTGGCTGTGATGGAGGCTGGGGGATTCTGGGGGCTGCAATCTGAGAGAAGCTCCTCCTCTTCCTCAGGTTTCTTTTTTTTTAAAAATAGGACTGCAACGCCCATCATTCCCTTTCCTGGGGGATTGTGGGGGCTGCAGTCCAAGCGGAGGCCTGGGGCAGAGCCTCTTCCTCCTTCTTTTGGGGATGGACCTCTAAGAAATAATGGCGCCTCTCCCTCCTAGATAGATCCCAGGCCCTTTGGGGATCACATATCCCATCATGCACCAAATTCCCAGAGGCGGGGGGGGTGCAAGGGGGGAGGAGGAGGGCCCCCAAAATCAGACCCCCTCCCGCTCACTTACTCTCTCCCTCTTCCTTCCACCACCGGAAACGCCCCCTCCCACTTCCGCCTGGTCCTAAAATGGCGGCCTACCATAGAGAGGAGGGACACCAGACTCTATGGTAAACCATAGAGCTATCAACTATGAGGAGGAGGAAGAGGAGGAGCCTCCCAAAGCCCACAGAGATAGGAAAGGATAGAGCTACAGCTGCAATTCTGAAGAAACAAGTTTAAATGAGTTTAAAGACATATCGATACCGATATATTATTATTATTATTATTATTATTATTATTATTATTATTATTATTATTATTATTATTACCCCACCCCGCTGAGCACTATAAAGATATAGATATAGAGACATACAAATAAAAGTATGTCAAATTAGAGAAGCAGACCACCCTCAGTAGATGTCTTCCTTGCGTAGAGTCAAAGGGAAAATTATATATATATATATATATACCATACCTATATGTATAAAATATTATACATATAAAATATATTATATTATATTAATAGAATAATAATTTTATATAATTTTATAATATATATATATATATATATATGTATGGACAGGTTGCTTACCTGTGGCAGTATTTCATCTGCGAATTCACACAAATGGGTTTTACTCTGCGCATGCGCAGCTAGCTCAGAATCTTCTGGAATCACTGGGCAGAAGTTGGACTGCAACTTTTTGGCGGTAGCCCTGCCCACCTCTCTATAGGCCCCGCGTTCCCGCTCTTCCCTCCGTGCCTTTTGTCCGCCGCTTGTGCAGCTAGCAAGGGACTTCGCTGTTCGCAGTGTGCTCACTTCGACTGCTTTCTGGCTTGGAACTGTTTTTTCTGGCTAACGACTACAATTTTTTGGATTGCAACTTGGTCTATTGTTTGATATCTCCGTTTTGACCTTGGCTCATCGACTATTCTTGGATTTTCTTCAAGATCTCGTCTCTGGTAGGAATGGCTTCCTTTAAACAGTGTGTACCTTGCCATTCGACGATTCCTACTTCTGATCAGCACGAGGAGTGGGGCTTTTTTGGGAGAGGCTCATAATTATAATAATATAATATAATAACAATAAATTTTTATTTATAACCCGCCCCTCTGCGTGGCAATCGGGGCGGGGTACAGCAATTTTAAAATAGAACAAAGTTAAAAACATTCCATTATCCCATACTCCCACCCTCCCATCCCCTTAAAACAGAATTAAACAATAACTAGTTAAAATAAAATACAATATTGAAAACAATGGCAGCAAATGATATAAAGAGTCAGGCTTGCAGGTCAGGGACCCATCCCCAGGCTGACCATTATTCCGGGAAGGCCTGCCAGAAGAGATCCATCTTTACTGCTTTCTTGAAGGCAGCAAGAGTGGTAATCAGACGGATCTCATCCGGCAGGCTATTCCAAAGTCTAGGAGCGGTTGCGGAAAAGGCCCTCTGGGAGGTCTGGGACAGTCTAGTTCTTTTTGGCTGTAGCAGATTCCTCCCAGAGGACCGCAGGGCGCAGGGGGGATCATATGGGGAAAGGCGGTCCTTAAGATAAGATGGACCCAAGTCATGTAGGGCTTTAAAGGTCAAAACCAACAATGTTGTAAAAATATGAACCCACAGGCCTTGAAGAATAGGATTGTGAAACTGCGGGCGGCATTGTGGGAGAAGGCCCTCAGACCCCCAGCCGACCCCTCAGCTAAAACTTTGATTTCTTCACCTGTTGCGGGCCCTTCTAAAGATTCTGGCCGTGAGAGAGGAAGGTCATAGTAATATGCACACACATATATATGGACAAGTTGCTTACCTGTAACTGTATTTCTTTGAGTGGTCATCTGCAAATTCACACAAATGGGGTATCTCTGCACCTGAGCAGCTAGTTCGGAAAGTTCTGGTATCACTGGGCAGATCTTGGATTGCAACTTTTTGGCAGTAGCTCCGCCCACCTCTATAAAGCCCCTGGCGTTCCCTCTCTTTCTCCAGTTCCAAAATGGATGCCGCTAAGCAGCGACAGAAGGAATTTTGTAGTTAGAGCAGGGCACGACTGAGGGGAGGATTACCTTCGTGATAAGTGGAAACAGAGGAAAGGCGTAGAACACCCTCCCGCACCACTCGAACCGGAAGACATCGCCTCGAGAGGTCCGGGCCGGAATCCAAGAACAAAACTCTCAGTTGCGGGTTCTCCTTGGTAGCGAAAAGGTCAATCTCTGGTCTGCCCCAGATGGAGAAGAGGTGCAAGACCACTTCAGGATGGAGGCACCACTCGTGGCAGGGGTTGCTAGACCTGCTGAGTTTGTCTGCTAGGTCGTTGTCCTCTCCCGGCTGGTGCACCAACTGTAACAGAATCTTGTTCTCGATGCACCAGTTGCAAATGCATATAGTGATTTGCAGAAGAGTCGGGGACTTGGTGCCTCCTTGTTTGTTTAAATAAAACATGAAGGTGGTGTTGTCTGTTAGCAGGAGCACCACCTTGCCAGCCAGTTCTGTCTAAAATGCCCTGAGCGCTTTTTCTACCACCAACCTCTCTAGAGCGTTGATGTGAGAGATCTTTCTTCCAGAGACGACAGTCCTTTGACGGTCAGGTCCTGTGAGTGCACTCCCCATCCTTCCTGCGATGCATCCATTGTCAGGTTGACCTCTGGTTGAGGCATCAGGAAGGACATCCTGGAGCAGTCATTGGTTGGCTGGAGCCACCAACACAGTGATGAGGCTACTAGCTTTGGGACAGTGAGCCACTTCAATGGGGAGTCGCAGGTAGGATCAAATGATGGTAGGAACCACAATTGTATTGGTCTTAGGCGGACTCTTGCCCAGGGCGTGATGGAGGTCGTTGATGCTAAATTTCCCAATGCCACCTGAATGTGGTGGGCCCTGATGCGCCAATGTCTGAGGCAAATGTTGATGGCATTGGCCAGTGTCTGGAACCTGTCTTCTGGAAGGAAGGCCTTGGTTTGTGCTGAGTCCAGAATGGCACTGATGAACTTGATGCAGCGTGAGGGGGTCAGGTTCAATTTCTCTCTTTTGACCATCAACTTGAGGGAGTCCAGCAGAGACAGAGAAAGCTGGATGTCCTCCTGAAGTTTCTGTTGGGACGGCGCCGAGAAAAGCCAGTCATCCAGGTAGGGGAAGACTGTGATGCCTCTTTGGTGGAGATAGGCCGCTACTGGCGCCATGCACTTGGTGAAAACCCTCGGGGCTGAAGAGAGTCCAAACGGAAGGGCCTTGTACTGATAGATGTCGGTCCCGACTGCAAAGGTGAGGAACCTCCTGTGATCCTGTTGGATGCTCACATGGAAGTATGCGTCCTTGAGATTGACAGTCCCAAACCAATGGCCCTTCTATAGGAGGGGTAGAATAGAGAGTTATCATCCTGAAATGTCGGTACTGAACAAAAAAGTTCAAACTCCTTAAATCCAAAATGGGCCTGGTGCCAGAGTCCTTTTTAGGAATGGTGAAGTAGCATGAGTCGAAACAGTGTCGGGCCCGAGAAGAGTGTACGGGCTCAATGGCACCTTTCTGTATTAAGGTGCACACTTCGTCGAGTAGGGTGTCTGAGAGGCTGGTGAACAGAACAGCTCTGGTGGGAGGGAGCTCCTCGAACTCGAGGTCATAGCCTCTACAAACAACGTCTAACACCCAAGAGTCGGAGGTGATTGAGGCCCAGGTCTTATAAAAGGCCTTTAATCTGTCCCCAAAGGGAGATTCGGCAAAGTGCGCAGCCCCATCTCATAATCTCCTCTTGCCCGAGTTGTAGGGCTTCTTAATAATAATAATAATAATAATAATAATAATAAAATTTATTTATACCCCGCCCACTGGTAATCCAATCCGGGCGGCTTACAATTAAAACATACAGTACAGAATAAAACATACAATATGAGCAAACCCTCCCCCCCTTAAAACAAAATTAAATCAAACCAATATAAAAACAACAATTCAAGTTAAAATATTAAATTATCCAACCCAGTGACTCCACAAGCCTGACACGACGATCCTCCCATCACTTGATGGGGCCACGTGAGGATCGTCTCTTGGATAGCTATTAATCGAGGCTGGAAGGACTGATCTAGTATAACTAGTCTGGAAAGGCCTGCTGGAAGAGATCCGTCTTGACAGCCTTTTTAAAGCTGTCTAAAGATGTTAAAAGACGGATCTCGTCCAGCAGGCCGTTCCAGAGCTTAGGCGCAATAACAGAAAACGCCCCCTGGGAGGTAGCCACAAGCCTCGATTTCTGAGGCTGTAGCAAATTCCTCCCGGAGGATCGAAGAGCGCGGGGAGGATTATACGGGAGAAGGCGGTCCCTGAGATAGCTTGGACCCAAGCCATTTAGGGCTTTGAAGGTGATAACCAACACCTTGGACCTGGCCCGGAAGCTGATAGGCAGCCAGTGGAGGGACCTCAAAACCGGAGTGATGTGATCCCTCCGAGATGTTCCTGAAACAAGTCTGGCTGCCATGTTCTGTACCAGCTGTAATTTCCGAACCAGGCATGAGGGTAGCCCCATGTAGAGTGTGTTGCAGAAGTCGAGGCGTGAGGTTACCAACGCGTGCACCACAGTTTCGAGATCCCTTACTTCCAGAAACGGGCGCAGCTGGCATATCAGCCGAAGGTGATAACAGGCGCTCCTGACCGTCACATTAACCTGATTCGTCATCAGGAGCGACGAGTCGAGGAGCACCCCCAAGCTGCGAACACAGTCACTGGAGGAGAGCGTGACCCCATCCAGGACTGGAGGTTGCAACCCAATTCTTGGTTTTGGGGCCGCTACCGTGAGCACCTCCGTCTTGTCTGGATTCAGCTTCAATCTGTTTTTCCTCATCCAGCCCATTACCGCCCCAAGACATTCATTGAGAGAAGAGATGCCATTGGAATTCGAGACCGACGAACGAGATATGGAGAAATAGATTTGGGTGTCATCAGCGTACTGATAACCATAACTCCGTATAATCTCACCCAGCGGCTTCATATAGATGTTGAACAACATCAGGGTCAAAATAGCTCCCTGAGGGACCCCACAAGTGAGGTCCCTCTTGCTGGAGCTACAGTCCCCGAGCATCACCCTGTGGGACCGACCCGAGAGGAAGGACCGGAACCACTGCAAAGCAGTGCCTCCGATACCTAACCCCCCCAGGCGGTCCAAGAGGATGCTGTGATCTATTGTATCAAAGGCCGCTGAGAGATCTAGGAGCACCAACAGGGTCACACTACCCCTGTCGATGCTCAGATGCAGATCGTCGGTCAAGGCAACCATGGCAGTCTCAACCCCAAAGCCTGTCCTGAAGCCAGTTTGAAATGGGTCTAGATAATCGGTTTCATCCAAGACTGCCTGGAGCTGAAGAGCAACTGCTCTCTCGATCACCTTGAGGTCTTCTTCCTGAGGTCTTATCGGTACCATGGCTGTGGTTGCTCACGCCAGCCTGATGAAGAAGAGGAAGAATGAGAAGGTTGACGCCATCTTGACTGACCTTGGCCCTGAGGCTGATGTTCCAGTTGTTGGTACTGACGTTGATACGGTTGGTATTAGGAACGTTATGGGGCTCATACCGTCGCCTAGATGACTGGAAGGTAGAGGACATGCTGTGCTTTCTTGCTGTGGTCTTCATTCGGTAGCGAAAGTTCACCTTCTCGTCCATCTCCTTGTTAAAGAGGCTGGAGTCATCAAAGGGCATGTCCTCTATGGCAGTCTTTGCTTGAGGAGTCAAATCAGAAGCCCTAACCCAAGCATGGTGGTGGAGAGCCACAGATCCGGAGAGAAACTTGGCAGCGCAATCAGTGGAAGTACACGCTGGTATTATCTGTTGGCCACCCACGGCATGTATTTCGGCCTGGATGACCATCACAAAGGGCTTATCTTTGTCCGGGACACGGGCCAGAATGGGTTCCAACTTCTCCATCAGGTGTTGAACGTAGGCACCCATACAGACACCATAGTTCGCCACCTTGAGATCCAAGACTGCTGCCACATAGATCTTTTTAGCGACGGCATTGAGCTTCTTGCCCTTTCTATCTGTAGGAGAAGTGGAGATCCGGGGTGTAAATGTCAGCTGGGCACTTTCCACAATTGCGGAGTTTGGGCGGGGGTGGTCAAACAACCAAGAGGGAACGGGATGAAATCCTGTAAAAGTTCTCAGTCCTCCTAGAAGTGGAAGTGACTGTAGCTAGTGTTACCCAAGATCTTTTGGTGATCTTTTCAAGGGATGGAAGATATGGGATGGCCAGTGGAGTTGGCACTTTCCCATGGACCCGTTTCTCTATTTGGTCCAATGCCTCTTCATCATCACGGGAGATGTCCAACTTGAGCACATTTGCCATCCTGATTACCTGGTCAGTGAATGACCTGATGTCATCTGTAGGAGAGGACGAGGCCAGATTCGTCATTTGCGGTACCGGGCTGGGTGATCTTTCTGGTTTGGAATTGGGTGTTTGTGATCAGGACCGAACCGATGAGCAGCTCAAGGCTGGAGAGTCATCTGGCGATCTCAGGAGCGGTCTGCTAGCCAACAAAGAGGCATGTTGAGGCAGGACCAGTGGCGAAGACTCTCGTGATGGAAGCACCTCACGAAACCAGTGATTATCTAGCTCAGGGGTAGGCAACCTTTCCCCTTTAAGGGCCGAGGGATTTCAGCTCCCAGAATCCCAGGAGCTATTGGCCAACATGGGACTATTGGCCAACATAGCTGAGGCTTCTGGGAGCTGAAGTCCCTCGGCCCTTAAGGTTGCCTACCCTTGGTCTAGCTGGTTCAACTGTTCAGGCTTGAGTGTTATAAACCAATTCTGGGAAACCGCTGCATAAAAGGTTTGCTCCTGCCTTAGTTCCATCCCAGCTAGGTCTGCATGGAGGCCAAGGGAGGTCATCCAACAGCATTCAGTCCTCAGAAGTGCTCAGTACTGGTTGGAGGGACGAGTGAGGAGTCAGTCATGGTAGTTCCTGATCTGGTATCTGATCTGGTATCTCCCTCTCAGACTTGGAATTGACACAAACTGATGGTGTGGAGGGTTTCGGTGTTGAGATGACCGGGGCAGGTCCTGAACTCGAAGATGCCAGAGGGGTCTTGGAACACTCCACGAGTCGGTGTCTTGGTTGCCTCTTAGGGGAGGTAGACCAGCCTCTTTTAGAAGATCAGCGTGGAGAGGTGGATCGGGCTCTTTTAGAAGAGAGTGAACCTGGAGAGACCTCCTCAATGGGCTCAAATTGTTTTCTTTTCGAGGTTTTCTTTCCTCCTCCATCACTTCATTCTTTCTCATCGTTAGAAGTCTTTTTCTCCTTTGAAGACTTCTCTCCAGATCTCTCCTTGGTCCTGCCTCTGTCATGATCCTTCTTCTTCACCAAGGAAGAAGGTCCCTTGCCAGGGGAGGCAGCGGTAGGCTCCGATGCAGGCCTAAGAGCTTGTTCCCATAGAGCGGCCTTTAGTTTTAATACCCCGTTTTTTAAGGCTTGAGTGATCATGCCTTTACACATCAGGCAAGCCTTAGGGTTATGAGCCTCACCAAGGCAGAAAACACATTGATCGTGGCGGTCAGAGGTTGGAATCTTCCCACCACATGAGAAACAGCGCTTAAAAGATTCCATCTCCATAAACAATCCAATCCACAAGACAAAAACGTTGGTCAGAAAAATGATCACAGAAGTCGCAATCCAAGGGTGAGTCAAGTCAGAAATATGATCAAAAGCCATTAGGTCGAAGGTTTTTCCAAAGAGGAATGAGCAACTCTACAACGAAGTTCCTTGCGAGCTGCAATTGCAGCAGACGAAAGGAACTGGAGAAAGAGTGGGAACACCAAGGGCTTTATAGAGGTGGGTGGAGCTACTGCCAAAAAGTTGCAATCCAAGATCTGCCCAGTGATACCAGAACTTTCTGAGCTAGCTGCGCAGGCACATATATACCCGTATTTTCCGGTGTAAAAGACGACTGGGTGTAAAAGACGACCCCAAACTTTTCCAAGTTAAAATATGGAGTTTGGGATATACTCACCGTATAAGACTACCCCTCTTCCAACAGGGGGAAATGAGAAAGTGTTGGGGGGAAGGACTGCCAATATACTAGGTGATGCGGCCAAGTAAGTGACCCTGGGCATGTCACTCACTCTCAGCCTTATAGGATGGTAATGGCAACCCCCATTTGAAGAAACATGCCAAGAAAACCTCATTATAAGGTTGCCTTAGGGTGACAATAAGTCAGAAAGGACTTGAAGACACAAAGGAGCAACAAAAAAGTCTGCAATTGTTTCATAGGTAGTACATGGGACTAGGAGCCAGCATGGTGTAGTGGTTTGAGTGTTGGACTACCACTCTGGAGACCTGGGTTTGATTCCCCACTCTGCCATGAAACCCACTGGGTGAACTTGGACAAGTCACACACTCTCAGGCTAAAGGGAAGGCAATGACAAACCTCCTCTGAACCAGTCTTACCAGGAAAACCCCAGGATAGGGGTTTGTCTTTTATCCACTGCTGCCTCCTTCACCTTTTATCCGCTGCTGCTTCCTCCTCCTGCCTCACACCACACTACACCACCCCTTTCTCCTCCCCCCTCCTCCTCCTCCTCCTCTAACCTGGACTTCCTCTCTTCCTCCTCCTCCCGTCTCATGCCACACCACCCCTTCTTCTTCCTCCTTCTCCACCCGGCGAATAAGACGGCCCACAACATTGGAGAAGATTTTCCTGGGTTAAAAGTAGTCTTATATGCCAGAAAATACAGTAACCCATTTGTGTGATTCACAAAGACAATGAAGAAGATGGACAGGTTGCTTACCTGAAACTGTATTTCGAGTGGTCATCTGTGAATTCATACTAATGGGTTATCTCTGCGCATGCGCAGCTAGCTCGGAAAGTTCTGGTATCACTAAGCAAAACTTGAGTTGCAACTTTTTGGCAGTAGCTCTGCCCACCCTATAAAGGCCCCTGGCGTTCCCACTCTTTCCCCAGTTGCGAAACGTATGCCGCAAATCAGCGACAGCAGGAATTAGCAATAAGCAGGACACGACTGCGGGGAGGATGGGCAGGATTTGTGTGAATTCGCAGATGACCACTCAAAGAAACATGATTACAGGTGAGCAACCTGTCCTTGTTCTTTGTCGTCTCTGAGAATCACACAAATGGGTTAGAGTTAGACTGACAAGCTTCGGTCAATGGAGGAGAGAGTGTCCAGACACCAATCTTGTAAATGAAACAACCAGAGATTTATTAACAACAATAAAACTTTAAACTTTGAAAGTGCATTTATTGGTGTCATTTTTCTTGCTTTTAGAGCATATAAAACATGCAATGTACTCAAACGTCAATATAACCCAGAAAGCAACACTGCCCTCCCAAAGCCTGCAATCTGCCTGGCCCTGGTGTCCAGCCTGTAATGCTTGATGAAAGTCAATGGCTAGGACCAGACAGCAACCTTGCAGACATCCTCCAGAGGCACCTCAGTCAGAAAAGCAGAGGATGTAGCTACCACCCTAGTTTACTGTGCTCGCACCCGGGCCGGAAGGGTATTCCCTGACAGTTTATGACACAAGTGGATGGTAGCAGCCACTCACTTAGAGAACCTCTGAGCAGTCACAGGTAGTCCATTTTTGGCCTCTGTGTAACAGACAAATAGTCTCTTGGAGAATCTCAAACCCAAGGTCCTATCGAGGTAGAAAGCCAATGCTCTCCGAACATCCAGGGTGTATATGAGGCATTCGGCATCAGTCGTCAGGTTCAGAGCCAGGGTGGGCAACACAATCTCCTGATTGATATGAAAAGCAGACACCACCTTAGGAAGAAAAGTGATGTCGGTACAGAGGACCACCTTGTCCTTGTGGCAAGCAGAGGTGATGGCCACTAAGAAAGCTGTTTTCCAGGTCAGTAATCTTAAGTCTATGCTGGCTTGGGATCTAAAGGCTTGGTAGAAAGGTGGGAAAGCACCAGTTCCGGGCTCCATGCAGGGGTCGGTGCCGAGGATGGAGGGTGGAGGTTGTTAAACCCCTTAAGGAATCTCTTCACAAGGCACTCCTTGAAAAAGGAAGGTCTGCCCTCAAACTGGTAGTGTGAGCAGATGGCAGACAAATAGCACTTGATGGATGTGAGACACAGTCGCAAGTCAGCAAGAGTCATTAAAAATTCCAAGACTGTTGGGACCGAGACACAGGGTGGAGACAGGTCTCTGGTAGAGAGAAAGTCCAGGAACTTGTTGCATTTAAAAAGATAGGACTTACTTGTGGAAGGTTTTTGGGCAGCCTGGATGACAGTCCGTACCAAATCTGGGAGGGTCTCTAGGGATGGATTATCCAGGGGAAGCAACTCAATATCTGGATGTCGGACTTAGCCTGTTGGGATTTATAGTCAAAGTGGAAATGTAGAGATATGGGAAAGTTTCTAACTGTGAAAGTTTTAGCCTGCAGGTGGATTATACAAAAACAAAATAGCCAAGGTCAGCCTGTGCCTGAGAACACAGGATGCAAGAAGAAAACAGATTAGGTCATCAGAGTGTGTGAGAACCACTGGTTACATAACACAAGACACAGGAAGAAGGCTGGGTTTAGAAGCTGTTTAGCAAATGTCAATAAAGGTATCACCCTGGGGGTGGAGTTTTTTCTTGAGTGGCTTGCTGGGCTTGGCACGGAGTTTTCTTTGTCCTAATGGCTTTTCTACAATGTAAACTGAAGATTAAAGAACCTATTTTTGAAAGAGAATTTGGTCTCTGGTCTGGTTCATGGAATGCTGGAAGGCTGTAGCAAGTTACAGATCCAGAGATGTATGGAGCTGATGAAAGGCAGTCCTGCATACACTTTGCACACTTTTTAACCATAAATCAACATAGCCTCCACGTAGGGATAGACGGTTGGGACACAACTCAAGGTGGCGATATTCCTCCCGGGCAAGGTGTAGCAGAGCAGCAAACCATGGCTGTCTCGGCCACCATGAGGTGATGAGGATGGCATTGGACCTGTCCATTCTCATCTTTGCTAGGACTTTTGTGATGAGTGGAAATGGGGAGAAAGCATAGACTGGTCCTGCAACTGGAACTGTCACTCTTGAGGTGGGTAGGGCCTTTGTTGGTACGTGGGGCACCATGGGTGATGACCTCCATAGAGATGCCTGGGAGGCTGGAATGAAGATGAGGACATGCTGTGCTTCTTGGTGGCCACCTCATGAGGTACCTAAAGTTTGGTTTCTCATCTGTCTCTTTGTTGAAGAGGCTGGAATCATCGAACGGCATGTCTTCAATGGCAGTTCTGGCTTGCGGTGTCAAGTCTGAGGAACGGAGCCAGGCGTGTCTGCGAAGGGCCACCGAGCCCAATAGGATCTTTGCAGCGCAGTCAGTAGAGTGGCATGCAGAGATAATCTGCTGTCCTCCCAAGGCGTGCGTCTCAGACTGGATCGCCATAGCCAAGGCCTTGTTTTCATCAGGGATGAAATCCAGCAAGATCTCCAACCTTTCCATCAGGTGCTGGACGTAGGCTGCTATGCAGGCCACATAGTTGGCTACCTTTAGGTCCAGAACCGCCAAGGCGTTAAACTTCTTAGCCAAGCCATTGAGTTTCTTTCTCTCCCTGTCAGTGAGAGAGGAAGAAGTCCTAGGTGTGAAGGCCAATTAGGAGCCCTCTACAATGGCCGAATTAGGCCTTGGGTGTTCGAACAGCCACGTCAGGGTCGAGGAGGAGATGCGGTAGAGGTTCTCGGTCTTCCTCGACATGGATGGAACAGTGGCTGGGGTGGACCAGGAGCGTTTAGCGATCTTTTCCAGCAATGGGAGATACGCAATAGTAGGTGATGTTAGGACTTTCCCATGGATCCTCCTCTCGATCGACTCAACTGCCTCTTCGTCAATATGGCTGACCTCAATCTTGAAGGTGTTGGCCATGCGGACAATCTGGTCTGAAAATGACCTGACATCATCTGTCGGGGAGGAAGAGGCCAGCTTGACCAGATGCATTGGGCTCGATGGCCTGTCCACTCCAGATTCAGGGGTCGAGGAAGGTGACTCCCTGAAGGAGCAGCCCGAACCCGGGGAGTCTTCAGGTGTCCTGGGGAGCAGTCATCATGTGTAGGGGGACTCCCGGAGGGGTGGAAGGTGTGGAGACTAACTGCCGGCTGTAACGGTAGCAGTGGAACAGCAGGACGCTGCCAGTCACATCAGAGTTGGTCCGGGTCGACGGACAGGAGGTACCAGCCAGTGCGGGAATCATACATCAGGTCCGGGTATTGTTGAAGGAGGGCATCCTGTGGGAAGGCCCCTTCCTCCAGCCTGGCCTCTTCATCTGCCTCAATCCTGAGGGAAGCTTGATCCCGATGCTGGGCTTGAACCCTAGGGCTCCCATGGGTCCTAGTCCGAGGGCTTTTGATGTCTGCCCAGTCATTTTGGTATGGAGTCAGGGATGATGGTTCTGTCTCTCGAATTTCTCCCTCTGACTAGATATGGACATGCACTGAAGGAGTTACGGGCTGGAGCAGAGACAATGCTTGGTCTGGATCGGGAGGTTCTAGCCAGCACCATAGGCTGTTTATGGTCTGAATCCTTCAGCAGAGAAGCCAAATGGGCTCTTTTCAAAGCTGAACGACCAGCGGATCCAGCTCCCTTAGCCTGCCGATGCTTCCATTTAGAGGTCTTCTTTGGACCTCCATCTCCACAGTCTTTTTCAGACTTAGAGGTCTTTTTGTCTTTAGGTGACCTCTCTCGGGGCCTCCCTCTTTCCCTCTCCTTCTCCTTCCTGGAGATAGAGGGAACCGCAGCCGAGGTACCTTGCGCTGCAGGGACAGAGGCCAGTCTCAGGGCCTGTTCCCACAGGGCTGCCTTCAGCTTGAGGTCCCAGTTCTTGAGGGCCTGATTGGTCATCACCTTACAATGCGGGCAGGCCTTCACATTGTGGGCCTCACCCAGACACAAAACACACTGATCATGGCGATCGGCGGTGGGGATTTTGGCGCCACGCTTGTTGCAACGCTTGAAGGAAGCCATTTTGTAAAAACGAACAGCAAAAATCAGCAAGCAAAATCGAAGTCAAAAGGTCCAATGTCAAGTGATCAGCGACAATCTCAAGTCCAAGATCCAAAAGAGTAGGTAGTCAAAATCCAGAGAAATGGTCAGAAATCAGCCATTAGGTCCAATTCAAAAGTGAAACAAGCAACTCTGAGCAAAGTTCCTTGCTAGCTGCTAACGCAGCAGACGAAAGGGACTAGAGAAAGAGCGGGAACGCCATGGGATTTATAGGGTGAGCGGAGCTACCACCAAAACGTTGCAAATGAAGTTCTGCCTAGTGATACTAGAAGTTTCTGAACTTGTTGCGCAGGTGCATCCCACACCCATTTGTGTGATTTGCAGAGACCATGAAGAATTTGTATTTTATATGTTCTGTATCTTTATAATTTATAGATATATTCTATAGAAAATATTTGATAATTTATATATTCTGTATCTTCATAATCTATAGATATATCCTACAGCGGATAATTTGTATTTTATATAATAAATAAATAAATAAATAAATAAATAAATAAAATTTTATTTATATCCCGCCTTTAGCCGACGCTATCCAGGCAGCATACAATTTAAAATACAATCCCATACAAATGAACATATCACCCCCCCTTAAAAATATATTAAATCAATGACAGATTAATATTAACTTAAAGACACCAAACAAATTAATACAATAAAACAAAGGCACTCTGAGTATACAAAGGACGATCTGATGGGATAATCTAATGGAGTATCTAATAAGATATCTAATGATATATCCAATAGTATATCTAATAGTGGGAGAGATTATAAGAATGTCATTCCGGGAAGGCCTGCCAGACGAGATCCGTCTTGATGGCTTTTTTAAAGCCATCTAAGTTGGTTATCTGGCGGATCTCCTCCGGCAGAGCATTCCACAATCTAGGGGCGGTGGCGGAAAAAGTCCTCTGGGAGGTTGCCGCCAACCTAGTTCTTACTGGTTGAAGCAGCTTCCTCCCAGAGGACCTGAGGGCACGGGGCGGATTGTATGGAGACAGTCGATTCCTTAGGTAAGATGGGCCCAGGCTTTAAAGGTCAATACCAACACCTTATACTGTGCCTGGAAACTAATCTGGCCTTAAAAGTCACTCCACCACCCCCACCCCAGGAACACCTACCAGCCAGCCAGTCAGCCAGCCAGCCGGAGGACTCTGGAGGACTGTGGAAATAGCTTTCTTTCCCCATTACACCGGGGTAAAAGGCAGCTGAGAAGGGAGTTGGGGTGTGGCCAGGAGTGTCTGGCCTTATGAGAGGCCGGGCAAGGATTTAAAATGCCTGCCCAGAAAACCTGCCTCCAGAGGCACTCCAGACACCACAGCACCGGCAACGAGGCTGCAGGAAGGCTGGGTGGAGGCTGAAGCCCGCCCAAGGGACCATCTTCTCCTGCGGAGGAACAAAGCAGCTTCAAAAGCAGCTTCATTTATATACCGCTTCATATCACGCTATGGGATGTCTAAGCGGTTTACAACTGTGAGCTGATTGCCCCCCAACAATCTGGGTACTCATTTTAGCGACCTCGGAAGGATGCAGGCCTGAGTCGAGCCTCAGCCCTGGCTGGTATTGAACTCGCAACCTTGTGGTCTATGAGTGAGTGGCTGCAGGACAGGCATTTAACCACTGCGCCACCAGGGCTGATTTGTGGCGGAGAAGTACAGGCCTCGGAGTTTGCATCTGGGCCTTTAGCTACTCCGCTTCAGGTGGCTTTGCACTCCACCGCTTTACTTGGGGCTGGGAAGGAGGCGGGAGTGGCTATTGGAGTTGTGTTGGGGAACGGGAGATATGGTCGGAACAGAGCGAACAAATGTTACAAAAGAAGACAGGATTGCTGTTTGAAAGCTATCCTGCCTTCAGTTCCCTCTGTTTCCCAGAATGGTTTGGAGAACAGACCTTCCATTCCACAGAACTTCACTCTGCTCCTCTGCAATGCCAGGTCGGTCAAGAATAAGACCCATGTTATCCATGATCTCCTCTTGGATGAGGATTCCGACCTGGCATGCTTTACAGAGACCTGGCTGGGAGAGGATAGCGCAGTTATCTGGGCGCAGGCCCTCCCATCCGGGAACTCTGTCAGTGAGCAGGTGAGGGAGCTGACGCAGTTACCCCCTGCGGCAAATCCCTTACTTAACTTGACGATGGCCTGCTGTGATGCATTTAACAACTTCTTTGCAGATAAAATCTCTCAGATAAAAGCTGACTTAGACGCCAAGCTTTTTACAGAAAGTATAGATGAGGTGTCCAGCGACTCCACCGATGTAATTATACTGGATCAGTGGCAACCTGTTAGTACTGATGACGTGGACAAGCTCCTTGGTAGGGTGAGGAAACAACCTGCCCTCTCGACCCTTGCCTATCATGGCTGGCCGTCCAGGGGGGGATGCATTGCGGAAGTTCCTTGCAGACATCATCAATGCATCCTTCAGGGAAGGACATATTCCATCTTGTTTGAAGGAGGCGGCTGTTAGGCCGCTTCTGAAAAAACCTTCCCTGGACCCCCTGGATATGAAGAACTATAGGCCAGTCTCTTTGCTACCATTTTTGAGCAAGGTTATTGAGAGGGTGGTGGCTCTTCAACTCCAAGCTGTCTTGGATGAAACCAATTATTTAGACCCATTTCAAACTGGCTTCAGGACAGACTTTGGGGTTGAGACTACCATGGTTGCCTTGACCAATGATCTGCCTCTGAGCATCAAAAGGGGTAGTGTGACCCTGTTGGTGCTCCTTGACCTCTCAGTGGCTTTTGACCTAATAGAACATGGCATCCTCTTGGACCGCCTGAGGGGGTTAGGTATCGGAGGCACGGCATTGCAGTGGTTCCGGTCCTTCCTCTTGGGCAGGTCCCAGAGGGTGCTGCTCGGGGACTGTAGCTCCAGTAAAGGGGAGCTCACCTGTGGGTTTCCACAGGGGGCTATTCTGTCCCCAATGTTATTTAACATCTATATGAAGCCGCTGGGTGAGATTATTCGGAGTTATGGAGCTGGGTGTTATCAGTACACTGATGACACCCAGATCTATTTCTCCGTGTCTCGTTCGTTGGCCTCGAATTCCAATGTCATCTCTTCTCTCAATGAATGTCTTCGGGCGGTAATGGGCTGGATGAGGAAAAACAGATTGAAACTGAATCCAGACAAGACGGAGGTGCTCACGGTAGCGGCCCCGAAACCAAGAATTGGGTTGCAACCTCCAGTCCTGGATGGGGTCGCACTCTCCTCCAGTGACTGTGTTTGCAGTCTGGGGGTGCTCCTTGACTCGTCGCTCCTGATGACAAATCAGATGAATGCGATGGTCAGGAGCGCCTGTTATCAGCTTCGTCTGATACGCCAGCTGCGCCCTTTTCTGGAAGTAAGGGACCTTGAGACTGTTGTGCACACGCTGGTAACCTCACATCTGGATTTCTGTAACGCGCTCTACACGGGGCTACCCTCGTGCTTGGTTCGGAAACTACAGCTAGTACAGAATATGGCAGCCAGATTAGTGTCTGGAACATCTAGGAGGGACCATATTACTCCGATTTTAAGGTCCCTCCACTGGCTGCCCATAAGTTTCCAGGCCCAGTACAAGGTGTTGGTTATCACCTTTAAAGCCCTAAATGGCCTGGGTCCAAACTATCTCAGGGACCGCCTTCTCCCCTATAATCCTCCCCGCACACTCTGGTCCTCTGGGAGGAACTTGTTGCAGCCACAAAAAGCTAGGCTTGCGGCTACTTCCCAGAGGGCTTTTTCTGTTGTTGCCCCCAGACTATGGAACGGCCTGCCGGACGAGATCCAGCAATTGACATCTTTAGACAGCTTTAAAAAGGCTGTCAAGATGGATCTCTTCCAGCAGGCCTTTCCGGGACAGATAATCCAGCCTCAGGAATTTTTCCCTTAAGTGGGCCTCCAGGCTTTCAAATTTAAAATGTAATGAAGAGTCGCTGCTGCACTGTGGAATTGTTTTTAAACATTATTGTTGTATTTTATATTGTATGTTTTAATTTGTAACTGATTTAATAACTTTTTAAGGGGGGGGAGGGAATTAGATTTTATTGTTGTATGTTATATTTTACTGTTGTTAGCCGCCCCGATTGATCCGATGTCATTTGGGAGAGAGACACTAGGCCCAGCACCATCGGTCCTGGAATAAGAAGAACCCTTCTTAAAGGATGGGTGGGATTTGGGATTTTTATGTTGTTTAGATTGTATTAATATATCTGTATGGAAATTTCAATGTTGTAAGCCGCCCCGATTGCTCTGCAGAGGGGCGGGATATAAATAATAATAATAATAATAATAATAATATAACATTTTATTTATACCCCGCCCCTTTGAGATATTATTATTATTATTATTATTATTATTATTATTATCTCAAAGGGGCGGGGTATAAATAAAATTTTATATCATTATTATTCTTATTAATTGGCAGCCAGTGCAAAGATTTTAAGACCAGAGAAATGTGATCACTTCTTGATGTTCCTGTGATCAGCCCGGCTGCCAAATTTTGTATTAATTGCCATTTCCGAGTTAGGTATAAGGGTAGCCCCATGTAGAGTGTGTTACAGAAGTCGAGTCGTGAGGTTACCAGTGCGTTTAGTATGGTTTCTAGGTCCCTTACTTCCAGGAAAGGGCGAAGCTGATAACAGGTGCTCCTGACCGTCGCATTTACCTGATTTATCATGTCAAGCGAAGGGTCTAGGAGCACCCCCAGACTGTGGGCACAGTCCTTGGGGGAGAGCGTGACCCCACCCAGGACTGGAGGTTGCAACCCAATACCTAGTTTGGGGGGCCCTACTGTGAGTGCTTCCGATTTGTCTGGATTCAGCTTGAGTCGGTTTTTCCTCATCCATTCCATTACCGCTTCAAGGCATTGATTGAGGGGAGAACCGCCATCTGCCATTATATGGTCTGTATCCTTATAATGGATAGACATATCCTATAGAAAATATTTCATAATTTATACATTATATCTATATCTTTATAGATATATCCTACAGAAGATCATGTATATATTCTTCACCTTTATACTTTATAGCTATATCCTATAGAATATTTTATAACAGATATTCTGTATTTTCATAATGTATAGATATATCCAATAGAGAATATTTTATAATGTGTATACCATATCTACATCTTGATAGATATATCTTATAAAGGATAGTGTATGTATTCTGTATCTTTGTAATTTATAGATATAGTCCACAGCGGAAAATTTGTATTTTATATCATAGAATCACAGAGTTGGAAGAGTATCTTTATAATTTATAGGGCTATCTTATAGAGCAGCGGTTCTCAACCTGTGGGTCGCGGCCCCGGCGGGGGTCGAATGACCAAAACACGGGGGTCGCCTAAAAAAGCCATTGGAAAATACATAATAAATAAAATAAATAAAGGACCGGCCGGGAGGGGAGGGGAGGGGAGGGGAGGAGGTCTTGTGTGTGTGTGTGTTGTTGCATGACTCTGCCTCCCCCTCTTTGCTTCTTGTTGTTGTTGTGTGCTTTTCCCCCAAGTCCTTTCCCACTTATGGATGTTAAGGAAAAAGCAACATGGGACCTACAGTAATAGAAATAAAATGTGTATGTGAAAGTCACAGTGATTAAGCAGGAGCAATCATGAAGCTACACAGGTGAAAAGGATAATGTAATTTGGAAGCCTTGAGAGACAAGGACAAAGTTATAGAGTGTATATTGAAAACACCTGTTGTAGATTGCAAACACCTGAGATTCATTAAGTAGTCAAGGTAAAGTGATGAAATACTTGGGTTGGTCTTAAGGATGGGATGATCTATGTAAACTAATCAAAATGAATGTACACGCCCACTGGGTGGAAACTGACTAGTGGGTGGTGACTAACAATGGCTATAAGTGCAATGTTTGCCAATGCATATTGTGGAGTAGTGGTGGTGTAGTGTGGAGTATTTTGGTGGAGTAGAGATTGTGATTTGTAGGGCATATAGTATTTATATATAGTAGAATAAAGTAGATCTTTTATATAAGACTACTGAGTTGTTTGGTGTCTTGAGGGAAGATACAAGAACCAGAAGAATCCTGGAGAGGTTTGGAGACATCTAAGGAAGAAGAGTGAGAAGGCTTGGAGAGTTTGTCAGGGTCTTCAGCCTATTCTCTGAAACTCTGCTGCTTGGGAAAGAAGCATCAACCACTGATCAAAGCTGGTCAGCTCTGCTGCATAACAAGGTGGGGAGTTAGAGCCAGAGGTGAAGAGCTACAACTCCCATCATCCCTGACAAGGGTTATGGGCCCAGATACTAGAGCAACCAGCATCTACAGAAGCTGAAAGTTCCAGAGAGTGGAAGAAGGTTTTGTAGAGCCTTGTGAGTAAATCATTTTGTGTTTTGTCTGCTGTGCATACTCAGAAGGACTGTGTCAAATTGAGTCACTGCACAAATTAAGATGGAGACCCTAAAGTTTAGTAAATTAAATAGAAATAACTACTCTACCTGGAAAATATATGCCCAATCTCTACTCATAAAGGAGTCTCTGTGGTCGACAGTTGAAACAGGGCTGGCAGCTGATGCTAATGCAGCCACTCGAGAAAGAGACGCTAAAGCAAAAGCATGTCTTTATCTCATGCTAGAAGAAGACTTGATTAACGACGTAAGAGATAAAGTGTCCGCCAAGGATGTGTGGGATACTTTGCAGAGATTACACACACCTTCAACTGCGTTTGCAAAAATGCTTTGGTCTAAAAGAATTTACAGACAAAAGATGACAAAAGGACAGTGTGTGATAGAACACTTAAAAACAATGCAAGATTTATTTGTGCAAGCTGAACTGAGAGGAGTGGAAATTAGCAAAGAGCAGCAGTGTTATATTTTGCTGGAATCGCTAGATTCTTCTTGGGACAACATTACAAATAGCTTGCAAAATTTGCCAGAAGCTGAGCTGAACAAAGACTTAATTGTTGCCAGGATATTGGAAGAAAACTTGAGAAGAAAGTCTGAGCAGGGTGACTCAGCAAGTTTAAAGACTGTGCCAAAACAACAAACAACGCCTGATCTACGAAAGCAGGAAGAAGCAGCTTCTACAAGGGAGCAACGGAGGTGTTTTTATTGTAAAAAGATTGGTCATCTACAGAGACATTGTAAACAATTTGCTGCTGAGAGAAGCAAGCAAGGAGAGAGCAGATGGCAGCCGCGGCAGTATCAAAAGCAGTCCAAACCTCCATTTTTGAAGGACAGTGGTAACAAAAAGGGGTTTGCAACCATGATTAAGGAAAAACAAAATGCTAATTGTAAATGGTTGATTGACTCAGGAGCATCATCTTCAATGTGTAACAATATTAATTTGATAAGTAATAGAAAATCAGCTAATGTAAATGCTGTAGTTTTAGCTGATGGGAAAGAGCTCAGTACTGTAAATCAAATGGGTACAGTTTTCATTCCAGGGCTAAAGGAAAACTTTAATGATGTGTTACATGTAAAGGAGTTAGAAAATAATTTGTTATCAGTGAACAGATTAACAGACAGAGACTACACAGTCATTTTTTAAAAGAACATGTGTAAGATAAAACTGAATGGGGAATTGCGAGGCATAGGCTTGAAAAAGGATAAACTTTACTATTTGGAAGACAATATTGATAGCTACAGTGTTGAAAATGCTAATAATATAGACAATAGTCCAATACACAAAGACTGTATACATGAACTTCATAGAAAATTTGGTCATGCTAGTTTCAAATGTTTAAAGAAGTTAATCAGTATGTGTCCAGATTTAAAAGTTGCTGAATGCAAAAATCACTTAGATTGTACTGTATGCAATCAGGTAAAGGTCAGAGCTTTTCCAGTAGCCAAGAAAACCAAAAGAATTGCTCAAAGACCATTTCAGTTTGTACATGCAGATGTTGCCCAAGCTAATTGTTTGTCTTTAGGGGGAAGCAAATATTACGTAGTAATTGTTGATAGGTTTACAAGGTTTGCATTTGTAAGGATATTGAAAAACAAATCTGATGCTGGGCAAAGTTTAAAAGCATGGGTGAGAATGGTGGAAAGACAATTTGATATTAGAGTAGGCACCATTGTTACTGACCGGGGAGGAGAGTTTCTAAGTAATCAATTGTTTAATTGGTTTCAAAAGGTGGGAATAAGGCATGAAACTACTAATCCTGCTTGTCCTAACGAAGATGGTTTAGCTGAGAAAAAAATACAAGATATAAAAAGAATAACGGCTTGTTTGATGGCAGATGCAGAGGTAAAAGATAGTTTTTGGGCAGAAGCAACTTTGACAGCAGTACATATTAGTAACAGACTGTATCATTCAGAAATTGAAGACATTCCCTACAGGGTATTGTATGGGAGAGTGCCAAATTACAAGTATTTGAGAGTCTTTGGACAGTTTGCTTATGTTTACATACCAGCTTGTTTCAGGAAGAAAGGAGAACCCAAAAGTAGAAGGCTTAGGTTTTTGGGGTATTCAGGAAATAGCTACAAGTTTCATTTAGGTGAAAGGGAAGTGCAGTATTCTAGGTCGGCAAATTTCGAGAGACATGCCGGTTGGGACAAACTGCATGCAAATAAAGAAGTTTTCTTGAGGTTAGGAAGTTCAAATGAGCCAGAAACACAAACTGAACCAACTTCAGGAAACGGAGGGGTTTCAGTTAAGCCAGAAGCATCCACTAGCAGCAGTGATAGTTCTTCTGATAATGAGACACAATCTAGACCTATTACTACTAGAATGACTGAAGACAAGAGATTTAGTCATAGAACTATAACTCCCAGTACAGAAAGTGAGGATGAAAGAGGCAGATCAGCAGAGTTTATTCCCAGACGTAGTCACAGAGTTAGAAAGCCTCCAGATAGGTTTGTTGTGACAAATGCAAGAGCTTGTTTAGCAGTGGAAGAGCCTGAAAGTTTTGAAGAGTTGGAAAGTTTGTCTAGAGAAGAACAGGAAAGATGGATTGATGCAATGGATGATGAGTTTGGTTGTCTGGTAAATAAAGATGTTTTTGAAGTTGTTGACAGACACAAAGACAAAAAAGTAATTGGTTGTAAGTGGGTATACAAAAAGAAAGAAATGCCAGATGGAAGTATTAAGTATAAAGCTAGGTTAGTAGCTAAGGGTTTTGCACAACAGCAGTATGAGAACTATGACAAGACATATTCTCCAACTGCAAAGCCAGAAAGTCTGAGAATGGTTCTAGCTGTAGCAGCAAAAAGAAATTTAGTTGTAGAACATTTTGATTTTGAAACAGCCTACTTGAATGCTAGTTTAGATGAAGAGATATTTATGGAGCAGCCACAAGGTTTTGAAGAAATTGGTAGTCAGAAAGTTTATAAATTAAAGAAAGCATTGTATGGGTTAAAACAAAGTGCCAGAGCATGGAATTTGTGCATTAATGAAGAGTTAGCTAAACTAGGATACAAAAGGAGCATTGCAGATGCTTGTGTCTATACAAAAGCAGACATAGTGTTAGTGATCTATGTAGATGATTTGTGCGTGGCAGCAAAGTCAAGACAGGAGATTGAATCAGTAAAAAGAGAGTTGTCTAAAAAGTTTGTTTTGAAGGATCTAGGTTTATTAAAGTCTTATTTAGGTATTGGTGTTGAGTGGACAGAAGAAGGACATTGTTTGTTAAGTCAGAGAAAGAAAATTGAAAATTTGATTGAAAAGTGTGGATTACAAAATGCTAAAATAGTAAGAGCTCCAATGACAACTGGTTTTGTATCTGAAAAAACAACTAGAGATTTTGAAGACAAGACTTTATTCAGGAGCATAATAGGATCTTTACAATTCATATCTTGCCACACCAGACCAGACATTTCATATGCTGTAAATGTATTGTCCAGAAGAGTTAATGATCCAAAAATTGAAGACTGGACAGCAGCAAAACACTTATTAAGATATTTGAAAGGAACTTTAGATAAGAAATTGGTAATTAGAAACAGTAATTCAGATTTAGATTGTTATGTGGATAGTTCTTTTGCATCAGAATTAGGAGACAAGAAGTCAGTTACAGGAATGATAATTAAGTACGGTGGAAGTCCAATAGTCTGGAGAAGTAGAAAACAAACTAATGTAGCGTTAAGTACGACTGAAGCAGAATTCACAGCTTTAAATGAGATAGTGAATGAGGTACAGTGGGTTAAGCAATTGTTGAATGATTTAAACGAAAGTTACAAGATACCAGTAGAAATTCTGGAAGATTCACAGTCATGCATAGCAATGGCTGAAGCTGAAAATTTGAAGAACAGAACAAAATATGTTGGAGTAAGATATCAAAATGTGCGAGACATGGTTCAAAAGGGTGAAATAGAACTGAGATATATAGAAACACAACACAACATAGCAGATTTGTTCACAAAAGCATTGACGGCGGAAGAACATGAAAGACTGACACAAATGGTTGGAATGACATTATAAGACACATACAATATTTTATTTCGGAGGGGATTGTTAAGGAAAAAGCAACATGGGACCTACAGTAATAGAAATAAAAATATGTATGTGAATGTCAAAGTGACTAAGCAGGAGCAATCATGAAGCTACACAGGTGAAAAGGATAATGTAATTTGGAAGCCTTGAGAGCCAAGGACAAAGTTATAGAGTGTATATTGAAAACACCTGTTGTAGATTGCAAACACCTGAGATTCATTGAGTAGTCAAGGTAAAGTGATGAAATACTTGGGTTGGTCTTAAGGATGGGATGATCTATGTAAACCAATCAAAATGAATGTACACACCCACTGGGTGGAAACCGACTAGTGGGTGGTGACTAACAATGGCTATAAGTGCAATGTTTGCCAATGCATATTGTGGAGTATTTTGGTGGAGTAGAGATTGTGATTTGTAGGGCATATAGTATTTATATATAGTAGAATAAAGTAGATCTTTTATATAAGACTACTGAGTTGTCTGGTGTCTTGAGGGAAGATACAAGAGCCAGAGGAATCCTGGAAAAGTTTGGAGACATCTCAGGAAGAAGAATGAGAAGGCTTGGAGAGTTTGTCAGGGTCTTCAGCCTATTCTCTGAAACTCTGCTGCTTGGGAAAGAAGCATCAACCACTGATCAAAGCTGGTCAGCTCTGCTGCATAACAAGGTGGTGAGTTAGAGCCAGAGGTGAAGAGCTACAACTCCCATCATCCCTGACAATGGAGACCCTGAGAGTCGAAGTTTCCTAAGGCTTCTCACCCTTTGCTAAGGAAACAAAAATATTGACCCTCCAAAACAGTGATTCCCAGTCGCTCTCCCTGGCTGAGCAGGGGTTTGAAGCCGGGTCTCCCAGAGTCCTGGTCCAACTGTTCAGACCACGACACCTGACTGGTTCTTTTGTCGTTGTTATGCGCCTCCAAGTCATTTTGGATTTATGGCGACCCTAAGGCACACTTATCATAGGGTTTTCTTGGCAGGTTTCTTCAGAAGGGGTTTGCCATTGCCATCCTCTGAGGCTGAGAGAGTGTGACTTGCTCAAGGCCACTCCATGTTGTTCCCTGGATGGGCAAGGATTCGAAGGCGAGTCCCCCAGAGTCCTAGTCCAACTGCTCAGACCACAACACCTGACTGGTTCTTTCAGAAACTTTGCTGTTGTTGTCTGCCTCCAAGTGGTGATCCTAAAGCGAAACCTGTTGCTGTTGTTGCTGTGTGTCTTCCAGTCGTTTCTGACTCATGGCAACCCTAAGGCAAACCTATCATGGGTTTTTCTTGGCCATATTTGTTCAGAAAGGGTTTTTTATTGCCTTCCCCTGAGGCTGAGAGCATGCCATTTGTCCAAGGACACCCAGTGGATTACCATGGCCGAGATGAGAATCGCACCCTAGTTTCCAGAGCTGTAGTCCAACGTTCAAACCACAATGCCACACTGGGGTTTTCTTGGCAAGTTTCTTCAGAAGTGGTTTGCCATTGCCATCCTCTGAGGCTGAGAGAATGTGACTTGCCCAAGGTCAACCAGTGGGTTTTGATGGCCAAGTGGAGAGTCAAACCCTCATCTCCAGAGTCACAGTCCAATGATCAAACCATTACACTACACAGTAAACTACATTTTTAAAAAACCTTGCTCTCTTTTCTCTGTCCACAAGTGACATGACCTATGACAGAACAAGCCATTAAAGGGTTTTGTGGTTTATTGTGCTTAACCAAATGCAATGTGGACATTGCCCTCCTTCCCTTGCCTATTGGTGAGGTTACACACTCCCTCGGAGAGTAGTGGAGTCTCCTTCCTTGGAGGTCTTTAAGCAGAGGCTGGATGGCCATCTGTCAGGGAGGCTTTGATTGGGAGTTCCTGCATGGCAGAATGGGGTTGGACTGGATGGCCCTTGGGGTCTCTTCCAACTCTATGATTCTATGATTCTATGGTTACAGTATCTCCAGTTTCACCAGTGCATCCCCAATTCACTGCCTGTTCCTGTTTTGCCTTTGCCTTCTTCCTCGGAGGCCGTGAGAGTGTAACTTGCCCAAGGTCACTCCGTGGGTTTTCATAACTGAGCGGTGATTTGAACCTTGGCCTCCAGAGTCATATTCCATTACCTTAAACACTTACCCTATTTAGGATATGGATAACTGCATTTGCTCCCTTCCTAGCCAATAAGGAAGCCTCTCCAGGGACTTATTCACACCGCAGAAATATAGTGTTACTTTAACAAGATTTATTCAGAGGAGGTTTTCCACTGCATTCCTCCGAGACTGAGAGAAGCTGAGAGAGTGTGACTTGCTCAAGATCAACCAATAGGTTTTCATGGCTGGGGCGGGAAAGAGATTTGAACTCTGGACTCCCTGAATCCTAGTCCGGTTCTCAGACCAGTCCACTTCATTTGAAAGAGACATTGTCCTTTAATTTTTCTTAAGAGGAGGAGGGAGAGGAGGTGGACTCAGAGGATCAACTTTTCCAGCGTCACTAATTTTAATTCTTGAATTCATGTCCTTGCTTTCTGACTTGGGAGAAGTCCCAGAGCGCCTGACGAACTCATCCAAGCAGAATTGAAATTCCAAATACCGTAAATCCATGGGCCAATATCAGGGTGATTTGGAGGAGAGGGACCGTAGTTGCAGCACTCTCCATGAACTGCAGTTCCCAGCAGCAGGAGTCTGGCTAAGCGAAGTGAGGAGGGATGCTGAGAGTTACAGTTCGGTAAGAACTGGAGGGCTGCACTTCATTTACCGAAATCAGGGCTCCACAGTCCAGAGCAGGGCATTACGCGTGTCTGGCGCTCATCAGTGGGCGGACGCAGCAAGCGCCGGAGGACAGAAGCCTAAGAGGCGGAGAGCCTGCTGGTGTAAAAAAGGTTAATCATGTAAAAACAGTACACACACCATACACACCATACTGTGTGAGTGTAAGGTGCTTTGTGTGTAATCATTACACCGGGGGTAGGCAACCTTTTTTCCCCTTTAAGGGACTTCAGCTCCCAGAAGCCTCAGCCATGTTGGCCTATAATAGTCCCATGTTGGCCTATAATAGCTCTGGGGATTCTGGGAACTGAAGTCCCTCCTTGGCCCTTGAAGGGGAAAAAAGGTTGCCTACCCCTGGTATAAATACTCCAAATCAGGGGTAGGCAACCTTTATTCCCCTTCAAGGGCCAAGGAGGGACTTCAGCTCCCAGAAGCCTCAGCCACGTTGGCCTATAATAGTCCCCTGTTGGCCTATAATAGCTCCGGGGATTCTGGGAGCTGAAGTCCCTCCTTGGCCCTTCAAGGGGGGAAAAGGCTGCCTACCCCTGCATTAGACGGTACACAAAGCAGCTTACACTTACACAAAGCACCATACGTTTACACCAGCCGACATCACCCAGCATTTTGTTATATTTGTTATATTTAATTGTTATTGTTGTTGGTTGTTATTTTATTAGATATATGTGTGATTTTAAATCCAATCAGTTTAATTCTATTTTAAGGGTGTGGGTTGTGGGTGGGGGGCTGTAGGAACTGGGAATGTTTTAATTATTGTACTTTTAATCTGATGTAAGCCGCCCCGATTGCTTTGCAGAGGGGCGGGTTATAAATAAAAATTTATTATTATTGTTATGATTATTTTTTATGGCCCAGAAAAAGTCCAAATTGGGGCTGCGGCGTGTGGCGGCTGTGGCCCCGATCTGGCACTCAAAGGGGTGAAATGTTATTTATTTGGAATTGTTGTCATGTTTAAACCCATGCTATGCCATGGTGAAATGTTATCGATTGGAATTAGTAATAAATATCTCTCAACATATAATTAAATATGGTTTTTGTGATTAATCACGATGTTTAAATTATGTTTGACTTGTAGCAATGAGAATAGATAATGCATATATCGGGTATTTACATTCCGAATCATCACTTTAGCAAAATTACAGTTTTTGAAGTAGCCACCAAAAAAAATTTTTTTGGGGGTTTGGGGTCACCAGAACATGAGGAACTGTATTGCGGGGTCACGGCATTAGAAAGGTTGAGAACCACTGCTTTGTAGATATCTCCCATAGAGGATAATTTATATATTCTGTATCTTCATAATTTATAGATATAGCCTATAGAGAATATTTTACAATTTATATACTGTATCTATATCTTTATAGACATATCCTATAGAGGATCATATATATATTCTGTGTCTTTATAATTTATAGATATAGTCTACAGCGGATAATTTGTATTTTATATCATGGAATCACAGCATTGGAAGAGTATCTTTATAATTTATAGATATATCTTCTAGAAAATATTTTATAATTTACATATTATATCTATATATGTATAGGTATATCTTATAGAGGATAATTTATATATTGTGTATCTTTATACTTTATAGATATATCCTAGAGAATATTTTATAACACATATTCTGTATCTTCATAATTTATAGATATAGCCTACAGAGAATATTTTACAATTTATATACTGTATCTATATCTTTATAGACATATCCTATAAAGGATCATATATATATTCTGTATCTTTATAATTTATAGATATAGTCTACAGCGGATAATTTGTATTTTATATCATGGAATCAGAGAGTTGGAAGAGTATCTGTATAATTTATAGATATATCTTATAGAAAATATTTTATAATTTACATATTATATCTATATATTTATAGGTATATCCTCTAGAGGATAATGTATATATTGTGTATCTTTAGAACTTAGAATTATACCTATGTAACTGGTGCCCACAGTCTCACAAAATGGCTCTGAAGGTATTGAAAAGTATTATTGCTATTATATTACTGAATAGAATATTGGAATATCATTAATATATATTGAATACATTGAATATTGAAAGTATTACTGCTGTGTGCATCGAAGTCCTTTCCAAATTGTGGCAATCCTAAGGGTTTTCTTGGCATGATGTGTTTAGGGGCGGGGGTTCTTCTTTTGCCACCATTGCCTTCCCCTGAGGCTGAGAGAGTGTGACTTGTCCAAGGTTCCCATGCCTGAAGGCAATTTGAAGTATCCATATACCCTATAGCGGATAATTTATAGATAATAGATGCCAATGCTCCCCAAAATCCGCCCACAGGCAGGCAGGACGGAGTATGGGTTAGAGCAAAGGAATGGTCCCTGGATCTGGGTTCGAGTCCTCACTGAACCAAGAGATTTGACTGGGCAGCCATGTTTGGGAGGAGAAAGAAAAGATGGGGTGCTGTGACGCTCGCTCTATCAAACACCTTTTATCTTTTAATTTTCTTCCTTTAACAGTTGCGCGGTCCGTTTTAATATAATAATTCTATTTTTAATGCGTCACTTTTGTGTGAGTTTTTTAGTTGTACGGTTCTTTTAACAATTTGGGATGGAAAGTGGGGTGCAAATAAATAAAGAACAATAGCTATATATGTGATCAGCGAGAGCCAGCAGGCATAGTGTTTTGGGCGTTGGACCAGGGTTCGAATCCCATCTCGGCCCTGGAAACTCACCGGGTGACCTTGGGCAAGTCACACTCTCACAGCCTCAGTGGAAGGGTGGCAAAAACCTCTCCCCTCTTCCCCATAGATTGTCTTCTCATTCTGGCTTTATCAGGCTCCTTCTGGAGACGTGGGTTCAAATTTCCTTCAAGCCTGAGAGAACCTTGGGCAAGTCACACTCTCTCAGCCTCAGGGGAAGGCAATGGTGGCCAAAACAAAAAAACAAAACCCAGAACACATCATGGCAAGGAAACCTTTCGGGTTGCCATTAATTTAGAAATGACTCAAATGCACACAGCAATTAATAATAATAATAATAATAATAATAATTATAATAATACCACCTTCAATATTCAATATTATAATTCAATATATTCAAAATATTCAATTTTCTATTCAATAATATAATACTAATACTACCTTCCGATCCATTTTGTGACCAGTCTGGGGAGAAAGAATTGGTCAAAACTAAATAGATTTAATGCATCGTCAAAATTAAATAGAAATTAAACTCTGCCAGGCCTCTTCTGCCTCAGAAATATGTAAAACGGAGGCGGAAATTTCTCCTAAAAGCAAATAAAAGAGATGCCAAGATGAGCAGGCAAGAAAAAGAAAATAAATTAAAAGAGATTATTCCATTTTCTTCATAGAAATGGCAGAAAAATAATCTCCCCCAAAAAGTTGGGCTGAGGGAAATCCTGCCTCAGAGCTCTCCTTCGCATTTATTTTTAAATATTTGGTTAAAAAATGCAAGAAAAATCATTTTTAAATTGAATTTTTGCACAGATGTCCTTGCATTCCCAAAGGAGGTTGGTGGCAACCGCAGCCCTTCCGTTTTTGTTTTATTTTTAAAATTACATTAATTTTTTATTAATACGCCTCTCTCCCAAAGATGACTCACAATTTTGACACTTAGGACAAAATAGGATTAAAATTGAACAACGAACCATATTGGAAAGCATTAATTTAAAGGCATTCCTATTTGAAAATATAATGATAAAAATGCAGGACTTCTTCCTGCCAAATCTTTGGCCTTACAAATACCGGAGAGAAGACCTCTCTAGGAATCTCCAGCGCAACTCTATGGTCAACATCTGGCAGAAGCCGACCATAGAATCGCAGTGGAGGACCCACAAATGCCTAGAGAGGCGTTTTCTCTAGGAAACTTCTAGGTTCTTCTCCATCAGCACAACTCTATGGTCAACTTCCGGCCGAATATGAACTGGAGGATTCCTAGAGGGAACTGTTCGCTAGGTATTTGTCGGCCCTCCAGCGCAATTCTATGGTCACTTTTCAGCAGAGGTTGACCATAGAGTTGCCTTGGAGGACCTAGAAATTCCTAGTGGTGTTCCCTCAGGTTTCCCCCCTCTCGTGGGGGTCCTGTGCCCCTAACCCCCGTGAATGCGGAGGGACCCCCAAGAGACAAGCCCCTCGACCAACTAGCCGCCGCCTGCCTACACCTGCCCACCCCCTTCTCCTCCTCCTCCTCTGTCAAGCGGGACCTTTTTTACTGGGAGGAATGGGAAGGACTGGAGAGAGACGGGAGCCTTGGCACCAATGGACCCAAGAAAGCTTGAACCAGGAAAGAGGGTATTTGGCTCTAGCGGCGCGTCCTCTACTTGGCACGGGCCCACCACCACCACCAGGCAAGGCGAACAGCCGCTGCCCCCCAGGTTCCCTTGCAGAGAAGCCAGGAGCAGCAAAATGAACTGAAAAGCCCAGCGTCCTGAACTTGTTTATTGGCAGAAGGTGCCTTATCAATTTATTAAGTATGAGGAGAGGTCTAATCCAACTTTCTCACCCACCACAGAAACATCAAACTCCCGTTGGTTGCGCCTGTTAGCCAAGCTCCGCCCCCCTTGAGCCATTAGCCAGTGGTGTGATGCAGCAGCCCAAAAGGCTAATGCAGTTCTACAGCCATCTTCTCCCCCCATTTCCTACCCAGCTCCTCCAGCTGTTCCTCCAGAGGTCTAATCCAACTGACCCACGCTCACCTTCTGCCATCTTGCTTCTCTCATCCTAAACACTCCCCCCCCCCCCCTGGAAAGACCCTCCTGCAGGTTGGGGAGCTTCACAAGGGACCCGAGAACCCCAAAAGCAAAAGCTCCTCCTGCAGCCACCTCCAACTTGCTTGCTTGCATCAGCCGGACACCATAGGCAGCCGTGGCATGAGATTCCCCAGCCCCTGTCCATTGCTGAGAAGGCTGCTGTCTCTTGAACCCAGGACCACCCCCCCCCCCCCCCGTGGCCAAAAAACTGCAGCTATTTGAGCAGGGTCCCTGTTTTAAGGAGCGATGGTCCTCAAAATGGAGCTGCTCTGCTGCAGGGTTCGTCAGCCCGAGGACTTTCTCTTCAGCCGCCCCTAAATTGCGGAATGGCCTGCAAGGAGAGCTCCAAATCATTGAAGCCCAGTAGTCTCTTCCGGCAGGGTTTAGCCAGATGCTTTTTCAAGTGTGAATTTTAAATGAATAATTTTAAACGTGGATTGTTTTACATAACAAACTGTGCAACGACCTGCAGGAGGAGGTCCAACAACTGATCATGCTGTCCAAATTTAAGAGCATTGAAGACCAAGCTCTTCCGGCAGACCCAATCCAGATGCTTTGAAATGTGGATTGTTTTAATATGTGTGTGTCTTCCCAAATAGCCCCTGCGTGTGGGGCTGGGGGTCAAGGAGGTTTGGGCAGACCTTATAGGGCAGGGGTAGGCAACCTTTTTTTCCCCTTTAAGGGCCGACTCCCAGAAGCCTCAGCCATGTTGGCCAATAGCTCCTGGGATTCTGGGAGCTGAAGTCCCTCCTCGGCCCTTAAAGGAGAAAGGTTGCCTACCCCTGGTATAGGGCACTGGGGGTAAATGGGCAGAACTAACCACCTCTGTGGGGCCCTTGGCCCTCAGCCCCCCTCCCAGGCAGGCCCTGCCCTCCTCCCAAAGGGCCCCTGTGCATTTTAATGGCGGCAAGGCACACAAACCCGCTGGTCGACCCATGCCACAAACACCAGCCCTGGATTAATATTTTGGTTTTTATTTACAAGTTAGCCAGAAGTCGTAACATACGGTTAAAGAGGAAACAAGGGCCCCGGAAGGAAGGTGGATCGGGGCAAAAGGGGGGGGGGCGCGCGGGATTAAAAGGAACAGTAGAAAAAAAAATACAGTCAAAGTAACAACAGTAATAATAACAATAATAATAAAAAAGAAATGATCAAGGGGGCCACCGCTTTGCGCAAACCTCCCCCTTTCCCTCGCTTTGCAGGGCCTGGAACATGCGGACTCTCCGGGGTCCCTTCTCCCCCTCCAGCCCCCCAGGAAGGAAGGCCACTGAGGGGGAAGGAAGCAAGGAAAATAAATAAAAAAGAGCCTCAGGGGTGCCCCCCAGGCAGCGGAAAAGGAGGAGGAGGAGGAGGAGGAAGCCTCCCCCCATACGCACACACACACACACGCAAAAAGAGTCTTTTCTCTCCTCCGCTGGGGGCTCCAAGTCCAAACATTGCGGGTTGCACACACGCCGCCTCTCTTCCTTTTCTTGTCCTTCCAGGGAGGGAAGGAAGGAAGGAAGGAAGGAAGGAAGGAAGGAAGGAAGGAAGGAAGGGGCATCACAAAACCAAACTTGCTGAACTCCTTATAAAAACCACCATTTTTTTTGTTTTCTTTTTTCAAGATCCCAACAAAACAGTAAAACACGGCCCCCTTCCCTCCCCAAACTGTACAGAGCAGGAAGGACTCTCCCCCACGCCAGGCCAGTCGCGGCCCCCTCTCCAAAGGGTCCAAAGGGGAAGCGGGGGGCCGCCAGGGAAGCAGACCCCCTCCCTGCCCTCCTTCCTCACGGGGCAGTTCATTCTCCCGGTTCTGGTCCTGCAGAAGCAGTGCGTCCAAAAGTGCCGCTCATCTCTTTAGCCTAGCTAGAGTCCGAGTCGCTTGTGTCCGAGGAGGAGGAAGAGGAGCTGGAGCTGCTGGAGTCCGAGCTGGAGCTGCTGGCGCTCAGGCGCGAGACCGCCGCTTGCTGCTGGGCCGATTCGGGCTTCTCGCTAGCTGCGGGGCAAGGAGGAGAGAAAAGAAGAAGGGCTTTGTTATGGGATCAGGAAAGCCACAAGGCAAGCGTGGGCAGCACCCACAGGGACAAGGGGGCAGGCAGGGCAGACACCGGGCACGGAGGCCCCGGAGGACTCACCCTTCTTGGGGGGCTTCTTGGCCGAGTTCAGCTGCCCGCTGACGTCCTGCAGGCGCTTCTCCAGCTCCCGCTTCTTCTCCAGGGCCAGCTCCTCCTTCGTCTTGCCCACCGGCCGCTTCAGAGCTGAAAGGGAGGAGGAAGGAAGGAAGGAAGGGAGAAGCCCATAGGGGCACGTGAGGGACTGGCTGCCCCTTGCCCACTGCGAACCTCCACTTCGGAACCCAGCGCCTCACACCCGCAGCTGAAACTTCAACCCTGGCCCTGAAAGACCCCTGTAGCTTCTTCCCAGTAGCTCCAAGCTAGGGAGGGGGCACTTGAAGCCCACATGCCCCACACCCCGGAGAAGAGCACCTGCAGACCCACCTTCTCCCCACTGCCCAGACGGAGTGAAGGAATGAGGGAAGAAGGAAGAGGAGAGGAGAACAAACAGGAAGGGAAGAAGGCAGGAGAGGAAGAATGCCTCACTGCCCCTCTCTTAGCCCCTTTGCCTTGGGCAATCACAACCCCTCCTGCCCCCTACATCTCCCCCCCCCTTTCTCTTTGCACACCAAGGTAGAATTATAGAGTTGGAAGGGATCCCAAGGGCCATGCAGTCCAACTCTCTTCTGCCATGCAGAAACTCACAATCAAAGGACCCCTGACAGATGGCCATCCAGCCTCTGTTTAAAGACCTCAAAAGGAGGAGATTCTACCAAGGTGTTGGAAAGCCCGTCCTGCACCTAAGGCCACCCAGAGAAGCACCAGGATGGCAGCCCCCCAAGAGGAATCCCTCTGGAAAGGGGAGGACTAGCCAAGAAGGAAGCTTCCCCTCCCAAGAAAACCCACCAAGCCCACCCTGGGAACATTTCTGGATGAAAAGTGGCAGGAGGAGTCTGAACCCGCCTCCCAACTTTTCCACCTTTGAGAAACCACCCTGGAAATAATTATGAATAATTATGAATACTATTAAATCTGTAACTCCTCAAAAACTCAAAAGACCTAGCTGCATTAGTCTAGGAAACCAGTCTGCGAAGAGATTTTGCAGCCCCTTTGAGAGTCATTGAGAAAGAAGTTGGCAGCAAGAGCCTTTCTAGATTTCAACCTACTTCTTCAGATGCTCTTCTGTTTTGGATTGGAAAATCCAGGGACAGGTCTGTATCATAGAATCACCGAGTCACGAAGTTGGAAGAGACCGCAAGGGCCATCTGGTCCAACCCCTTAAACCCCACGTGTCTCTGGACTCTCCACCCCAAAACATGCCTCTGAGGATGGAGGCTCAAGTCTAGGAAAGCTCAGGCTGCCTCCTTCTCACTTTCCATTAGTCTTTCAAAGGGGCTACAAGGTCCCTTTTCCATAAAAACGGCTTTATTTTTTAAAATCATACTCTCTCGCCTCCAAATCCCCTTCCATGGCCCCACCACCCTCCCACAACAAGGATCCAAGGAAGGGCCAAAGCAGAGGGTAGACCACCGAGGGGCCACCGAAAGAGGCAGAAAAGCAGCCCCTGGGTGACACAAATGGGGGACAGGGCAGAGACCAGTTTGCTACTTGTTTTAACTGTTGGCTTTCTGTATTTTCTTTTTAAATTGTATTTTGTATTTTAACATGTTGTACCCCACCTTGAGAGCTGGAAAGAAATAAAAAATGGCTATTACAGTGGTTCCTCCACCTTCGCTGGGGTTAGGGGGCACAGAACTCCCCATGAAAGCGGAAAAACTACAAATCAAAAAGCACTATTCTTTTTACCCAAAGGAACAAGAGTCTAGGAACCTCCAGGCCCCCCAGAGCAACTCTGTGGCCAACATCTGCCAGAAGGTGACCATGCTCTAGGACCTACCAATGCCTAGAGAAGCACAGAGTTCAGTCCTGGAAGGCCCAAAGTAGTCCCCCCTCCTTCAGCTGTTCTGCGCAATGCTCTTACCCCCCCCCCGCCATCCCAACCCCCAGGCTCCAGATCACTCCTGGAGGGGCTGCACTAGACCTTCTGCCTCCTCTGGCTCCTGTACCCAGCAGTGGCTATTCACACAGAGGCCCCAACCCCCCCGCAGGCTCTCGCTTGGCCCACCGGACTCACTCTCGCTGTAGGGCTTGCGGGGCTTCTTCCGCAGGCACGAGAGAACGTAGCGCTCCAGCTCCCGCAGGGTGGAGGGCTTAAGGGTCTCAAAGTCGATCTCGATCTCTTCCGGGTTGGAGTCGCGCAGGGAAGGCTCCCGCGACTGGATGATGTGCACCACCCGCCCCAGCTTCTCCCCAGGCAGCTTGTTGATGTCCAGGCTGAGCTGGCGCTTCTCGTCGTAGGTCATGGGCTTGCTCTCCTCCTCCTCCTCCGAGTCGTACAATGGAGGGGGCGGCGGAGGGGGCGCAGACTTGGAGCCCCCCTTCTTCGAGTTCCTAGGCAGGGAAGGAAAAAAGGGGGGCACAGGTGAAAATGCACGTCACCCACAGCTTAGCCACGCCAGGAGCGAGGGTGCAGCTGTCAGACAGGTCTTGGCTTGTTCACGCAAGGACTTCGCCACGGTCGGTCCGTCGGGGAAAGAAAGTCATCACTCAGCCACAAGGCTGCCGCCCCTCCTAACAAAAGGGCCACTCACTTGCTTCCTCCGCTGCTGCTGCTCCCCCCTCCGGCTTTCTTGGACTTCTTGGGCTGGGCCTGGTGGGTGCAGGCCTCCTCCTCCCCTGCCTTGCCCTTGCGCTTCTCTGACGAGGACCTCTTCTTCTTCCTCTTCTCCTTCTTGTCCCGCTTCTTCTTGGGCTTGGAGACCGGACCCTGTGAGAGGGCTGCCAGCTGCTCATGGACCGCCCGCAGCTGCAGAGCGAACAAGGGGTTGGATGAAATTGTATGCATGTCCTTTTAAACGGAGGTGTGCTTTAACTGATGTGGTGTGTTTGTTAATTATTGTTCCCCCCCTCAATCCACAGGGAGAGGCAGGTAATAACAACAACAACAACAACAACAATATGGACAGGTTGCTTACCTGTAACAGTATTCCTTCGAGTGGTCATCTGCGAATTCACACAAATGGGTTATTCTGCGCCTGCGCAGCCAACTTCGGAACCTTCTTAGAGCTATTAGAAGCGTTTTGGCGGTAGCCCCGCCCACTCTCCAACTGCCTTATTGGCCGGTTTCCCGCCTAAACCCTCAGTTCCATGGACGCCAAAGCAGCAGCCCAGGACTGAAGAAGAGGCAGGGCACGACTCGAGGGGAGGTTGGGCGGGATTTGTGTGAATTCGCAGATGACCACTCGAAGAAATACTGTTACAGGTAAGCAACCTGTCCTTCTTCTTCGTGGTCTCTGCGAATCACACAAATGGGTTATTCAGACTAGCAAGCTAAAGTCAATGGAGGAGGGAGTGCCATGCCACATAAAACGGCACATTGCCTCCAAACAAGTCACAATTTGTGAATCTGAGCCCTAGGCATGTCAATATAGGGACGGACAGTCCGTGAAATCATGACTCTATGAGACAAGTTGAAATTCCAATAGTGAGACATAATGGAAACAGTCACCAATGCAGGTGAGAACATGCCCAGTGGCAGGAAGAAATAGGCTTGCCAGCTAACCCATATATTGCACAGCCTGTTGAGAGACCTAGATGGTCTGTAATAACAAGGCAGATATATGGCGAAGGTCAAAGGGAAAATCTCTGACCTAAACAGCACAGATTTGCCCGCAATGGAAATAATGGCAAAGCTATGCAGGAGGTAGTGAAAGTAGTTCACTATTACAAGTGGACAAGTGCAACAAGAATGAAGGTATACAGACTCTGTCTGATATAGGAGATTAATGAAAACCAACGTGAAGGCACGAGACTTGCAACAATGTGAGGCTGTCCAGGACATGACATTGGTAAATAGGAAAAAAGAGGGTTTAGGAACCCTCAAATTTAAAGATATGTCGAGGGGAATCCTTCAAGATGAAAACGGACAGTGACCTGATATGCCTCTAAGCCATCATTTGAAAATTATGGGATTGACAGATAACGGCTAGAACGTTAAACAATCTAGGGCTAAACATTCACATAAATGTGAAATAGGCCATGTGTGCCCAGCAATGAGATGGTTGGGCAACACCAACAATGGCAGAAACAAGTGACTGCACTACAAAGTGGGACCTCAGCAGGATATCTGGATATTGTCTTATACAGGGAGAGCCTGATGGTATTGAACTGGGGAAGCTTCAGTAACAGCTTCTAGAGCATTGGTGGACCTCGAAGAGGAGGAATAGAACCTCATCTAGTCACAGCAAGGACACTAACAACAGTGAGAGTGAAATAACATGACATCCAATTGTTATGACCCACAAGACATGCTGTGTGTAAGTTAATGTTCCAGGCTATCAGCCTGAAACATGTAGTTATTGGTGAAAGTCCCAGAAAAACACTAGTAGATGGTGTGATGACTAGAAGATTAGTCACAGCATTATACACATAAAGAATTTTACTGTGTATCTATAAAGAGATCCCTGTGGGGATGCTATTCCATAAAATGACGTCCTGGAGAGGTTGTACCAAGGATAACAGGACTCAGCAAGAACAATGAGAAGTGGTCAATGATGATATATATAAGGATCAATATGGTGTTAACTTGTCATGAGTAATCCATGAGAGAAGAATTTTAAGGCATAGGGGCTGGAATAGACGGTAAAGCCACAAGCCCAACCTTATACACGTGCGAAACCCTTTATCGTATAGATTTGGGGTGCGTAATGAAGCATGAAGTGCAGTGTGATAGAGTACAATAACTAGGGAAGCACAAGCTTCTCTGTAAGGCAGAGAAGTCCCAGGGCATCTGCAAAGTGTATAGTTAGCCTTGGCAGGAGTGCTGATGAAGACCTGAATTATCACCACCTCAGCAAAAGACGCCTTGAGACCAGAGGCTCGGAAGAACGAGACTTTAAGACATCAGTCAGCCTGGAAGGATGGGACAAGTATGCATGTCCTAAGATCATGAAGTGTCCTCCGGAGGAACAAGTTCATGAAATGGAGGGTCGGATTGCAGTGATGTTGCCAGAGGGCTATTCTGGGAGAGAACTGACACAGTTTTTGACTGAAATGGAGTCCAATGGGGAGGAATGAAGCATTAATGTCAGACTGGGAATAAAAAAGGGGTATGATCACCCCAGTATCGCTTGTAGCCATGCCCTCAGGATGGAGGCATAATCATGCCTTTGACTTGGTAGTCTAAGGGAAGCGATGGCATTGGTCCCAGTGTGTGGAGCTAAAGAGTATCCCAGAATACATCTGTATCAGTGAGCGATACAAGAATATTGTTTGGTGTTAGAGGATGAGTAATGGTATCCAAGCCCCCAAAGGAAGGAAACAAGATGATTCCAACCGTGGAGGAATTAAGTGAATAATGGTAGTGTCGTTAGATATCGAAAGCAACCAATTGTTGAATCTGATCCTCCAGTCCTATAGAGAGTGGAGGACTGTTGGTATCGAGGGTGTTCTGGTGAACAAAGACAAAGCACATCCTCACAAGAAAGTAACCTGCAAATGGTGGTGCCCACTTCAATAGAGAGGGAGCACCACATCTTAAAAAACAGCTATATAAGATAGCCCTGATGCCAGGTCTTGACATGTAGACAAAGTCGATTGTGAATATCTGGCTGACTCTGCCATCCCTCGGCATCGAGGAAACAACTTTAAACCTGGGTCGAATTTGAATGAAATAAGAGGCAGAATGAAGCATGAAATTGTAGATTTCGGTATTGAGGCAGTAATCACAGCCTCGAGTCCCACCAAGCGTGTGCCAAGGTGACCAGAGTCCGAAGGCTGAATTAGTGATTAATAGCAGCTCCCCGAGGGATGAATTGTAGGAGCTGTAATGGGCCCTATTAGAGCGGTAATGGGCCTCCAAGGAAGGGACAAGCATGTCTCTGAATTGGACATAATAGTGGTCCTTGGTACAGAGGGAAAGGCTATGGTCCCAACTCAGGGGGAGCGCTAGCCAGTAGTGCACCTCCATACAAAGGGAACAGTCATGGTCCCAACCGAAGGCTTGATGTAGCTGGCTTCGGTATGGAGAGGGCAACCACAGCCTTGAATTCAAAGCAGATTGTGGCTTCGGTATGGAGAGGGCAGCCACAGCCTTGAATCCAAAGCAGACTGTGGCTTCGGTATGGAGAGGGGAACCACAGTCTTGAATCCAAAGCAGATTGTGGCTTCGGTACGGAGAGGGGAACCACAGCCTTGAATCCAAAGCAAGCTGTGGCTTCGGTACGGAGAGGGCAATCACAGCCTTGAATCCAAAGCAAGCTGTGGCTTCGGTACGGAGAGGGGAACCACAGCCTTGAATCCAAAGCAGACTGTGGCTTCGGTACGGAGAGGGCAATCACAGCCTTGAATTCAAAACAGATTGTGGCTTCGGTACGGAGACGGCAGCCACAGCCTTGAATCCAAAGCACATTGTGGCTTCGGTACGGAGAGGGGAAGCACAGCCTTGAATCCAAAGCAAGCTGTGGCTTCGGTACGGAGAGGGCAATCACAGCCTTGAATCCAAAGCAAGCTGTGGCTTCGGTACGGAGAGGGCAATCACAGCCTTGAATCCAAAGCAGATTGTGGCTTTGGTATGGAGAGGGGAACCACAGCCTTGAATCCAAAGCAGACTGTGGCTTCGGTACGGAGAGGGGAACCACAGCCTTGAATCCAAAGCAGACTGTGGCTTCGGTACGGAGAAGGGAACCACAGGAGCATCTTCGACGGGTCCAGCTAATCGGTATGACTCCAGAGAGCCAGGGACCGAGGAGGATCCACGTCGAACTCCAGGCCAATCGGTATGACCTCAGAGAGTCAGGGACCGAAGAGTGCCCACGTTGCGCTGGAAGTCAATCGGTATGATCCTGGAGGATCAGGGACCGAGGAATATCCACATTGGGCTCCAGGCCAATCGGTATGACCCCAGAGAGTCAGGAACCGAGGCATATCATGTCAGGCTCGAAGCCAATCGGTGTGACCCCGGAGAGTCAGGGACCGAGGAGCATCCACGTCGGGCTCGAAGCCAATCGGTATGACCTCGGAGAGTCAGGGACTGACCGAGGAGCATCCATGTCGGGCTCAAAGCCAACCGGTATGACCCCGGAGAGTCAGGGACCGAGGAGTATCCACGTCGGGCTCCAAGCCAATTGGTGTGACCCCGGAGAGTCAGGGACCGAGGAACATCCACGTCGGGCTCGAAGCCAATCGGTATGACCTCGGAGAGTCAGGGACTGACCGAGGAGCATCCATGTCGGGCTCAAAGCCAACCGGTATGACCCCGGAGAGTCAGGGACCGAGGAGTATCCACGTCGGGCTCCAAGCCAATTGGTGTGACCCCGGAGAGTCAGGGACCGAGGAGCATCCACGTCGGGCTCGAAGCCAATCGGTATGACCTCGGAGAGTCAGGGACTGACCGAGGAGCATCCATGTCGGGCTCAAAGCCAACCGGTATGACCCCGGAGAGTCAGGGACCGAGGAGTATCCACGTCGGGCTCCAAGCCAATCGGTGTGACCCCGGAGAGTCAGGGACCGAGGAGCATCCACGTCGGGCTCGAAGCCAATCGGTATGACCTCGGAGAGTCAGGGACTGACTGAGGAGCATCCATGTCGGGCTCAAAGCCAACCGGTATGACCCCGGAGAGTCAGGGACCGAGGAGTATCCACGTCGGGCTCCAAGCCAATTGGTGTGACCCCGGAGAGTCAGGGACCGAGGAGCATCCACGTCGGGCTCGAAGCCAATCGGTATGACCTCGGAGAGTCAGGGACTGACCGAGGAGCATCCATGTCGGGCTCAAAGCCAACCGGTATGACCCCGGAGAGTCAGGGACCGAGGAGTATCCACGTCGGGCTCCAAGCCAATCGGTGTGACCCCGGAGAGTCAGGGACCGAGGAGCATCCACGTCGGGCTCGAAGCCAATCAGTATGACCTCGGAGAGTCAGGGACTGACTGAGGAGCATCCATGTCGGGCTCAAAGCCAACCGGTATGACCCCGGAGAGTCAGGGACCGAGGAGTATCCACGTCGGGTTCCAAGCCAATTGGTATGACTCTGGAGAGTCAGGGACCGAGGAGTATCGACATCAGGTTCGAAGCCAATCGGAGTGACCCTGGAGAGTGAGGGACTGATGAGGGTCCACACAGAGCACCAAGCTAGTCGGATTGACCCCCAGAGGTCTGGGGGACAGTGGTCAGAGAAAAAACTCTTAGAAATATGCTGGACTGTAGCCGAGCATGAGGCAGTGCAAGCAGCCATGCGAGATTCATCTATCTGTATCTATATTTATCCATATCTACATGTCTATATATATAAATATATATCCATGTACGTAGATATACATCTAGCAGTAAAAATGGCCTTAAGGCCTTTGTAAAGGAAGTTAGAAAGGCAGGTGAAGTTTAAACAGTTTTCCTCCAGGAGTAGCCTCTGGAAGAAAAATTGTCCCCCTATAGGGCATAATGGAGCTTTGTCAAGCACACCAAGAAGGCAAGCGGCCATTTTAATACTCTTGTAACTGAGCAGTCAGTGAAAAAACTCCAACTCAGAAATTAAATTGGCATGTAAGACTGCAATTCTTACAGAAATTGCAGCACCCCTCTTAAAATATGAAGGGAGGGATGGACCTTAGCCAAGCATGAAGCAAGGCAAACGGCCAAAAAGATATATCTATATCTATCTATCTAATAATAATAATAATAATAATAATAATTTATTTCTATCCCGCCCCTCTGCAGAGCAATCGGGGTGGCATACAACATTAAAATTGACAAACATACCATACTCTATAGTAAATTTAATAATCCATTTCTATATCCATATATTTATTTTTATCTATATCTACATTTAGTAGTAAAAATGGCCTTATCCAACACGCCAAAGAGGCGGGTAATGTTAAAACAGCTTTCATTCAGGAGTATTTCCAAAATAAATTTATCTCCAATTTGGGAATAAATGAAGTTTGCCAACACACCAAAAGGGCGAGTGGCCATTTAGAAAAATTTTTACCTCAGAAATAGAATAGAATAGAAAAATTTTACCTCAGAAATAGAATTAGAATGTCAGACTGCGATTCCCACAGAAATCGCAGCGCTTATCTTAAATATGAACGATGATATTAAAACAAAACCACCACCAAAACGCAAAATGATCCTGTCAAGAAGCAATTTAAAGTGAGACAGGAAAAAAGAATCTCTGAAGAGTTCCTAGATGCTGCTGCTGCGGCGGATAAAAGGAACTGAGGGTTTAGGCGGGAAACCGGCCAATAAGGCAGTTGGAGAGTGGGCGGGGCTACCGCCAAAACGCTTCTAATAGCTCTAAGAAGGTTCCGAAGTTGGCTGCGCAGGCGCAGAATAACCCATTTGTGTGATTCGCAGAGACCACGAAGAAGAAGAAGGGGTTAGGAGGCTCACAGAGGAGCAGATCCCATAAACGGCTCCCCACCTGTTCCTGGAGCTCTGCCAGCCGGTTGGCTCGCTCCTCCTCCGAGTCCGAACTCTCCTCACTGTCCGAGGAGCTCTCGCTGCTGCTCTCCTCGTCCTCATCCCCCTCTTCGTCATCTTCGTCGTCGTCCTCATCCTCGTCGCTGGAAGAGTCGTCTGAGGAGGACTTCATCAAGAGCCCCGGCTGCGGGAGTGACGCAGAGGGAGGGTTGAGGTCGATGGGCTCGTCTGGCATCTTGGCGTAGCTGAACTCAAACACATCCTGCAGAGGAGAGCAGAGGCTCTAGGATCACTATGGGGGGGGGGGGGGACAAGGGGGGAGGAGGAGGAGGAGGAGCTGGGTTGTTGCCCTCCCCATCCCGCTCACCTGCAGCTTGCGAGCCATGGCCACCACGTCATGGTCAGGAGGGTTGTACTTGTAGCAGTTGGAGAACATCAGCCGTACGTCAGAAGCGAACTCCTGCGCATCGCGGTAGTCCCGGTTCTCCATCTTGCGCTGAGAGAGAAATCACAAGGTTTTAAGTAAATAGGAATGTTTGGCGCACCAGAATCTGATCTTTCCAACGTGCAAGGAGATGCGTACACCCAACCTCTCTTTATTATTACAAATAACATGCCACAGAACGAGTCTTGGAAAATTTCAACCTGAATTCCCAAAGCTAGCCCATGTGAGCTGTTCGTGAGCCACCTTGAAAGGTAACATAAAAATGAATGAATGAATGAATGACAAAGACTGCTTATTTTCTGGGCTGCTTTGGGCCCTCTTTTGGGAGAAAGGCAGCACAGAAGTTAAACAAACATAATAAGCAAATAAATAAATATATAACTGAGAAGGTGACATGATACAGCCATCCTTAAATATATAAAGGGCTGTTATCATGAGGAAGATGGAACAAGTTTTCTGCTGCTCCAGAGACTAGGACATGAAGCAATGGATTCAAATGACAAGAAACATTAGGAAGAAGTTCCTGACAGTAAGAGCTGTTTGAGAATGAAATATGGACTGCCTTGGAGGACAATGGACTCTCCATCTTTGGAGGTCATTAAAGCAAGGGTGTGTATGCATCTCTCAGGACGCAGTTGTGGGTTTCTACATGGCAGAAGGGGTTGGACTACATGTGTAGGACTACTTCAATCCTGGACTAAATGAGAAAAGTAAGCCGCAAAATGCAGCTCAGATGTTATGGCCAGGAGCTTCAATAATACATTTTAAAATTGTTGGCCTCTGGGGGTCACTTCCAAGCCTAAGATTCTATGACACAGGCAGACTCCTAACAGAATTAATTCTGAATTAATACATGTGTTAAAGCCCCTTGGCTTTCAGGTAATTTCTGAGGAGTGCTGCAAGATCACAAACCAATGGATTCAAATAAAACCGGGGGGGGGGGGGGGGGGAAGAAGGAGGTTTTAAAAAGACCAACAAAAACTTTTTTTTTTTTTGGCTAAACAAGTTTCTTTGAATTAATGCGTAGAACTACATCAATCCTGGACTAAAAGGGAAAAATAAGTAACAAAATGCAGCTCAGATATTATGGCCAGTAGCTTAAATAATTGTTCTAAACTAGGTGCTCTTTTAAAGCCAGTTGTTTTGGCTGAAATTACAACAAACAACTGCCAATCAAACAGCAATCATTGTTGTTTCAGTAAAGGGTTGCAAAATAGTCATGAATCATCAACTCTGTTAAAAAAGAACTTTTTTTAAAAAAGTAATTTTGTCATTTAAACCAACCTGTTTTAAAGCTGCCAACCAAGAAGAAGAAGAAGAAGTAAAGTAAGTAAACTTCATTCTTGTATCCCGCCTTTTGCCTGTTAGGCAATCAAGGCAGCTAACAAACAGTTACTCAAAACAAGCGTACAATATAAGGACATAATAAAACAAATTACCCCCCTTTAAAATTACCCATAATACCAGTTATAAATTAAAATAGCTGGCGTATTCACCAGTAATTATAAACACCCCAATACTTATAACAAACATAAAAGTTATCAATCTAAAACATAAGAGCATAGAATTCTAGAATGATGTAATTCTAAGAGAGGGAGAGGGAGGTATAAGGGTAGCCCCATACGGTGTGTGTTACAGAAATCGAGTCGTGAGGTACTCCAGTTTCTAGGTCCTTTGTCTCCAGATAAGGGCACAGTTGGAGTATCTGCCAAAGAACCATCTAAGCGGAATATGGGCTGTCTTTATTTCTTTCAAGGCTTCGGAATCCTACTTTGGAGACCTTGAAATGGAGGTTGGATCATGGACACCCCTCAGGAGTGCTACAGTTGTGGGAATTCCTGCATGGCCTTTGGTGTCCTTCCAATTAGAGGATCCTGTGACTTTGAGGATTCCCCTCACCCCACTCCGCTTTTGTGGGCTACTTCACCACCATTTCTACAACTGTCACCTTCAGAAGTGCAGCTGTCCTTCAAAACAAGGTGTGCGCTTACCTGCGTTGTTGTATGCCTTCATACATACTGAACCTAACCTGGGGTTTTCTGGGCAGGTTTCTTCAGAGGGGGGTTGCCACTACTGCCTTCCCCTGAGGAGGCTGAGAGGGTGTGACTCACCCAAGGTCACCCATTGGGTATACATGGCTGACTGAGGATTCAAACCCTGGTTTCCAGAGTCCTAGTCCTAGACCACACTGGCTCTTTTTAAAACACAAGGGGCTGATTCTGGACCCGGCTTCAGTGAGGCTCTGTGTCATACTCCCAGGCCATAGAAAAAACCCATCCTGACCCAATTCCCCCTCCAAAGAAAGGGAACTGTTAATGTCGGCATCCCAAGTATCTTCAGATTATGGATTTTGTTACAGGTTGAGTAACCAGTGTGTGAAATGTTTGGGGCCAGAGGTGTTGTGGATTTGGAACCTATGGGCAAATCACATGCTCTCGGCCTCACAGAAACAAATCTTGCCAAGAAAACCCCAGGCAGAGTCATCATAAGTCGGAAATGACTTGAAGGCACACAACAAGAGATCACAAAATCCTAGAGTTGGAATAGACTCCAAGGGCCAACCTGTTGCACCTCCTTCTACCATGCAGGAATACATAGACTCAGGGAATCCAAGATGGAAGGGACCCCAAGGGCCACCCAGTCCAACCCCATTCTGACATGCAGGAATACACACTCAAAGCCTTCCCTGTGGCAGACAGCCATCCAGCCTCTGAAGAAGGAGACTCCACTACTCTCTGAGGGAACGTGTTCCACAGTCACAGCCCTTACTGTCAGGACGTTCCCCCTAATGTTGAGGTGGAATCTCTTTTCCTGGAGCTTGCACCCATTGCTCTTCGTGCATTCCTATTCTCTGGAGCAGCAGAAACCAAGCTTGCTCCATCCTCACTATGACACCCCTTCAAATACTTAAACAGGGCTATCATATCACCTTTTAACCATCCCTTCTTCAGGCTGAACATAATCAGCTCCCTAAGTTGCTCCTCACAGGGCTTTCTGGTTTCCGGATCCTTCACTATTTTGGTCGCCCTCCTCTGGACATCTTGTCCTTTTGCACTACCTTTCAAAATTCAACTAGAGTCCTTCCTCCCTCCTCCTCCTCCTCCGTGTTTGGCTGTCGCGTGTCTTGTGACTTCCCCCTACGCACTGCTTGCTCATAGGCCAGGATAACCTTTTCTCTCTCTCCTCCTCCTGCTACTCAAAGCCCTCCGGATGAGAAACTTCATCCCTTCCATGGCACAACACCCACTACTCCCTTCCTTGCCCATGAATACTAAGAGTGGGCACAAACACAGGCTATTCAACTAGGTGCTCAATGGGCGTAAAACTAGGTACAGAACCAAGCAGCGCCCAGGAGAGCCTTCCTGCCAGCCCAGGCAGTCAGGACCACCCCCTGCCTCTCCTTGCGGCCCACCTTGATGGTGCTGAGGTCCATGGGGTGCTTGATGATCTCGTGGTAGTCGTGGAGGCCCAGGGCGGAGGCATCCACCGGCTTGTAGAAGGGCCAAGCGTAAGCCGCATGCTTCTTGGAGACCAGCTCCTTCAGGATGCCGTTGCAGTACTTGAGCTGCTCCGAGAGCTTCCCTCGCTTGGAGGTCTGGTGCTGCTGGGAGTCCGGCAGGTCCTTCCTGGGGGGCTTGATGGGGCGGCCGCTCTCTCGCCGGGCTGGGATCTTGGCCGCCTTCGCCTCCAGAAGGGCCCCCGAGGGCGAGGACTCCCCACCGCCACTGCTCCCACTGCCTCCCGTGGCCATGATGGCGGTGGGGGTGGGGGTGGTCGTGTCTGCTTTCCGCTTTACACCTTTCTTCTGAAGAAGGAAACAGCAGGCTTTGAAGGGCTTCCCAGAGCGACAGGGTGAAAGGCCAAGGGACCCCCACCCCAACTTCCCTTCCCAGCTTACCTTGGCCACAGGCTGCGTCGGGGCAGGGACAGTCGGCACAGGCTGGGAAGGAGCAGCAGGAGCAGCGTGGAGTGGTTTCAGGAGCGGCGTGGCGATGACCGATGGGTGGGGGATGTTGATGACCGTGGTGGGGATGTCTGTGGTGGCGGGGAAGAGCTGCGTGTGGGACACAGACGAGATGGCTGGAACTTGTGGGGCGGTGGCAGCGGCGGCGGCTGCGGCTGCAGCAGCATTGGCAGCAGCTAGGAGCGCTGTTGGCGGGGAGAGAAAAGCAGCCAGTTCAGCGGAGGGGACACCCCCCAAACCATTACAGCTCCTGTCTCCTCCCACTCAAGGGAGGATCATGTTCATCTCCCCTTTCTTTGGGGTACCCTGCCCCCCCTCCCTCCTTACCTGCCGCCCGAGACGCCCCCTTCTTGTGGCTGTTCTTGGCCACGGTGACCACAACCTCCTGCTCCTCCTGAGGCATCTGGGCCACCTTCTGCAGCAAGATCTTCTCCAAGGTTTGGGCCATCAGGACAATGTCATCTGTGGGCTGCGGGAAGGAAAGAGGGTAAGGGGGAGCACAAACAGGCAAAGCAGTGGACTAGGATTCAGGCAGATCAGGGCTCAAGTCTCTGCTCAGCCCTGGGTGACCTTGAGCAAGTCACACACTCTCGGCCTCAGAGGAAGGCCATAGAGGCAAACCTCTGCTGAAGAAGCCTAGCCAACAGAAGCGGGGCTGATTAAGGCCCAGAACAAGGTTGCGGGACATCCATGGTCCAAAACACACTGCAGCAATAATCCCTGGCTCAACGCTAAGGAATTCTGGGAACTGTAGTTGTGTGAGACATTTAGCCTTCTCTGTCAGAGAGCTCTGGTGCCACAATAAACTATAATTCCCAGGATTCCCTACGCACTGAACCACGGCAGTTAAAGCAGCTGCAAACTGGATTAATTTTGTAGTGTTTTTGAACCCAAATCAAATTGAGAACACATTATTTGGTTTGTTTTATTCATCTGATTTTGTTTATGTTTTTACCTACTGCTGTTTTAATCTAATATGTTTTAATCTTATGTCTGATTTAATACTGTTTTAAGGGGGGACAGTATTGGGATGTATTATATAATTTGTAATTTTAACTTTTGTTAGCTGCCTCGATTGCACTCAGAGGGGCGGGGTAAAAATAAAATTTAGTATTATTATTATTATTATTAATCAACCATCAAGGACCTCACCCAAATACAGGAAGAAATGCCTCACAATGAAATAGCGACTGCCTTGGAGGGTGGGAGGGCTCTCTATCATTGGGGATCTTTAAAGAGAATCTGTGTGTGCATCATCTTTCAGAAGGGCTTGGGTTCTCTATTCCTGCATGGTAGAATGGGATTGGACTAGATGCCCCCTGGAGATCTCTTCCAACTCGCTTCCAAGCTCTATGCTCATGCCTGGCCACCTCCAGCCTTGCTTATTATCAGCTGTAGGTGATATACCAGGTGTGCCCTTCCTAGAACCAGAGAACCCAAAGAAGGCATGTGCTGGTGACCTCAAGGATGGACATCTACAAAAGACTGTACTGTACGTTGGGCAATTTTTGTACTCAAAAGTCGGAAACTGCATTTAGTTCAAAGCACAGCTGCCAGATTGATTGCCGGGACATCCAGGAGTGATCATGTCACACCAATATTAAAGTCACTCCACTGGCTGCCAGTTAAGATTCTGGGCAAGGTACAAAGTGGTGGTTATTGCTTTTAAAGCCCTACATCAGGGGTAGGCAACCTTTCCCCTTTAAGGGCCAAGGGACTTCAGCTCCCAGAAGCCTCAGCCATGTTGGCCAATAGTCCCATGTTGCCCAATAGCTCCTGGGATTCTGGGAGCTGAAGTCCCTCGGCCCTTAAAGGGGAAAGGTTGCCTACCCCTGCCCTACATGGTTTGGGTCCAGGTTACCTATGGGATCTCCTCCATAATCCGCATCATACACTCAGATCCTCTGGTGGACACTAACTCCAAATGGCCAGAACTAGACTGGCAACTATCACCCAGAGGACTTTATTGTGCACTGCCCTTAGACCATGGAATGACCTATCTGAAGAGATTAGACAGCAATAGCAGCTTCATTTATATTCCACTTCATGCCGTGCTATGCAAGTCTCTCAGCAGTTTACAACTAAAAGCCAATTGCCTCCAACAAGCTGGATACTCATTTTAGCAACCTCGGAAGGATGCAAGCCTGAGTTGAGCCTGAGCCCTGGCTGGTACTGAACACACAACCCTGTGGTTTGAGAGTGAGTGGCTGCTGTACAGGCATCCTTTAAACCCTGTGCCACCAAGGCTCCAGGGCTGAATACGCTGCCCAAATTTAAAACAGCATGGAAAGTCTCTCCTCCAGCAGGCCTCCCTAGTCAATTTCAATCTGTGAATATTAAATAGGCTTTTTATCTCTGGGTTATTTTAATGTGTAATGGTTGTCATTATCTTATCTGTATGTGCTTTAGCCTATGGGTTTGAAGGGTTTTATGTGTTCAATTGCATACTGCATGTTTAATCTATGTGATACCCTGCCTCGAACATTGGGGAAAAGTGGTTAAGAAATATTTTTTAAAATCATGTCAACAGGAGGGTGACCAAAATGGTGAAAGGTCTGGATACCATGAAGCCCTATGAGGAGAGACTCCGAGAACTGGGTATGTTTAGCCTGGAGAAGAGACGGTGAAGAGGTGAAATGATAGCCCTGTTTAAATATTTGAAATGATGTCATATTGAGGATGGAGCAAGCTTGTTTTCTGCAGCTCTGGAGAATAGGACCCAGAGCAATGGTCATAAACTACAGGAAAAGAGATTCCACCTCAACATTAGGAGGAACTTCCTGACAGTAAGAGTCGTTCGACAGTGGAACACTCTCCCTCACAGAATGTTGGGAGTCTCCTTCTTTGGAGGTCTTTAAACAGAGGCTGGATGGCCATCTTTCGGGAGTGCTTTGATTGTGAGTTCCTGCATGGCAGAATGGGGTTGGAATGGATGGCCCTTGGTCTCTTCCAATCCTATACTTATAAATCTTTTAAATCAGGGGTAGGCAACCTTTCCCCTTTAAGGGCCGAGGGACTTCAGCTCCCAGAATCCATGGGACTATTGGCCAACATGGCTGAGGCTTCTGGGAGCTGAAGTCCCTCGGCTCTTAAAGGGGAAAGGTTGCCTACCCCTGTTTTAAATAAATAAAACAAAAATAAAATTTGCCCACAAGAAACCAGGCCTCCTCCCTTGCTTCCCCCTAGCCCTGCTATTCTGCCCTGCTCTCACACCTTGTTGTAGATGTAACAATTGGTGAACATGGTGTTGAAGTCCTGCATGCACTCTACGGAGCTCCAGTAGTAGTTGTTCTCCAAGCGCCGCTTGATGGTCCCCATGTCCATTGGCTTCTTGATGATTTTGTGGTAGTCCTGGGAAGGAGGTAAGGGAGAGGTGAGGGTTAGAGGGCAGACAGTCAAAATACGCCACCCCCAAACAGAGACAAAGTCGGGGCAGGTGATACAAATGAGGGCTGACTAGACCCACAAAAAAATTCCACTAAGGTGCCCGCGCCCCAATAGCAGGGACAAAGCTCACGGAGATGTAGGGGAGGCATACTGTGCCCCAAATCTATTTTGCAACCCACTAGGCCAGAAAATGCTGAGTGGGGATCTCTGCTCCTTTCCTGGGGGGAAGCTCAAACACCTTCGCGCCACCCCCAAAGAAGCTCTCCAGGAGAGGACTGTGCTGGATGGACCTGCCCTGCCACCTCAGAGGGGCAGCTCTGGCACCCCTACTGCGCCTTCAAGGAGCCAGGTAAGCGGAAACCTAAAGAGATGGTTTAGTCATTCCATTTTACCTCAGGGCTTTAACTCCTTAGGTGCCACAGGCGTGCTGGCCTTTAATTTGGGGGGCCACTTCATGTCTTCTACAAAGTCATGGATGGGAATCTGCAAAACGCATTCAGGGGACAAGAGATTAGATCGAGGAGGGGGCAGTGATATATCGCTCAAGCGGCTGCGTCATCTCATCCATACCTTTGTAGGGAGGGGAGCTGGCATTGGGGAGGGGCGGCTGCTTTGGGCGCATCCTCTGGGCAGGATGAGGGCCTGAGGAGGACAGACACGGCGGGGTTGGGGGGAAGCCAGCTGGGGGGGGGGGTGCTGGGCCAAGCAGGACAGGAAGCTGAAGGTGGCCACTTTAGACCAACAACTGTGTTGCTCAAAATTGTGAGAGGACACAAACATCCCAGCAGGTGCTGCCTCCTGCCAGGGGTGGTGGGCAGACATCCAGGCAGCCCATCCTTCCCCCACAACCCTCCGTTCTCCCAGAAAAGCCTTTCTATGCAAACTGGAGGCTCATGCCATGGAGAGGTCGGACAACCGCAATACAACAGGCCCCACCACTCTGTGTGTGTGTGTGTGTGTGTGTGTGTGTGTGTGTAAGTCTTTTCCACCCTCCCTCCCTCCCCCCCAAAGGCAAGGGAGATCAATTACCGGGAGTCCCAACTTGACTGCGTCGACAGGCTGTCGGAATGGCCAGGCAAACTGGTGCTTCCACAGGGCCTTCATGACCACCTTGTGGAGGTACTGCAGCTGGTTGGTGACCCGGCCAGGCTTCTTGGGGTTGGTGACCTCCGGAGGGGGCGGGTTGGCCGGGGCCAGCTGGAGGGCCGGCACCGAAGAGGCCATGGTGGGGCTCTCAAAGCCCTCGTAGAGGAGCGATGGCTTGCGGATCCGCTTCCCTGGCGTAGACTCCGCGGCCAGGCCCACCAGACTCGCATTGCCCTCCCCCAGGATCCTGCAAGACAGGGACAGACGCCAGCGCTGTCACTGAGGAACAACAATGCACTCAACAGACAACCCAAACACTGCAGCACCCAGGCACCCCTTTGCCCTGGGGCAACAGTCTCCCCTCAAGCCCCCCACTCACTTAGCCACACAATTCTCTTGGCAGCTGTACGAACCCCTCACACCAACAGCCACCACCAGTAGTGACCACAAGAGCAGCCACAGGGAATGAGTGGCCCTACACGCCTGCAAAGAAAGTAGCTTCTGTAGCCAAGGTACGCTGCCAGCTCCCCGTTTCCTCGGAACACAAGTCATAGAATCACAGAGTTGGAAGAGACCTCAAGGGCCATCCAGTCCAACCCCCTGCTGTGACAGATGGCCATCCGGCCTCTGTTTAAAGACCTCCAAAGGGTCTTCCATGATCACACAGCTCCCAATGTTGAGGTGGAAAATCTTTTCCTATCGCTTTCATCCGTTGTTTTGGGTCCTATTCTCTGGAGCAGCAGAAAACAAGCTTGCTCCATCCTCAACATGACACGCCTTCAACATTACACTCACGGCTCACTCCACAAATCCAACCCCCCCCCCAAGTTACTCCCACAACAAGCCTGTAGCCGAAGGAGGACCACTGCCCGGGGAAAGCCCAACCCCACACAGAAGCCTTTACTACAGCCCCATGATCTGGTTCCAGGTTGGAAGTAGGGGGGGAAATCTAGGAAAGTGGGGCAGAGGTGGGAAATAGAGCAAGGGAAGGCAACTGACACGGAAAGGAGGCTGCAAACCGAGAAAGAAGTTCCCCAATAGAAAAAGGACGGGTGCGGCACAACTTGTCCTGGCGGAACCCAATCGGAAGCTGGGAAAGGAAATGCAAGGCTGCCTGAGCGGCCCCACACTCTGGGCCCAGATGGGCAGGAGGGGCACCATGCCAGCTTCAAGCCTGGGGGAAAGGAAGGGGAGGCATAACACTCAAGCTCTGGGTTCAGGGCCTGGCTAAGGAGAGGACGGCCATGAAGCTTCCCCCCAACAGAAAACACCCACAGCTGCTGCTCACACACACAAACTGGAAACATCCGCAAACAAAAGACTGAGATGGGGGGGGGGGATGTTCCAAGTGGGTGATGGCTCCAAGCCAACCAAGGGTTGGGAAAAGCTCTCCTGCAGAGAACTGGTGGGAACTGAACCCAGGACCCCCTGCATGTAGGGAAGGGGAACCACCCAGCCCTGCTCCAGCTTCCAGCATTCCTGACCAAAGGCAGGAACCAAATAGAGGAGCTCAGAGAGCAGGCAGATACGGATCACAGCAACAGCCCCATGTTTTTTTGAGCTGCGTGGGAATCTTGGCTTTGGAGTCCCAGAAGGTTTAGTCAGCACAGCTAAGGAATGCTGGGGGCTGCAGTTAACCGTGGCGTGATAGTGCCCCCCCCCAGCCTTAAAATCAAAGCAATTCCCCAGCAGGAGGAGGAGGAGGAGGAAGAAAAAGAAGAAAACCCAGAATGCCTCACTGTGGAGCAAGCTCTCCGCAAGGCTACCCAAAGGCACAGACTCCATCTAAACTACACAGGTTTCTTCATCATCATCGAGGTCAAGAGGGCACAAATCACTGTATAGGCAAAGATTTAGGTATCCACTGTGTGTGTGTGTGTGTGTTCCTGGAACCCAGCCCCAGCAGATACAAATGCCCCCCCATAATAATAATAATAATAATAATAATAATAATATCCTCTTGTATATAACAGGACCTGATCGTCCACAGACTTCGGTATCCGTGGGAACCAAACACCAGCAGGGGCTTGCCGTCATAATAATATCCTATTGCATATAATACAAGCTGAGCACTCACGGATTTTGGTATCGACAGAGGGTCCTGCAACCAAACCCCAGAAGATACCAAAGGACCACTGTAATATTATTATTATTATTCTCTGAAGATGCCAGGCACAGCTGCTGGCAAAACATCAAGGACAAACTCTTCCAGAACTCAGCCACATAATCTGAAAAACCCACAAAAAACTACGGATACCAGCCGTGAAAGCCTTTGACTTCAGATTATTATTATTGCTCTTCCCCCATTGTATACAATGGAATTTGAGCACGCGTGAATTTTGGTAACCTTGGGAGGTCCTGGAACCAAACCCCAGCGGATACCAAGGGCACCCACTGTCTTTGTAACAACAGTAGTAGTAGTAGTACTACTATCGCACTGTATATTAGGAAACTGACCCCCCCCAGATTTGGTCCCAGAGCCAAACCCGAGTGGATACCAAGGGCACAAATTGTATTATGCCAATGATATGTTCCTTCTCCTACTTCCAGCTACACTTCTGCAGCTTGGGTGATGTTGATGTTGTTGTTGTTGTTGTTAACTGCCTTCCAGTTGACTGTGACCCACAGTGACCCCACAAATGAGAGACCTCCAGGTCACCCTTGGTGTCCCTCTCTCCCTATTGCCCTCCACTTTGCCAAGCATTACTCTCTTCCTAAGGAGTCCTTTCTTCTCCTTAGGGCCAAAATATGAGACACCCCCCAGCTCGGGGGGGGGGGGGGGGGAGAAGTTTGGACCCTGCTTGTTCTCTGCCCCCCCCCCCCCTTTTAGGCGTCCAGGGAACCTCCAGCGCCTCCGTCTCCCAAAGGAGTGGGTTTTCTCGCCTCTCCACCGGGTCTCACAACCAGGCACAGAAATGGGGAATTTCCCCAGACGGTACTGACCATCCTAACGTGAACATTTAACGGCAGAATACAAAAGACGCCGCCTAAGGCTGGAAAGTCAGTTTGCGAAGAAGGGTCTTCCCAACAGCAGCCTTTGAGACTCACTGGAAGAAAGAAGCGGGTGCCATGACATTTCCTAGGCAAGGCTCCTTCCTCCTGGTGCATCTCTGCATTATGGACTAGCACAGGAGTAAGCAACCTTTTTTCCCCTTTAAGGGCCAAGGAGGGACTTCAGCTCCCAGAAGCCTCAGCCATGTTGGCCAATAGCTCCTGGGATTCTGGGAGCTGAAGTCCCTCGGCCCTTAAAGGGGAAAAAAGGTTGCCTACCCCTGGACTAGCATTTAATGGGATGGCATTTAATTTATGGCACTATATATATATACACACACACATTAATACTAATAACAAATACAGAGGGGGTCCTTGGTATACGCTGGGGTTTGGCTCCAGGACTCCCCCCATTGATACCAAAAATCAGTGGGCGCTCAAGCCCCGCTATATACAATTTGGCATCATCATCATCATCATCATCATCATGGCCCTTGGTATCTGCTGGGGCTTGGGTCCAGGATCCCTGTTGAACCCAAAATCCACAGATGCTCAGGTGCCATTATATACAATGGCACCACAAAAACAGGGCCCCTTATAGAAAACTGCAAAATCCAGGTTGCCTTTTTGGAATTTATTATGGTTTTTGATTATTTTCAGACTATGGATGGTGGAATCTGTGGCTACAGAGAGTCCACTGTGTGGATAGATATATGTAGAAAATAATATATGTAAATATATATAGATATAGACATGTCCATGCGCATGCGTATAACAACAGCTTTTCTGTATTTGGTCTATATATTTTCTGTAAGTATGTAGATATAGATAAATGCATATACACAATCCCTGTATTTAGTCTATATATTTTATCAATCCAAAGCATCTCTCTTTCTTCCTCTCTCTATAGAGACAGACGCTTCAGATCAGACAAAATAAATATAGGCCAAATATAGAAATTGTGTTATTATATACACGCATCTATCTGAAGCATTTATATAAGGGAGGGAGACAGATGCTTCAAATACAGGAATTGTGTGCATGTATATACACATATTTATAGATGTAAACATACATGCACAAAATATATAGACCATTTTATTATATATATATACACACACACAGAGGTATGTCTATATCTAAACGTATGCATATACAAAATAAATAGGCCAACTACAGAAATTTTGTTATTATATATGTAGATCTATGTCTTTATCTATCTGACATGTCTATACAGGAGATAAGACAGATGCTTCAGACTGATGAAATATACAGATCAAATAGAGGAATTGTATTATTGTGTATGTATATGTATGTGTGTGTATGTGTGTGTATGTATGTATGTATATATATATATGTGTGTGTGTGTGTGTATATATCACACATATATATACATAGATTTTATATATATCTGTACATACATGCACAAAATATATGACCAAATATACATATATATATATATATATACACACACACACACACACATATATACATACATATGTATATACACACACACACACCCAGATATGTGTCTATATGTAAACAGATGCATACACAAAATATACTGAAGTTTTGTTAGCTTCCTAAGTTTAGGAAGACAAAGAAAGGCAGTAAGTCTAACAAAGGCGATAAGGCTCTATGGAGAGTGAGGAAGTTTGAAGGGAGAGGAGGAGGAGGGTCTCTGTCTGTTCAGAAGATTCAAAGGAAATAAAAGAATGGATGATGATAAGTCAGGGAAGGGGGAAATAAGGCAAGAGGACATATGTAGGACTAGATGGCGCAGGTGGGGGGGAGGCGGAAGGGGTTCAGGTGAGATGAAAGAGGCGAGAGAGGCTGAGAGCGAAAGGAAAGTGGGGCTGGCTTCAGAGGAAGGAGGGAAGGCATAAGGAAATGAGGAAAAGGAGGGGAAAGAATGCAAGCCTTTTAACGGTGTAATGGAAGCCCTTGCAAAGTGTCCGTGGAACAAAAACTGGCATTTTAAAATAAAGGCATTTGAGTCCCCTATGCTGGGATATAAATAATAAATCCTCCTCCTCCTCATCAACAACAACAACAACATCCCTAAGAGTCAGAGAAACGTCTCCCAAGGGGCTCTTGCTGGAAACAAAACAAAAAAAAAAGGGGGGGGGGAGGCAGGCAAGAAGGCGTTTGGGGGGTTGCTAAGCGACGGTGGTGTCTACCCCCCCTCCCCAAAGTGCTGCAGCGGTTGGAGGAGGGAGGGAGGCCCTCCTGGTCTGGCTGTTGTTGTTGTTGTTGCCCCACGTGACGGAGCGGATGGCTGGCTTTGCCGGCTCTGCCCCCCCCGCATGGGACCCCCCCAGTGTTGCCCCCCATGCAAAGCAGGCGAGGCCCTCCCTCCCTCCCCCCAAAAGCCCTTGTTATTGCTCTGCCCCCCCCCCGCCCCGTGGAGGCGTACGTACTTGGCGTTGGGGTTCACGTTCTGCAGCATGCCTCCTGCTCCTCCCTCCTCCTCCTCCGCCGTGGCTCCGGGGGGGCCCCCCACTTTGCCCCCCTTTGGGTCAAAGGAGGAGGAAGGAAAGCAGCCCCCTCCCTCCCTCCCTCTCTCTCAAGGCCGGCGACGGCGCAGGCGCATCGCAGGCCGAGTGGGAGGGGGGAAGGAGAGAGAGAGAGAGAGAAACGCTGAAGGCGGCCAACGGCAGCGACAGGGTTAATAACCGCAGCCAGGTAAGGGACAATACATAATAATAGGCCTAGAAAATGGCGGCGGGAGGGAGGGAGGGGAGGGGGCGTCCCTTCGAGGCCCCCCGGAGCCCCCAACCCCCGGGCGGACCAGGCAATATAGGCCGCCCTGGGTCCCCAGGCGCCTGCCGCGGCTAAAGGGGACGCTCCCCGGGAGAACCGCCGCGGGCCGGGGCGCGGATGGCACTGGATTGGGACTGGGAGGACTGGGAGAGGAGAGAGAGGTCGAGCCAACCGCTACGGAAGCCGGGAGGAGGAGGAGGAGGGTCCGCGGAGCCGGGCGGGACGGCGATTGGGGGGCCGCCCGGCGAGGATGGCTCCGGATGGAGTCCGCCCACCGGCTCCTGTTCTCCTTCGGCCGCGCTGGCGCTCGCTCGCTCACTCGCCGCCTAGGCCGCGATCCTTCCTCCGCTCTAGCGAAATGGCGCCGCTCGGGCTGCCCCCGGCCGGCCTTATATAGACGCCAGCCGCGCTCCCATTGGGCCAGACAGGCGCTGACATCACCGTTCCGCCCGGCCACGCCCCTCCCCTCGCTCGCGGGCGGAGGGGAGCCGGGCGGCGGGTTCTCATTGGCCGCCGCCGCCGTCCATCACTCGCCCCCCCTCTTCCACCTCTCCACTCAGGCATTGGGCGGCCTTGCCATTCGTTGCCTCCTGATTGGCCGCCGGGTAAGGTAGCGAGGCGGGGCGGAGGTTGGGAGGCAGGCGTTGGTTGTTTTCGCTAGTGGCCCCGCCCACCGCAGGGAGGGGGAGGGAGGAGGAGGAGAGGGAAGAGAGGAGAGGCGCCGCCATTTTGTGGAGAGAGAAAAAGCAGGACGCGGGGCGAACAATGGGGAGAGGCGGCGGAGGCGTCCCGCACAGAGACCCCCCAAAACACACAAGGGCTCCCCGTTTGTTGCCCGCCATGAAACAAAGCCCTTGCGGCCGAGTGGGCAGAAACCCCGTAGCACCAAGCTCAAAATTCCCCTCAGATTTTCTTTCCCGCCAAAACCATGAGGAGACGCTAAATCCCCTCAGAGAGAGAGAGAGAGAGAGACAACACACCGGCCATTAAAGGGCGCCTCCGTCGTCCGAAGGGTCGCCTCTTTCCCCGAGAGACGGACGTGGCCCTCCCCAAATAACAACAACAATAAAAATGGGGCTGACACGCGTCACCTATTTCACACGAGAGACGACGCCAAGCCAAACCTGTCAGGCTAGCCAAGCCACAACTGGCGAATAAACAAACACGGACGTCTCTTAATCTAGCTCCAGACTTTGCATTCAGAATGACATTGCGTGTATACAACTGTACACAATTCTGCACAATTCCTGACAATTTCTGGTATCATTTTATTTAAAATAAAAACAGCATTACAGCTGAGAGGCTCCTCTCACCACAGAGAGGCACAAGTGGCAGTGACACACGGCCGTGCAAAAGGCACCCCACACCCACCTCGCTCGCACACCCGAGGGTGCCGTAGTCGTGGGTCAAAGTGCAAGGAGAAAGTGGTGGGGAGACGCACCCACAAGTGTGGGGCAGCAGCCTCTCCTTGTGTGGGTCGCCAACGGCATAGTCCCCCCCTGACTCCCAGGAAGGCTCCATGGCTGAGGAAGGGCTCTGCGGCAAAAGTTGCACAAACCCACGCAAACGCACACCAAAAGTCCCCTAACACAAGGGTCCAAGAGATCACACACACATGCACACCTGGGAAAGGCTGTCCCTTGGCCGGCCGGCCCCACAACAGCTCTGGGGTTGGATAGTCAGTCATTCATAGCCATTGATTACTCAGCACCCCACTCTCATCCATTTACACTACAACACACACACACACAAACACAAATCCTGGTCACGCTTCTTCCCACTGGCCATTTTGTGGCCTCCAAAAGCCCCTCCAAAATGAGACCATGAGAGGACACACCTGTCACCCTGTGAGGCCCAAGGAGCAGGGCTGTGGATGATGGGGGGTGCATTCACTCCTCCATGCCAAGGCCAAGTTTGATAGCCAGAACTCTGCCCCACAAAGGCTGGCTACCAAGTGCCTCCTTTGGCCACCAAGGCCACCCTGCTCTGCCTCCCCACATCTCCTCTCGGCTTTCATTTCCAATCTATGGTGGGGTTTTCTCAGCAGACCTTCTTCAGAGTGGGTCTGCCTCCGTGGCCTCCTCCCTCTCCCTCTGAGAATGAGAGAACAGGACTTGCCCAAGGTGACCCGGGGGTCCTGTGGCCGAGCAGAGGGGGTTTCGAACCCTTGACCTTTTGAGACCAGCTGAAAGAAACATGGCATTTCCAGCGCCAGCACAGCCAGACTGTGGACGGCGAATGCTAAAAATGTTCTTTTTCCACCCCCTCAAAGGGGGCCATGGGACCCCTGCCCCATTTGCCCCTCAAACTGGGGGAGGCCAGGGTCCCACACAGTGGTGCCTCTTCTCTGCCCCAACCTTGCCCCTGCCAAGGCCCTCCTGAAAGAGAGACCAGGCCCCTTCCTGGAGGTGGTCCACCACAAACACACAATGCACAAACACACCCCACTCTGGGGGCCTCAGACACAGCTGTTGCGCATGCATATGCGGGGGGGGGTCTCCTCCTTCTGCAAGACCCTTGGATGCATCATTTTGGGTGGGGGTATGAGCGCATGCGTGTGTCCAGCGGACGCCCCCCCCCCATTGCTGTGCAGCGAAACTCCCCCAACCCAACCAGGAAGGACAAGGAAGGGGCAAAGGTTTGCCCCACATTAAGCCACTCTGGAAGGAGGAGACAAGCATGTGCATGTTATGGTGCTGGGGCGGGGGGGTGTCTCCTTCCACTGCGGTGACCCCTTGCCAGGCTGCAGAAAGGCCAGGACTCCCCTCTCCTCTCTTCTCTAAAGGAGTGTGTGGAAATGGGGTATATTCAAGGGGGTCACGTCCCCAGAGGGTGGTCTGCCCCTTCCTTGCCCTCCCTAGTTGGCTTGAGGGGTCTCTCTGCACAGATAGGGGGTCCACCAGGCTGACACAGGCTCAGACCCCATTAAAAATGGTGCTTCCGAGGGTCTTCCTCAAGAAGAAAGAAGAAGGGGAAGGAGATGGGCCCGCATGGGCTCCCCTTTGGACAGGCAGCCAGATTGTTCTGGAAAGCCGGGAATGAGTCATATCCTGGCATGGCCGCCTCTGCCACAACCGGTTCTTCCTCCTCCTCCTCCTCCTCCTCGGCTAACAAAGGGGGGGAAGAGGTTGTGGGGGGCACACCCTGTCCCTTTGCAGAGTCAGAAGTGGACAAGGGGGGGATCCCCACAAGCACCCCTTATTTTCCACTTAGTCCCTAGCTCTGCTGCACTGGGGTCTCCCCTCCTTCTCAAAGCAGCCATTTTGCACTTTGTATAAAAAAAAAAGAAAAAAGAGGGGGTTTGGTTTTTTGGCTGGAAACCAGTGGAAACAAGACAGGTGTAACACACACACACACACAGACCCCCAAAACAGGGGGTAATAAGCCTCCTCCTTGTCCTCCTTTCCTTCTTCCTGTGCAATCCTGGTGCAGCAGCAGCAGCAGCAGCCATGACACAGCACTCTCCTGAGGCATCCATCTTGGAGAAGGACAAAAAGGGGAATGGGGGGGAGGACAAAACACCACACACTCCACCCACCCACACACTAAAATGGCTGCAATCTCTCTATCACACACACACACTTTACAACAATGCCCCCCCCCATGAGACCAGTTCAGGAAAAGTGTTTACAGGCCCGACAGGAGCTGCTTTCAAACTTTCAAACCCTTGGCAATTTTCTTGCACTCATTTCCTTCTACAAAACCCGTCTCTTGTTGCATCTGATACAATCATTTCTTTATGCAAAACCACCTCTTGTTGCCTTTTTGTGGTACAAAAATAATCTGGTAGATGGATTTCCTTACACAGAACCACCTCTTGTCACACACACACACAAAAAAAAAGCATCTGCTCCATTTGTTTCCTTCACAGAACCACCTCTTGTTGCATTTTTGTTGCACCAAAAACCATCTACTGCATTCATTTCCTTCCACAAAATCACCTCTTGCTACCTTTTTCTTGCATTAAAAGCATCTGCTACATTCATTTCCTTCCCAAAAAATCACCTCTTGCTACCTTTTTCTTGCACAAACATCTCCTGCATCCATTTCCTAACACAAAATGCACCTCTGGTTGCATTTTTGTGGCACTAAACACATCTTTTGCATTTATTTCCTCTTTCACAAAAATCCCTGTTGCATTTTATTTCCTTACACAAAACCATCTTTTTCAATTTACTTTCCTTCCACAAAAGCTCTTTTTGTTGCTGTTGTTGCATGTCAAAAAACCAAAAATTCAATAAAGATCCATCCTTTCAAACCCCCCCCCCCCAGCAACAAAGAGTTGGACGTTTTTTTAACTAATTATATATATATATATATATATCAACTGCAAATATTTTCGGCTGGGTTCCAGGTCAACCCCTCCTCCCCTGAACCTTAGTGCATTGGGGGGAAAGCCCAAATTTTTAAAAAAATCTTTTTAATTTCTCCCATTTGGCCATTTTGCATGGTCTCCTTGCAAAAGACAACGCCCAGCACAGCCATTTTGCAATGGCTTAAAATTCCTTCCACCACCCCCCCAAAAAACACCCTAGCCTCCTCCTGCCCCCCCCCATTTCTCAAACCCTCCCCAAATTAAAATAATAATAATAATAATAGTAATAATGATAAAGCTTTACCCCAATTCCTGGGAGACATTTTGCAAAAGACCTTCTCCTCCATTGCAGCTATAAAGGAAAATGGGGGACCCCCCACAAACACTTGCCCCCTCCCTCCCCCCAAAGAAAACTATATCTCCCTTTCTCCCTCTCTCTCTCTCTGTGGGGGGGGAGTCCCCTTTGTGTCAGGTGCCACGTGACCACCCTCCTTCTCTTCCCCTTATGCTTCACTCGTGCTGCTGGCCCTTTAAGAGGCCGCCGCCCGTCCTCGCTCCTGATTGGGCGGGAGGCCACGGAGAGGGCGGGAGGAGAGACTTGAGTGACAGGGGCCCGCCTCGCCTTTGAGAGGTCGTCCCCTCCCAGCAGGGTCACATGGCAGGGAAAGACTCACCCGATTGGCGGAGAAAGCCACGTGACCGCTGAGGGAGCCTTCTTGGCGGAGGCGGAGGCTGCGGCCTAGCCGCCATCTTGACCCAATCCAGCATTTTTGAGCCGTCGAAGTAGAAAACGAGGACTAAATAAGACGCGAAACCATTTCCAATTTTTGGTTCTAAATCCCCTTCTTCTTGTTTTTAAAAATCCCTCAAAACCGCCTCCTCAACCACCATCACCGAAGAAACGTTGACCTCACTGCGGTGCCTCCGATTGGCTCCCGGTCCGCACGTGATCCTCTGACGTAAAAAAAGCCCGGATGACGGCCTCCTCTGAAGGGGGGGCATCTGTTCCCTTCGTCCTGAGGGGGGAAAAAAAATAAAATCCAATTTTTCGGCGATGAAAAGCCCCTGGAAGCGGTGAAAATGAGGCAGAGAGCGACGGTAGGGGGACCCCCTCCCCCGCCGAGGCCTGGCTTTTCGGGTGAAGTCAGCATGGCTCCCGCGGCGCCCCCGAGGATCCCATTGCGCATGCGTCCCCGCTCTTCCCCACCCGCTTCTCGCTTCCAGGGCGCATGCGCCAAGTTCTGAGGCGGTGGGGGGGGGAAGAGGAGGTTGGGAACGCATGCGCAGTTCGGCCTCGCTGCAGTCTTGTATCTCTGTGCGTGAGCAAACTGAGCTGAGGTTTGCAAGAGGAGGTTGCGCTTAATTAACGCAATTAAGGATGGAGAGGCGGGGCCAAAGGGGCCTTTTCTTATACTCCATTCCCATTTGGGGGTAGAAATCCCAGCAGTGAGTACCTAGATCCCCTCCAATGGCAATAAACCCCAATGAATCCTCTTTTAAGGATGAATTAATGATGGAGAGGAGAGAAAGGGAGGAAACTGGCCCTTCCCAGAAGACTGAGGCAAAAGCAAAGTGCTGCACTGTTACCCACATCCTCCAATGTCCCTTTGGACAAGGATGGTCCCAATTAATCCTCCTTAATTGCCCCCAGTTCACCCAATTAGGGAGGAAGGGAGGAACCCTGGGCCTTCCCAGGAGCCTCAGGCAAAAGCAATCCCCTGCAGCCTCCATTAACCCTAGTCTTAGCCATGCCTTCCTTCCAAGGGACCCTTTGGGCAGAGATGGTCCCAATTAACTCAATGAACGATGGAGGGAGCGAAGGCAGGAATCTGGCCCTCCAGAATAATATGCATAAAGGTTGCAATAAGAGAGCACTATGCACTATATATAACATTTTATGTTTTATATATACATATATATATACATATATACATATGTGTGTGTGTGTACTATATATAATGCAGTCTGATGCTGATTTTAAGTGCTGCAGCTCCATCCCTATCGACATCCTGGGATTTGTAGATTTCCAAAGGCCTTTTTTAGCCTTCTCTGGGTGCATTTATATACTTGCATTCGTTTATTTTAAAAACAAAATCCTGGGATTTGTAGATTTCCAAAGGCCTTTTTTTGCCTTTCCTGGGTGCATTTTGAGTGCTGCAGCTGCTATAATGGTTTCAAATATGCTCAATTGTTTCAGTCTCCCAAAAATAAGATATATTATTATTATTATTATTATTATTATTATTATTTATCCCCCGCCCCTCTGTTAGAAACAATCGGTACAGCTTACAACAATTAAAAATACATCTATTTACAGCTAAAAACCCCCAAACCCATCCTCTCTGTTACACAGGCTACAGAAATCTTGGGATTTGTAGTTGGGTGAGGCACCAGCGCTCTCCCAGGATTTCCATAGGGAGGGAGCAACAAAAGTGGGATCAACACACATTATTTCTACCGTGTAGATGCACCCCAGGAAGGCTAAAGACCTTTGCAAAAACTACAAATCCCGGGATGTCCCTAGGGAAAGGAGTTGCAGCACTCAAAATCGGTGACAAAGTACACTGTTTCTACCATGTAAATGCACCCAGAGAAAGCTCCAAACTATAACTCCCAGGATTTTATTTTTAAAATAAATCAATGCAAGTATATAAATGCACCCTGATTTATGGGCTGCCATAAATGAGAAATGACTTGAAGGCATGCAACAACAACAACATTCTGAACAGAAAGTCCAATAAATAAACTGCACTGTAATAGTCACTACAGAGAGAGACCGAAGGAAGTTGGCAGCTGGAGCTTTCCTATACTAAAATCTACTTCCTCAGATACATTTGGTGGAGTGGAGGCCAGGGACAGACGTGTGTATATATATATATATATATATATATATGCCCTTGGTATGTGAGCATGTAAATTCAAATTCAAAATCCTTTGTGTATGGAAATGCAATAGCAGGTCCAGATGACAAAGACATAGCCATTGGGTATGGACTTGAGGTTTGGCCTTGGAAACCCGACTGTCGGTGGTGAGAATAGATGAGCTTAGGATGCCCCCCCTGAGGATGGGGTCAGATAGTGTTGAAATGGGTGCAGTGAGCCATTCTAATAGATTAGAATTAATATTTTTATTTAAAAAAACAGACTCCTAGAGTTGGAAGAGATCCCCAAGGGCCATCCAGCGCAACCCCCTTCTGCCATGCAGGAACTCTCAATCAAAGCATCCCCAACAGATGACCATCTAGCCCAGGAGTAGGCAACCTAAGGCCCAGGGGCTGGATGCGGCCCTCCGAGGCCTTTGGACCGGCCCCAGGCCGGTCCTGCCGCCGCCGCTGCTGCCCCCCACTGCCCCCCACCGCCGCCCGCCATAATGATATTGATTATTGTTATTGTTCTTGGGGTTTTCTTGGCAAAATCTCCACGGGGGTTTTGCCATGGCTTTTCTAGGGCTGAGAGAGTGTGCATGCATATTTATTTATTTATTTATTTATTTAAAACATCATATTTATTTATTTATTTATTTATTTGTTGTGCTTCGGCCCCTCAATTGTCTGAGGGACAGCAACCCGGCCCCCGGTTCAAAAAGGTTGCCTACCCCTGATTTAAATATTTAAACACGGCTATCATATCACCTCTCAGCCTTCTCTTCTCCAGGCTAAACATCCCCAGCAATTCCCTAAGTCCTTCCTCATAGGGATTCATAGTTTCCAGACCCTTCACCATTTTAGTTGCCCTCCTTTGGACACGCTCCAGTTTCTCCACATCCTTTTTGAATTGTGGTGCCCAGAACTGGACACAGGATTATTCCAGGTGAGGCCTGACCAAAGCAGAATAGAGTGGCACTATTACTTCTCTTGATCTGGACACTATACTTCTACTGATGCAGCCTAAAATTGCATTGGCCTTTTTAGCTGCTGCATCTCACTGTTGACTCATGTTCAACTTGTGGTCCACCTGGATTACTAGATCCCTTTCACACGTAGTCTCATTCAGCCAAGTGTCCCCCATCGTATATCTGTGCTTTTCGTTTTTCCGCCCCAAGTGCAGAACCTTACATTTCTCTGTGTTGAATTTCATTTTGTTAGCTTTGGCCCAGCTTTCTAGTCTGTTCAAGTCATTTTGAATTTTGATCCTGTCCCCTGGGGTATTAGCTACTCCTCCTAATTTGGTGTCATCTGCAAATTTGATAACTATGCCCCCAATACTGTCATCCAAGTCATTTATTATTATTATTATTATTATTATTATTATTATTATTATTATTAAATATATTGAATAGCACTGGGCCCAGGACAGAGCCCCACTGGACACCCGACTTCTCACTTCTTTCCAGGATGAATAGCTAATAATTGACTAAGGGCCTTTGCAGCCTGCCAGAAATAGTGCAAATTGAGTCCACTTTTAGGGTTAGGGATAGGGAATCATGGGAAATGTAGTTTACTGTGGCACCAGAGCTCTCTGACAGAGAAGGCTCAATGTCTCAGAAAAAAACAACAACAATTCCCATGATTCCCTAATCCTAACCCTAACCCTAAAAGTGGAGTCAATTTGCACTATTTCTGGCAGTCTGCAAAGGCCCTTAGTTCAGATTTTTCTTAAGGAAAATGCTGTCAGGGTAGATAGAAAATGTGTCCAAGCAATGCAAAATGTTAGTTTAAAAGAGATAAATGCTCTGACTGTCATTGCTCCGTTCTTTGGGAATCCTGGAATTTGTAGTTTGCTGAGGCACCAGAGCTCCCCGATGGAAAAAAGTGTAAATATCTCACTAAGCTACAAATCCCAAGATTTCCCATAGGATGCAGCCATGGGAATTAAAAGTGGCGTCAAAGTGCATTCAATCTACAGTGTAGATGCGCTGTATCTGTCCAATTGCTGCCATACTGCAGAATTAATGCACTTTGACCCCACTTTTAACTCCCATGGCTGCATCCTATGGGAAATCCTGGGATTTGTAGTTTGTGCTCTCTGACAGAGAAAGATCACTGTCTTGTTGTTTTCAACTTATGGCGACCCTATTGTGGGATTCTCCAGGGAGGGGTTTCCTTGGCTTTCCTCTGAAGAGGCTGAGAGAGTGTGACTTGCTCAAGGACACTCATTGGGTTTCTATGGCTGACCTGGGACTTGAACCCTGGTTTCCAGAGTTATAGTCCACTACAAATCCCAGGATTCCATAGCATATAGCCATGGCAGTTAAAGCAGTGCCAAAACAGTTTCAAAAGCAGTTGAATAGCTTATGAAAACGTAAGATCATTAAAAATATAAAATATAAAAATGCAATCTATTGCAGCAGCAGCAGCAGCAGCCATTCAGTGGCCATCACTCCTCTGGGGCAGCTGCCCAGCGCCTTCTGCCTGGCAACCGGTGACGCAAGGGGCGCACGCGAAGCCTATTGGCTGGCTGGCAAGGCGGGGAGCCCAGGGTCTCTGCCCTGCAAAGCCTGCTTTCAGCCCCAGAAGAAGAGGGCAAAATGGGTCCCGGGGGCTGGGCCAGGGCGATGGGGGGCTTCCTCTGCCTCTGGGGGGTCGCAGGAGGAAGAGCCGCGGCTGCAGCAGAAGCGGCACAAGGTACAAGGTTTGGGCCTTGGTGTGTGTCTTTCCAAAAGTGACTGTCGCAAAGCCTAAACTAGGTACCGTAGTTCAAAACTATGGCTTGCTTGGAGATAAACGGAGGTGAATCTCATTGTCCTGGGGCATCTCTCGCACTCAGGACCAGGTCACGGCAGAAGATGACAAAATGGGAAAAGTAGGAAGGTTCAGGGAGAATGGCATGGCAAAAAGAGGCTGGACTGGATGGCCCTTGGGGATCCCTTCCAACTCTAGGATCCTATGTATTCCTGCATTGCAGAAGAAGAGGGTTGAACTGGATGGCCCTTGGGGGTCCCTTCCAGCTCTAGGATCCTATGTATTCCTTCATGGCAGAATCAGGAGGTTGGACTGGATGGCCTTTGGGGGTCCTTTCTGACTCTAGGATCCTATGTATTCCTGCATGGCAGAAGAAGGGGTTGGACTGGAGGGCCTTTGCAGTCCCCTTCCAACTTTAGGGTCCTATGTATTCCTTCATGGCAAAGCAGGAGGTTGGACTGGATGGCCTTTGGGGGTCCCTTCCAACTCTAGGATGCTATGTCTTCCTTCATGGCAGAAGAAGGGGGCTGGGCTGGATGGCCCTTGGGGATCCCTTCCTACTCTAGGATCCTATGTATTCCTCCATGGCAGAAGAAGAATGTTGGACTGGATGGCCCTTGGGGGTCCCTTCCAACTGTAGGATCCTATGTCTTCCTTCATGGCAGAAGAAGGGGTTGGACTGGATGGTCCTTGGGGGTCCCTTCCAACTCTAGGGTCCTATGTCTTCCTTCATGGCAGAAGAAGGGGTTGGACTGGATGGCCCTTGAGGGTCCCTTCCAACTGTAGGATCCTATGTCTTCCTTCATGGCAGAAGAAGGGGTTGGACTGGATGGTCCTTGGGGGTCCCTTCCAACTGTAGGATCCTATGTCTTCCTTCATGACAGAAGAAGGGTTGGACTGGATGGCCCTTGGGGGTCCCTCCCAACTCTACGATCTGATGTCTTCCTTAATGACAGAAGAAGGGTTGGACTGGATGGCCCTTGGGGGTCCCTCCCAACTCCAGGATCCCATGAGTCTATGGCCCTACAGTCCCACAGCGTAGAAATGCGCCAATTGATTGATTGGTTCAGCATAGCTTCGTTTTCTGTGCTGTTTTGATGGTCTCTTGTCCTTGGCCGGTTGTTGCTCTTGCCCTATAGATGGATTGATTGACTTTTGATTGATTGATTGATTGATTGATTTCCTCCCGCCCCTTCCCTCCCCTCCTTTGGCCAGAGGTTCCCTCTCACATCTTTTCGGAGGTCTTCTTCTGCCAGCCGGACTCTCCCTTTGCTGGCCTGGCCCAGACGCTGGACGATGAGCCGCTCTTCTGGTTCGACTTCCCCGGCGCGGCCTGGCTCCCCCGGCTGACCGACTTCCAGTCCGAAGCGAAGAACCGGACCTCCCGGGACCAAGTCCTGAAGCTGGCCGACATCTGCAAGAAGGCCCTGGACGTCCTCACCAAATTTTCCGACACCTACATGCCCCTGCCGGAAGCCAAAGGTGGTATGCGGAGTTCTCGGAGGTGGCTTTGCAAGTTTCTTCCTCTGAATTACAGCCTAAAACCGCCTGGGATTTGTTGGTGGTCTCCCATTCCAATTCCGTCCAGGGCCAACCCTGCTTATCTTCCAAAATCAGGCAGGAACCTGGCGCCTGTTTTAGGGCATTTAGGCCTAAATAGAGTTTTCCTCGGCCAGGAATCCCCAGAGGTGGTTTTGCCGCTTCCTTCTTCTGAAATATTGCCTACAGAACCTGGATTTCTTGGCAGTCTCCCATCCAAGTACCAACCGTGGCTGACCCAACTTAGCTTTGAAAAATACCTTTAGTGTGTATTTAAGCCAGTCCTAAACAGAGTTTTATTAGGCCAGGAATCCTCAGAGGTGGTTTCGCCTCTTCTTTCCTCTGAAATATTGCCTCCAGCACATGGGAATCCTTGTTCGTCTCCCATCCAGGTACCAACCATGGCTGACCCAGCTTAGCTCCTAAAAATCAGATGGAATCTGGTACTTTTAGGGAATTTAAACCTGTCCTAGGCCAGGAAGAGGAGGTTTCTTCCTTTGAAATATCACCTCCAGCACCTGGGATTCATTGGTGGTCTCCCATCCAAGTGCCAACCAGGGCTCACCCTGCTTAGCTTCCAAAATCAGGTGGGATCGGGTGCCTTTTAGGATATTTGAGTGTATTTCATTAGTTAGTCAATTTATATGCTGCTATTTTTCCTCATGTGCCGCCCAACACAGTTCACAAATTTGACTTAAAATGCAGTAAAAAGGAAGTATGGCTAGAACAAAAGTTTTAAAACAATTAGTCCAGTTTAAATATTTAAATATATTTAAATATTAAATATATTCCCCCAAAGCAGTTAAATAATAAAAATAATGACTGGGTGGGGGGGAAATTCAAGCACAAGACTTCTGCAAAAGACACTTCCTTGGGTCCTGACCTGGGAGAAGGGAAGAATATCAATTAAATAAATGTATTTTATTTTATTCATTTAATTAATTTTATGCTATTTAAACTAGATGGTTTTAATTGGGTTTTTAAAAATGTTAATTGTGATGTTTTAATAAGGCTTTGTTATCTCGGGAGCCGCCTTGAGTCCCCTTTTGGGAGAAAGGCAGCATAGAAGTCTAATTAATTAATTAATTAAAATTAAAATAATTAACACTCAAAGGTCTGAATAAACAAGATGCAAAAAGGGCAGAGGTCTCCTGCTCTTACCAATCAGGCTGGCCCTTTAATTTCAGCAGCATCCATATTCAGTTAATTAATTGCAGCAAGGCCTTGCAAACCTTCCTTCGAGAATCTGCATTAATCCTCAAAAAATTTTGCACTTTGAACTCCGTTTGCAGCAACAAAAATAAGCTGAGGACAAAGGGGGAAAGCGGAAGGAGAAAAACCGGGACATATAAAAGCAGCTGAGACAGTGGGGATGGCAGAGGGTTAATTGGGACTGTCCTTTCTAAATCCAGACAGTTGAAGGATTTGCCAAAAGGGGAAAGCAGGAGGAGCAGAGAGAAACTAGGACATTTTAAAAGCATCTGAGAAAGTGGGAAGGGAAAAGATTAATTGGGAATCTCCTTCCCAAAAATTGAAAATTGAAAAATATTCAGTGGTATTAAGATGAGGACAATTTTTGCACTTTGGACTCTGTTTGCAGCTCTGGAAGTAAGCTGAGGACCAAGGGAGATGGCAGAGGGAGGAGGAGGAGAGAGAAACCAGGACATTTCTAAAACAGCTGAGAAAGTGGGAAAGCAGAGAAATAATCTTTGAGCTCAGTTTGTAGCCATTGAAGGAAGCTGAGGACAAAAGGGGAAAGTTGTGGGGAGGAGGAGGAGGAGGAGAAACTGGGAAGGCAGAGGGATAATCCAGATTCTCCTTGCCAAATCAGGACAGTTGCGGCAGGAGATGCAGTGAAAGTATTTTGAGGATGAAGGTGAAAAGCAGGAGAAGGAGGAAGAGAGAGAAACTGGGAGATTTTGAAAGCAGCTGAGAAAATGGGAATGCAGAGGGATAATCCAGGTTCTCCCTGCCAAATCTGGACAGTTGGAGGGTATGCAATGGGAGTAAGTTGAGGACAAAGGAGGAGAAGGAAACCAGGATATTTTAAAAGCTTTTGAGAAAGTGGGAGAAAGAGACATTTTGAAAGCAGCTGAGAAAATCCGGGCAGTTAGAGGGTATGCATTGGGAGTAAGCTGAGGACCAAGGAGGAGAAGGAAACTGGGACATTTTATAAGCATCTGAGAAAGTGGGAAGGCAGAGGGATAATTGGGGATGTCCCTGCCAAACCTGGAGCCTTTGTGTTATCTTCTTTGAAAGGATGTTGACCCCTTCTTCTTCTTCTTCTTCTTCTTCTGCCCCGCTTCAGGCGTCCCCCAGTTGGAGGTCTTCGCCCTTCGGCCGCTGGAGCTGGGCCGGCCCAACACCTTGGTCTGCGGGGTCAGCAACCTCTTCCCGCCTTCGGTCAGCCTCTCCTGGCAGCTGGACGGGGAGCCGGTGGCCGGAGGGGGCCCCGGGGCCCAGCTGCCCCAGATCTTCCCGCTCCAGGGCCTCGGGTTCGAGACCTTCTCCTACTTGGAGGTCACCCCCCGCCGGGGCCAGGTCTACAGCTGCACCGCCCGCAGCCCCCCGGGGGACGAGGTCACCAGCGTGGCCCTTTGGGGTGAGCTATGGGGAGACAGGGACACAAGGCTACGGTATCCTGGGATTTGTAGTTTGCTGCCATGGAAGGCTCGGCGTCCCACGGAACTACAGGTCCCAGAATTCCATGCAAGGAAGACACACGCTGCATAACGAATGCAGTCTGGCACAGTTTTAAGTACTTTCATGGCGCCATCCTATGAGGATCCTGGGATTTGTAGTTTGCTGCAGCACGAGAGTTCCCTGACAGAGGAAGGCCAGATAGCTCACCAAACTACAGATCCCAGAACTCCAGTGCAGACGCAACCTCCTCCTCCTCCTCCTCCTCTCTCCCCCCACATGTCCCCCAAGGGCTGCCTCAGCAAACTACAAATCCCAAGTGACCCTGTTCCCCTGTTTTCTCTCCCCAACCGCAGTCCCCAAGGACCCCGTGGACCCCAAACTCCTGGCAAACGTCTTGTGCGGCCTGGCCTTTGGTCTGGGCATCCTCTTCACCGTCGTGGGAGCCGTCCTCCTCTTCCTCACCTTCCGGCTCAGGGAGGCAGGTAGGACCCTGGGATTTATGGTTTCACAAGGCCTTTATGCCCTTCTCTGGGTCCGTTCCCCCCCCCCCCCCCGTACTGCAGAAATAAATGCAGTTTGACACCGCTTTAAGTGCTGGCTCTCTATCCTACAGAAAACCTGGGATTTATAGTTTTTCAGGGTCTTTACAGCCTTCCCTGGGTGCATCTGCACTGTAGAAGTAAGGCAATTTGACTCCAGCCTACAGAAATCCTGGGATTTGTAGTTTTCCAAGGTCTTTAGCCTTTCTCTGGGTGCATCCACACTGCAGAAAATAACGCTGTTTGACTCCAACCCAAGTACCATGGCTGCAGCCTACAGAATCCTGGGATGTATAGTTTTGCCAGGTCTTTAGCCACGTCTGGGTGCATTTACACTGTGGAAATAATAATGCAGTTTGACTGCTTTAAATGCTGTGCCTCCATCCTTCAGAAATCCTGGGATTTGTAGTTTTCCAAGGTCTTGAGCCTTCTCTGGATGCATCTGCAGTGTAGAGGTAATGCCGTTTTTACACCGCTTCAGCTGCCCCGGCTCCATCCTACATAAATTTTGGAATCTGTAGTTTTCCAAGGTCTTGAGCCTTCCTTGGGTGCATCCACACTGCGGAAAATAATGCAGTTCGACACCGCTTTAACTGCCACAGCTCCATCCTATGGAATCTTGGGATTTGTAGTTTTATTGTGAGCGCTCTTTGACAGAGGAAAGGCTTAAAAGACCTTGCAGAACTAGAAATTCCCCAGGATTCAAGATAAAGTGCTTGAAAGTGGTGCCGATCTGCATTATTTCTACAGTGCAGATGCACCCCTAAAAATAAGGAGGATGCCTTTAAATCTTGCATAGAAGAGCGGATTTCGGCAGGACTCACTTGACCTCTATATATCTAGGGGTGCACCTACAGCCTAGAAATAATGTCGTGCTGTAGCGCCATCCTGGGATTCATAGTTTTCCAAGCCGCCTTTAGCCTTCTCTCTGCCCGAGAGTGGCTGGTGGTGGCTGACCAAACTACAGATCCCAGGGTTTCCGCAGAAGGGAGCCACGGCAGTTGCAGCCATGTCCAACCGCATTAATTCTGCAACGCAGCTGCACCCCGAAACTGTATCTCTCTTTTTTTTCTAAGGGCTGCCTTATCAAAAACTGGAGAGGGGGCTCCTGTGCCCTTAGCAAAAGTTGCATAGAAAAGGGGATTCTGCCCCCACTTTTGTGTAAAGGGTTTTCTCTTGTCTCTTCCTCAGACTGACCGCTTCTGATGGCCGGACAAAGACAGCCCCCCCCCCGGATGAGGAGGTGATGCGGCCGCTTCATGGCCCCCCAACCCTGCTCCTGATCCCACCCCACGGTGGGCAGCGCGGGTGCAACCCCAATTTCTGGCTGCCCTTCAAAGCTGTTGCCCCACAGCCAGAGAATCGGTGGGGATGCCCTCCAACTTTCTCAGTTTGGCAGGAAGATTCCTGGTTATTCCTCTTCCTTCCCACTTTCTCAGCTGCATTTAAAATGTCCCAGCTTCCCCCTCCTCCTCGGTCTTCTTCTTTCTTCTCTTGCAAACCCTCCAACTGTCTGGATTTGTCAGGGAGATTCCAGATTATTACTTTGCCTTCCTGCTTTCTCAGCTGCTTTTAAAATGTCCCAGTTTTTCCCCTCATCCTCCTTTGTCTTTTTCTTACTTTTCTTCAAACCCTCCAACTGCCTGGATTTGGCAGGGGTGGTCTTTTGCCTTCCCACTTTCCTGGCTGCTTTTAAAACGTCCCAATTTCTATCTCCCTCCTCTTCCTTCTTTCCTCCTCGGTGTTCAGCTTACTTCCATTGCAAACCCTCCAAATATCCGGATTTGGCAGGGAGATTTTTTTATTATTTCTCTGCCTTCCCACTTTCTCAGTTGCTTCTAAAAAGTCCCAATTTTTATCTCCCTCCTCTTCCTTTCCTCCTTTGTCCTCATCTTACTCCCATTGCAAACCCTCCAACTGTCAGCATTTGGCAGGAATGGTCTCGATTAATCCTCTGCCTTACCATTTTTCATCTGCTTTTAAAATGCCCCAATTTCTCCTTCCTCCTCCTCCTCCTTTCCCCCTTCATCCTCAGTTTGCTTCCATTGTAAACTCTCCAAATATCTGGATTCGGCAGGGAGATTCCTGATTAATCCTCTGCCATCCCACATTTTAGCTCCTTTTTTAAATGTCCTGGTTTCTCTCTTCTCCTCTTCCTTCGTATTCAGCTTAGTTCCATTGCAAACCCTCCAACTGTTTGCATTTGGCAATGAGAATTCCAGTTAATCCTCTCCCTTCCCATGTTCTTCAGCTGCTTTTAAAAATGTCCCAGTTTCTTGTTCCTCCTACTTGTCCTCCTTCCCCTTCATCCTCAATTTATCTCCATTACAAACCCTCCAACTGTCTGGATTTGGCAAGGAGTCCCAGTTAATCCTCTGTAATCCCAATATTTCAGGTGCTTTTAAAATGTCCCGGTTGCTCCCTTTTCCTTTATTTTCCCCTTTTGTTCTCAGCTTTCTTCCATGGGATACTCTCCAACTATCTGCATTTGGCAAGGAGATTCCTGATTAATCCTCTGCCTTCCCACTTTTTCATCGGCTTTTAAAATGTCCCAGTATCTGCCTCCCTTCCACACCCCACTTTCCCTCTTTGTCCTCAGCTTACATCCTTTGCAAGCCCTCTAACTGTCCTAATTTGGCAGGGAGATTCCTAATTAATCCTTTGCCATCCCTCTTTCTCAGCTGCTTTAAAAATATCCCAGCTTCTATCTCCCTCCTCTTCCTTCTCCACCTTTCCCCCTTTGTCCTCAGCTTACTTTCACTGCATACCCTCCAATTGCCCAACTGGGATACAAGAGTCCCAATTAATCCTCTGCCTTCCCTCTTTCTTCAACTGCTTTTAAAATGTCCCAGTTTCTCTCTCCTCTTCCTTCGTTTTCAGCATACTTCCATTGCAAACCCTCCAACTGTCTGGATTATTCCTCTGCCATCCCACTTCCTCAGAAGGTTTTTAAATGTCTTGTTTTCTCTAAAAGCACCAGATTCTCCTCTGATCTTGGAAACTAAGCAGGGCCAGCGTTGGATAGTCCTTGGATGGGAGACCACCAAGGAATCCCCAGTGCTTTTAGGCTCTATATCAGAGGAAGGAAGTGGCCCTCAAGAAAAATTCATGGAGTCGCCAAAAATCGAGAGTCAACTTGAAGGCACATAATTCGCACACAGAACCTGGATCCCGGAAGGATGCCATAAAATTGAAATGCACTTAATAAAATACTTGGAAACCAGGTTTTATTTCTGTGTATGTGTGTGTGAAAGCATTTTCCTTGCCTCCTTCTTCCTCTTTGGCTGCATCCGCACTGCAGAAATAAAGCAGTTTGACACCAGTTTAACTGCCGCTGCAAATCCTGGGAGTTGTAGTTTCTCTTCCAGAGAGCAAACAAACCACAAATCCCAGGGTTTCCCATACATACAATGGGGCCATTATTTATTATATTTATATATTTATATTTATATTTATTATATTTATATAATAAATAAATTTATATTTATTTATATTTATATTTATTATATTGTATTAAGAATAGATCCTATAAAATAAAGTCATATAAGGATGCTTAAAGTCAATTTGAAATCAAACCAAACCAAATATAGTAAAATAAAATAAAATAAAATTGTGAGGATGTCAAGATAAGGGGGGGGCACTTTTTCTCATATTAATATGAAATATAGTATATACTTCTAAATAAATGATAATAAATAATAATTTTAAGTAGTGGGTTTTTAAGACATTGAAAAATTACAGTTCTAAGATCAACATGTTAATTAAATTTTTTTTTGAAAGGCACAGATTTAAAATGACACTAGATTTCCCTCTCCCCCAGGTATTATGCATCTATACTGCAGGAATAATGCAGTTTCACACCACTTTAACTGCCCTGGCTCCGCCCTACAGAAATCCTGGGATTTGTAGTTTCATAAGGTCCTTAGCCTTTTTGGGGTGCAGCTACACTTCAGGAATAATGCAGTTTGACACCACTTTGACTGCCGTAGTTCTAGCCTACAGAAATCCTGGGATTTGTAGTTTTGGGAGGCACCCACATTTGTTCTCTGTAGCCTACAAGGCCTTGTCAAACTACAAATCCCAGTATTCCATAGGACAGGGTAACAGCACTTAAAGTGGTGTCATACTGCGTCGTTTCTGCCGTGCCAATGCACCTAGGAAAGTCGAAAGGCCGTGCAAAACTACAAATCCCAAGATTGCACAGGACAGGTGCTACAGCTCTCATAAAGTGGTGTCAAACTGGATTATTTCTGCAGTGCGGATGCCCCCCCTCCTCCCACCGCAGAAAAAACCCAGGACAAAATGGCAATGAATAAAAACTGAAATCTAGGGAGAAAAGAGAAAATGAGAATGGAAATAAAGGAAGCAGCAAAGAGGAAGGATTGCAAAATATTTGAAATTAAAGCGGAGGCAGAAAAAGGAAAGAAAAGGAGGAAACGGGTGCGAAAAGCAAGTTCTGAGGAACTTCGCATTAGTTTCGCTGCACTTGAAAGTGGAGCCATTCTCCTTGGCAGACAAAGGTTTTATTTAATTCATTATGTGTTGGGTTTCCACTGCCAAGCACTCAGTAAAATAGCAATAATTAATATATATATATACAGCCGTGGTGGGATTTTCCTTTCGAGGGTGGCTTTCTCTCCAGGGACTCCATCAGAGGCGGCCCTCTGAGGACTGGGGATGCTGGCACTTGGAGTACAAAATCCACAGAGATCACCAAGTGGAACATGAGTCGAGAGTGTGATGCGGCAGCAAAAAAGGCCAATGCGATTCAAGGCAGCATCAATAGAGGTACAGTGTCTACTACATCAAAGGAAGCCATAGTGCCTCTCTCTTCGGCCTTTTGGTCAGGCCTCAAGTGGAATAATCCTGTGTCCAAGTCTGGATTGTGCATTCCTGCATGGCAGAAGGGATGGACTGGATGGCCCTTGGGGTTCCCTTCCAACTCTAGGATCCTATGTATTCCTCTATGGCAGAAGGAGAGGGTTGGACTAGATGGCCCTTGGGGGTCCCTTCCCACTCTAGGATGCTATGTATTCCTCCATGGCAGAAGAAGGGGGCTGGACTGGATGGCCTTTGGGGGTCCCTTCCAACTCTAGGATCCTATGTCTTCCTCCATGGCAGAAGAAGGGGGCTGGACTGGATGGCCCTTGGGGGTCCCTTCCAACTCTAGGATCCTATGTATTCCTTCATGGCAGAAGAAGGGGCTGGACTGGATGGCCCTTGGGGGTCCCTTCCAACTCTAGGATCCTATGAATTCCTTCATGGCAGAAGAAAGGGATGGACTGGATGGCCCTTGGGGGTCCCTTCCAACTTTAGGGTCCTATGTATTCCTTCATGGCAGAAGAAGGGGATGGACTGGATGGCCCTTGGGGGTCCCTTATAACTCTAGGATCCTATGTATTCCTCCATGGCAGAAGAAGAGGGTTGGACTGGATGGCCCTTGGGGGTCCCTTATAACTCTAGGACGCTATGTATTCCTCCATGGCAGAAGAAGAGGGTTGGACTGGATGGCCCTTGGGGGTCCCTTCCAACTCTAGGATCCTATGTATTCCTCCATGGCAGAAGAAGGGAGATGGACTGGATGGCCCTTGGGGGTCCCTTATAACTCTAGGATCCTATGTATTCCTCCATGGCAGAAGAAGAGGGTTGGACTGGATGGCCCTTGGGGTCCCTTCCAACTCTAGGATCCTATGTCTTCCTCCATGGCAGAAGAAGAGGGTTGGACTGGATGGCCCTTGGGGATCCCTTCCAACTCTAGGATCCTATGTATTCCTCCATGGCAGAAGAAGGGGGTAGGACTGGATGGCCTTTGGGGGTCTCTTCCAACTCTAGGATCATATGTATTCCTCCATGGCAGAAGAAGGGGTCAGACTGGATGTCCCTTGGGGTCCCTTCCCACTCTCGGGTCCCATGATCCCAGTGGGGGTTTTGGGGGGTGGCCCAAAGGGTGCATCTACACTGTAGAAATCAATGAAGTTTATGACACCAGGGCTCCATCCTAATAAATCCTGGGATTTGTAGTTTCCCAAGGTCTCTTGAGCCTTCCCTGGGTGCCTCTGCACTGTAGAAATAAATGCAGTTTGCTTGCCACCACTTTAAGTGCCATAGAATCCTGGGATTTGTAGTTTTACCAGAAGTCTAGCCTTCTCTGGGTGCGCCCAAACTGTGGAAATAAGGCACCCCATTAACTGCCGTGGCTACTTCCTATATAGGGCTCTGGGATTTGTAGTTTTCCAAGGCCTTTAGCCTTCTTTGGGGGCACCTCCACTCTAGAAATAATGCCCTTTGGACACCACTTTAACTGCCCTGGCTCCGTCCTACAGGGATCTGTAGTTCTGCCAGGCACCCTGCACCTTTTTGGAGGAAAAGGCTGAAGACCTTGCAAAAACTACAAATCCCATATAGGATGGAGTGGTGTCAAACTGCGTTACTATTCCTAGGCTCTGTCCACAGGACGGAGCTGCAGCCCTTAGCGCGGTTTCAAAGCGCATTGCCTCCTCTTCTACCGTGCAGACGTTCCAAAAGCGGTCCGTGCAACTTTCCAGGTGGAGCCAATGGGGACGCAGAGCGCCTCCGCGTCATCAGTCGCCGGGTAGAGATGAGTTACCTCTTCTACCTCTGCCCTGTAACTCTGCCATTTCCCTCTCGGGCTCCGCAGCGGCTGGACTCTCCCCGGCGACCGATGACGCGGAGGCGCTCTGCGTCCCCATTGGCTCTCCCTGGAAAAGGCTGGGAAAGGGGCTTTTTCCCTGCCCATCTCCCCCCCCCCGCCCCAAGTGGGTCAGATAAAGTGTGGGGAGCTGAGAGACCCCTCCCCATAGGGCTCCTTCCCACCGACGCCCGGAGACTGAGCACCTGCGGAACTCCCTGCCACTGGAGGCTGCCAATGGGGAGGAAAGGGGGGGATTAGGGAAGGCCCAGAAGCAGGAGCCCCCTTCCCTCCCTCCCTCCCTCCCTCCCTCCCTCCCTCCCTCCCTCCTTTGGGGGCCTTCCTGCTTTGGAGAGCCCACCCCCCAAGAATCGGATGGGGCTCAATCCTTGGTGGCCCCTGGCTCTGGGGGCCCTCTGGCCAGCAGGTAAGAGCCATTTGGAGGGGGGGGGCTTTGGGGAAGTTACTTTTTTGGATCTCCCCTCCCTCCCCATGCATCATCATCATCATCATCATCCCCTTTTGCCCTTCTCCTCCTCATGGCCCCCCGAGGCTGAGAGAGTGGCACACAGCGGGGGGGGGGGCTGCGGAACTCCCGGCCACTGGATGGGATTGGCCCCCACCGGAGAGTCCTTCTTGGGGGCCTCGCAGGGGCTCCTCTGCCCATACGCAGAGTGCCCTCCCTCATGCCACTCATTCATCTTCCTCCTTTCGCTTTTGCAAAGAGGGACATTTCAAGAAAAAAATCCAGCCCCCCCAAAAAAAGGGGAGGAGAAAGTGAAAGTGCAAAGGGGGGGGTCAAAGGACTGGAGGGGGTGCATTTTGGCAAAATCCAAGGTGTGGGCGGTGCATCTGCAATGTAGATTCGTCTCCTAACTTACTGGAATTGGCAGGGAGAGTCTCAGTTAACCCTTTGCCTTCCCACTTTTCTCGCTGTCCTTACAATGTCCCGGTTTCTCTCTTTTTCCTCTTCCTTGGTCCTCAGCTGACCTCCATTGCAAATCTTGAAATGATCTGGGCTTGGCTGGGAGATTCTGGGTTAATCCTCTGCCATCCCACTTTCTCAGCTGCTTCTAAAAAATCCTGGTTTCTTTCTCCTCTGCCTTCTTCTTTCCTCCTTTGTCCTCAGCTTACTGTCATTGCATACCTTCCATCTGGATTTGGCAGGGAGATTCTTGATCCTCTACCTTCCCACTTTCTCATCAGCTTTTAAAATATCCTGGTATCTCTCTCCTCCTTTCCCCCTTCGTCCTCAGCTTGCTCCCATTGCAAACCCTTCAACTGTCTGGATTTGACAGGGAGATTCCTGATTAATCCTCTGTCATCCCACTTTCTCAGATGCATTTAAAAAGCCCCAGTTTCTCTCTCCTCTTTCGTTGTCATCATATTTCCATTGCACATCCTCCAACTGCCTGGATTTGGCAAGGAAAGTCTCAGTTAATCCTCTGCTTTTCTAATTTCTTCAACTGCTTCTAAAATGTCCTGGTTTCTCTCTCCTCCTCCTCCTCCCTTTCCCCTTTCATCCTCCTCTTGCTTCCATCTCATACGCTCCCATAGTCCCAGTTTGGCAGATTAATCTTCTACTGTCCCACTTTCTCAGCAGCTTTAAAAATGTCCTAGTTGCTTTCACCTCCTTTCTTCCTTTGTCCTCAACCTACTTCCATTGCATACCCTCCAACTGTCCCTTTTTGGATTAACCCTCTACTTTCTCAGTTGCTTTTAGAATGTCCTGCTTTCCCTTTCCTCCTCCTTCTTTCCCCCTTTGTTCTCAGCTTTCTTCCATTGCGTACCTCTCAAATGTCCAAACTAGCAGGGAGAGTCCCAATTATTCCTCTGCCATCCCACTTTCCAGCTGCTTTTAAAACGTCCCAGTTTCTCTCTCCTCCTCCTCTGTCCTCAGCTAACTCCAATTGCTGCAAACTGTGTTCCAAGTGCAAAATGTCATTTGCACTCAGTTAACTGACAAGAAGAGAGTAGAGGAGGGGCCAGAACCGTGCCCTTCCCAGGAAACTCAGGGGAAAGCAAAGTGCAGCCTTCCCGGCTAATCCCTTTTTGCCATCTTGACCAGCTCCTGAGGTCCCTTGACCACACATCATGACAGGATAGTGGTGCCAATGGACTGACCCTTTGCTCTCCTGTTTCCTCCCCCTCCTTTCTCTCCCCGTCCCGCTCTGTCCAGGGGCCTTTGTCCTCCATCTGGAGACCGACTGCCTGCTCTCGGCCACCGGCCGGGTCCTCTGGACCAACTGGACGCTGTCCTTCAACAAGATCCCTTTCGTCTGCTATGACAATGACTACGGGGAGTTCCTGCCCTGCGGCCTGGGGACCTTCTTCCCCTGGAACTACACCTCTGTCCCGCTTTCCCAGTGGCTGGACGCCATAGGCCCGGCCCAAGGACCGGCGGCCCACCAGGCCTGCCAGGGCCAGACGCAGTCCCTCTGGGGCCGGACGGTGGACCGCCGGAGTGAGCAAACTGGGGGCGGATATTAGCGATGGGGGGGGGGTCGCTGGAAGCCAGGGAGGTGGTACCCAACCAGGGGTAGGCAACCTTTCCCCTTTAAGGGCCGAGGGACTTCAGCTCCCAGAAGCCTCAGCCATGTTGGCCAATAGTCCCATGTTGGCCAATAGTTCCTGGGATTCTGGGAGCTGAAGTCCCTCAGCCCTTAAAGGGGAAAGGTTGCCTACCCCTGTACCAAACAATGGAGCCGTGCACACAACCCAAAGCCAACTAAGTAGAGATGTCTTACTGGTTTGAGCGGGAAAGGTCCTCCCTGCAGGATCTGACAAGTTGGAGGTTTTAAGAACGGGCAAAGTGACTCCAAGTGAGAATGAACAGAGGCTGGGTGGCTATCTGTCGGGGGTGCTTGGACTATGTGTCTCTGCGTGGCATGGGGTTGGACTGGATGGCCCCTTGGGGTTTCTTCCAACTCTAGGATTCTATGAAGTAGAAAGACAAGTTGGTTTTGCAGCGAAAACAATTACAGTGGGGCCTCTCTATTTGTGGGTTTGCCATCCGTGAATGGAAGCATCCGTGGACAGCAAGCCCTGTTGTCCTCAAAGGCAGCACGCATGTTGCGCCACCATTAACTACAACGGGAGAGGAGGTCCCATATTTTTTCCGTATCTGCCGGATGATCTGGAATGGATTCCCCTGGGGATATGAAGGTCGGACTGTATTTCTTTATTAAAAAGAGAGAGAAAAAAGAAACCAGCGGAACAGTCTGTATTCAGTGCAAGCTGTTTCTTGAAGTAAAAATCGGGGGAAATGGCATGGGAGCTAAATAAACCCTACTCTTGATCAATCTAAGAAGAGTGTAGCTAAGCTTAAGAGACTACAGGCTAAAACAGACACAAACAGATTGTCTCACTATCCAACGTGAAGAAGAGGGCTGGAGATTGGAGCACCAGAAGGCAGTCTCAGAGAGATACTCTGTATTTAACCTCTTTCTAACTTAAGGATGTCTCCTAAAAAACGAAGGAGACGCCTCTGGGTGGGGCAAAACGTGACAATGTTGTTCTCAGGAGGGTTCAAAAACCAAGAACAACATGCATTTGCAAAGGCTGGAGGTCAACATGCCCATCAGCCCCCCCCCCCCAATAATGACTCTTAGAGGGCCTGGGTGGTACCAAACAATGGAGCCATGCACACAAGCCAAAGCCAACTAAGTAGAGATGTTTACCCTCTTTCAAATCCAGATGGGTTACCCAACCTCTCTGGAAGCTGCACAATACCTTGCAATGTGTGTGTGTGTGTGTGTGTGTACCAGTCTCCATCCAGTGGAAGTAAGCAATGCCAGATAAGCATGGATTGCTCCCAGTTTTCCTGCCTTATGCTCAATAAATATTAATATTACACTTTGATGTAGTGGCTTGCTTACTTCCAGTAAATGGAGATCTGCCAAACTGGCTCAGACTGGTACACACACACACACACACACACACCCCACACACCCCATTGTAAGGTACTGTGCAGTGTCCAGAGAGGTTGGGTAACCCATCTAGATTTGAAAGAGGGTAAGTATCTACACTCTGTCCTCCACATTCGCAGGGGTTAGGGGAATAAGACCCCCATAATAGTGAAAATGTGGGGAAAGGCAAGAGGGGCATGCACACATGCTTCTCTTCCCATCTCCTCCTGTGCTTTGGCTGGCTTCCCTTAACGTTAAAGGCAGGTAACGGTTCATATCAGTCTTGCACGTGGTGGAACATATTACTCTGGGAAGTAATGGCACATACCGTTTTGGCAAGAGATGGCATTTTCTAGCAAGTGATGGCACACACTATTATAGCAAGTAACGGCGCATACCATCCTGGCACATAATGGCACATGTTATGCTGATTGCAATGGCACATGCTATCCTGGCACATGCTGTTCTGTCAAGTAATGGCATACTTGTTCTGACTCAATGGTACATGCTATTCTGGCAAGTGGTGGCACATACTACTCTGGCCAGTAATGGCACAGACCAACATGGCCCTGGGGATTCAGTTGCAGTTTGTACTGACTCCGTCTTTTCCCTTCCCTTCCCTCTTCAGCACCCCCAAATGTCCTCATTTTCCCGGTCACCCCCCGGAACACTCCGTCACCCGTCATGCTGGCTTGCGTCGCATGGGGCTTCTACCCGGAAGAAGTGGACATCACCTGGTTCTGGAATGGGGTCCAGGTGAAGGACAAGGTGGGACCCCTTACCCTCAAGAACAACGGGGACTGGACCTACCAGGCTCGGCGGACGCTACCGGTTGACCCCCAACTTGGAGGAATCTACACCTGCCAAGTGGCTCACGCCAGCCTTGCAGAGCCCATCGCCAAGCAATGGGGTCAGTTTTTGGGAGTCGGGGGCTAGAAAATCAAGAAAGGCTGATAGAAAACCCTCCAAAGGTTCCCATTTGGCAGGGACAGTCACAGTAAATCCTCTGCCATCCCACTTTCTCCGCTCCTTTTAAAATGCCCCGGTTTCTCTTTCCTCTCCTTTTGTCCTCAGCTTACTTACATTGCTGCAAACTGAGTTTAAAGTACAAAAGTCATTTGCAGTCATTTAACTCAGAAGGTTATCTTGCTCTTCCTAGTAGGTTCATTTGGATTTTTCCTCTCAGGCTTTCCTTAATTAAGGACATAAATTCCATAGTTTCTCTGCTTTCTCTGGAAGTATTTGAAAAGTAATGTTTGATTCATTTGTTACTGCACCCTGCAAACACGCTCCCGAGGGTTAATGCATTTACTCATGCAACGGGATCTTGTAACACCTTTGAACGCATTTTTCGAAGACTTGAGTCTCCTTCCCCAGATGCAGGAAGTGCCTAGGAACATATTTTTATAAGCAGGAATCTAAGGAATAGACGCAAGTCTACAGAAGCTTATGCTACCAATGGCTTTCTTTCTCTCATTCAGTCTCAAGAGTGCTACAAGATCCCTTTGCAGACTGATTCAGCCTGACATGACAATGTCTTTGGATTCTGGGCATTAATTTTGTTAGCGTCCTCCTCCCCTCCCAGCAGCTGTGGAGCCAGGGCTCACCCTCCACTCTTCTCCAAATCACCTGAAGAAAATGGGCTGGGTGAAATTATTATTATTAATAATAATAATAATAATTTATATCCCGCCCCTCTGCAGAGCAATCGGGGCAGCTTACAACATTAAAATTTCCATACAGATATATGGAAATGGCCCTTCTCCCATCTCCCCACGTAACTGAGAAGGAATAATCCCCTCATTTCACCTTACTCTGAAAACAGCCCCTTTCATTAAGATTTCTGTCTGTTTCCAAACACAGTCAGCCTTCCGTATCCAGGGATTCTTTATCCACTGATTCAACCATCTACGGCTGGAAAAAATATTTTAAAAAATATATAAATTCCAGGAAGCAACCCTTAATTTTGCCATTTTATTTTAGAGAGCAGAGTGGAGCGCGAGCCCTGACCCCACAACTGTTGGCTGGAGAGGAGGACGCTAACAAAATAAATGCACAGGATTCAAAGATGGCGTTTTAAAGGATGGCATTTTACTGTGCCATTGTATTAAACGGGACTTGAGCATCCAAGGAGTTTGGTATCCACAGGGAGTCCTGGAACCAAACTTCAGTTTGGTTACCAAGGTCCCACTGTATGTCCCATCATCCTCCCTGGTATGTTTGAATGGCAAGCTGTGGGCAACTGTGGGTGGTTCTTCTGAATGCCTGGCACTTAGTGACATCCCCCGGGACCATTGTCCCTCAATCTCAGGTTACGGAAACCCTAATCCTGACCCCAAGTAGGGACAGGGTGTATCTCTACTTTTGGCACATCCCCCTTGGAAGACACCCACCATTTTAGGGTCTGGGCCAGGGGTAGGCAACCCAAGGCCCGGGGGCCAGATGCGGCCCCCCGAGGCCTTTGGACCGGCCCCAGGCCGGTCCTGCCACCGCCGCCGCTGCCCGCCATGATGATATTGATTATTGTTGTTATTACTTGTTCTTGGGTTTTCTTAGCAAAATCTCCACAAGGGGTTTGCCATGGCTTTTCTGGGGCTGAGAGAGTGTGCATGCATATTTTTAAAAAAAAAAATATTTAAAAAAATATTTTTATTTATTTATTTATTTATTTACTTTTGGTGCTTCGGCCCCCAATTGTCTGAGGGACAGCAACCCAGCCCCCGGCTCAAAAAGGTTGCCTACCCCTGGTCTGGGCATTGACCCCTTCCCCTTCTGTCTCCTTCTCTCCGCAGCGCCCGGTCTGTCTTTGGATCTGCGCCTCAAAGTGGGTCTTGCTGTGACTGTGTTGGCCGTGGGCATCATCTTCCTCACGGTCGCAACCATTGTCTGGAGGAGGAAACGGGGGCTGCAAGGTAGGGCCCCAGGGAGACAAAGATGCCTCCATGCCCAAAGCATTCATACCGTCCGGCATTTCGCAGATGGAGTCTGGGTCATGTGGGGCTGAGCAACGCCACAGTATGGTCAAGAAGGCACAAGTTATATTAATGAAGAAGAACCCATAGGTTGTTTGTGGGGTTTTCAGGCTGCGAGGCTGTGTTCTAGAAGAACGTATTCCTGACGTTTCACCTGCATCTGTGGCTGGCATCTTCAGAGAATGGCGGCATGGAGGTGTGTGGGGTATATATACTGTGAGACCCTTGGTTGAGAGGATTAGCATGTAAACCTGTGTATTGTTCTGTTGAGGCAAGGCCTCAGGGTGGAAGGAGGGTCACACAGTATATATATACCCCACACACCTCCATGCCATCATTCTCTGAAGATGCCAGCCACAGATGCAGATGAAATCTCAGGAATACATTCTTCTAGAACACAGCCCCGCAGCCTGAAAATCCCACAAAAACCTAGGGATGCCGGCCGAGAAAGCCTTTGACTTCACAAATGACCCATAAGCTAGGAAAGGCTGGAGCATTTTGCTTTTGCCTGAGTCCAAACCTCTTGCCTGATGAAGAAGAAGCCAGTGGAGCTTCGAAAGCTTGCAACAAGTACAATATTGTGCATTTTGGGTTGGCCAAGAAAGGTATAATTGTCTGAAAAAATCAGTATGCAATGAGATCTTGCAGCACCTTTGAGCCTAAATGAAAGAATGAAGTTGGCAGCACCAGCTTCCCTAATATTAAGTCTGCTTCCTCAGATGTATTTTCCATCCCACCAAATGCATCTGAGGAAACAGACAGAAGTCTAGGAAAGCTCCTGCTGCCAACTTCTTTCTTTCGTCTCGGCTCAAAGGTGCTGCAGGATCTCTCTACGTACATCCATGCATCACTTGTTCGTCCATCTCCTTCTTTCCAGGTTACGTTCCCATTGGCGGCAGCACCTACCCCCAAGCAGGTAAGCACCCCGTATCCGTGTCCTTTTCTAGTTGCCTTGCAAAACTGCAATTTTCCCGGGCAAAAAGGCAATGAAATGAAGGAATGCACACAGGCACACGCCCAAGGAAAGTCCAAGCTTCTAAAACACAACACATGCCATCTTGCATCTGAGAACTGGCACATGCCAGCCCCCTGACCATCCTAAATTTCCTTCTAAGAAATGCATAAAATAATAATAATAATAATAATAATAATAATAATAATAATAATAATAATAGTAATATTTTTCCACCTCTTTCTGCAGGTCACTAAGAGGTCCCAATCCTGTCCCAAGCATTGCAACCGAGATCCATCCAGGACTTTCCTATCTGAAAACGAACAGAGATTTGGAGGTGTTTTTCATGCACCCAAAGAAAGCATCCTGGCTTTTCCGTTTTCCTATTAGTGTTTTATTTTTCCCCTTAAAACCTTCAGAGGCTTTCCAACACCTCTCCAGTTCTGTCGGCTGCTTTTACGAAGTCAATTGCAGCGCCGGACCAAATAAAATGCTCTTTGGGGGGGCACCGCAATTAAACAGAGTCTGGATGTCCCTCTGTCAGGGTTGCTTTGATTGTGAATTCCTGCATGGCAGAAGAGGGTTGGACCGGATAGCCCTTGGGGTCTCTTCCATATGCCCATACAGCCCAGTATCCCCAACTCTAACTGGCATCTTTTGGGACTTTTCGTGGCAGGAACAGGTAATCCTTGCCTTTGTTCTGAGCCAGGAACCTGGGAGGTCCATCTCACCTGGTTCTGCAAACTCTGACCAGCAGCACCGGTTTTCACCCAGAGCCCGGGAGTCCTCTCTTTACCTCTGCAGGATTAAAACCCAAGACCTTCTGCATGGGAACCTAAAATGTTTCCACTTCCAGGGGCTCTCCACAGACCCCTGGAAGTGGAAACATTTTGGGTGAAATATGGGAAATGATGCATTCCTCAATGGCCTTCCACGTGCGTGGAATTGAAGTGAACCCTTGTGCAATCTTGGCCTACATTTTTATTTTCACCACTCTGCAATCTAGCATTTCGTCCCACTTCACAGACAGGCCACCAGCCAGCGCCTCTGCCTCCCAGGGAAAATCACAGATATTTTCCAGCCATTGCAACAAGTTGTCCCTGACTTACAAAGGGATCCATGGTTAAAAACCCCGCCTTGGAAATAACTTGTTCCTGCGTTGTCTGACAGTCCTGATTAATCCTCTGCCACCCCACTTTCTCAGCTCCTTTTAATACGTCCTGGTTTTTTTTCTCTCTCTCTCTCCTCCTCCTCCTCCCGCTTTAGTCCTCAGCTTTACTCCATTTGCTGCAAAATTAGTTCAAAGCGCAAAAGTTGTTTGGACTCAGTTAACTCACCAATGGGAAGAGGAGAGGGGGGGTTGTTGTGTATGGTGGTTGTTGTGTGCCTTCAAATCATTTCTATGCTATGCAGAGGGGCTGAGTATAAATAATAATAATAATAATAATAATAATTATTATTATTATTATTATTTCACACTCATGGCAACAACCCTAGGGAGAATGTATCATGGAGTTTTCATGGCAAGATTTTTTTCAGAGCAGGTTTGCTATTGTCTTCCCCTGAGGCTGAGAGCATGTTACTTGTCCAAGGTCACCCACCCAGTGAGTTTAATGGCCGAGCTGGGAATCGAACCCTGGTCTCCAGGTCAAAACCAGAATATGTTTGGCCAAGCAACTTCAGAGTGTGGTCAAGAGGGCAAAAGTTGTAAATGAAGAAGAACAAAGAAGCTAGAAGAGTCTCCAGCAGTTTGCTTCTGCCTGAGTCAACTGGGAAGGGCAATACTCCTTTCCTCTCCTTTGCATTAATGGAGTGCACACTGGACTCAGTTTGCAGGAATTCAAGCACACTTGTAACCAAGAGTGAAGGTGGGAGGAAAAGAAACTGGGGCATTTAAAAAAACTGGAAAAGTGGGACAGCAGAGGAATAATTGGGAATCTCCTTGCCAAATCAGAAGGGTTTGAAATGGAAGAAGGCTGAGGGCGAAGCCGGGACATTTTAAAAGCATCTGAAAAAGTGGGAAAGCAGCAGATTAAGTGGGGCTGTCCCTGCCAAATCCAGATTGAGAATATGCAATGGAAATTAACTAAGGATGAAGGAGGAAAGGAGGAGAGAAACCAGGACATTTTAAAAGCAGCTGAGAAAGTGGGAAGGCAGAGGATTAATTTGGATTTCCCTGCCAAATAGGGTCAGTTGGAAAATATGGAGCTGTGATTTAGCACAGGTGCCAAATGTGACCATAAACTGGGCAGGCGTGAAGATAACTCCATTTAGATGGAAATGAAAGGGGAAGCAAAACAGAGTTGCTCACGGACTCTTTAAGTTTCATTTTATGTCCAAATTATCCAGAAGATTGCAGCTCCATGTACAACCCTGGCAAGGTCTGAAGATCCTCAGAGCAGGGCTTTTGATTCAAGAACATAATGATTAGCGAGTCTCCTTTTTTTACGGTGTGTAGGTGTGTGCTGAGTTTTAAAAATTGTTATGATTTGAAATGATTTTTACACTTCTAAAAATTAAGTAGCACTTTACAGGAGGAGTCTGCAGTGCAAGGAAAATTTGCACAAGGAAATGTGTGCTTAAACTTGGGTCTCATCTCCAAGATACCTCATATATATATCCAGAATATATATATGCAAATATTCCAAAATACTCCTAGTCCCAAGCATCCTGGATAAGGGAGATGCAACCTGTAATATTAAATCTTCTGTGTGTTACCGATAGAAAGGTAGGAATATCTATATATTCGTTAGGGCCGATTAAACCATGAAGTCAGATAATCCCGATTGGCAAGGAGGAAAGAGTAGGCAAGGCTGCATTTTATCACCCTATTGGTTTAATTTAAGTGCAAAAGCCTATTGTACGGAAAGCAGGATTAGATCCAGAGGAAACAGGCATCAAAACTGGGCAAAGGAGAGTCAACAATTAATGATCTACGCAGATGACATCGTAATCTTTGCAGAAAATGGTGGGGGGAAACGGGACGACTATTGACGAACGCCAAGGAAAAATGAACATTCAGAAAACAAAAATAATTACCACCAAAAAGGACCACCAAAAAGACCTCCCCCCAATTTCCACACCTCCTTCCTCCGAGTCTAATCCTGCTTTCCATTATGTTGTCTGATGCCCGTGAGACCAGAAACAATGGATCCGAATTACAAGATATCCCACCTAAATATTAGGACGAACTTCTCAACTGTTATTTGACTGTGGAATAGGGGCTCCCTCGGAAGACAGTGGCCTCTCCTTCTCCTTCTTCAGAGGGCTTTAAATAGAGGTTGGCCAGGCATCTCTCTTTAATTGTGCCTTCCTGCAGGACCGGGTCAGACTATATGACCTTTGGGGGAAAGTGTGCTTAAACTTGGGTCTCATTTCCAAGATACCTCATATATATATATATATATATATATATATATATATGCAAATATTCCAAAATCCAAAATACTCCTAGTCCCAAGCATCCTGGATAAGGGAGATGCAACCTGTAATATTAAATCTTCTCTGTGTGTATATTTTTAAAAATATTATTATTATGACATTCTTAGCTTCCCCTTGGAAGCCACCTTGGGTCCCATACCGATAGAAAGGTAGGGATATCTATATATTCGTTAGGGCCGATTAAACCATGAAGTCGGATAATCCCGATTGGCAAGGAGGAAAGAGTAGGCAAGGCTGCATTTTATCACCCTATTGGTTTAATTTAAGTGCAAAAGCCTATTGTACGGAAAGCAGGATTAGATCCAGAGGAAACAGGCATCAAAACTGGGCAAAGGAGAGTCAACAATTAATGATCTACGCAGATGACATCGTAATCTTTGCAGAAAATGGTGGGGGGAAACGGGACGACTATTGACGAACGCCAAGGAAAAATAAACATTCTGAAAACAAAAATAATTACCACAGATGGATTCCACCACTTTAAACTGCGTAGCGACAATAATGAAACAGAGAAAGGTTTCCGACACCTTGGTTTGAGTCATTAACCCAAATGGAGACTGCCGTCAAAAAATGAAGAAAACGACTATGGTTTAATCCGCACTGCAGAACTTAATGCAGTTTGACCCCGCTTTAACTACCATGGTTCCATGCTATGGAATTATGGGATTTGTACTTTTCTTAGACATTTGTTAGATATTTTGTCAGAGAGCTCGGGTACCCCAACGAAACTACAAATCCCAGAGTTCCATAGCACTGGGAGCCATGGCAGTTAAAGCGGTGTCGAACACTGTTAATTCTGCAGTGCAGATTAGGCCTAAGACTTGGAAAGGCTATGAAGGAATTAAAGAAGAGCTTCTACCGTAGAGACACATCACTGAATAATAAGGAATCACGATATTATGGATCGTTATGTTTGAAAGCAGACAAAAATCGCACTCATTTGAAAAATGGTGCCGGAGGACCACCAAAAAGACCTCCCCCCAATTTCCACACCTCCTTCCTCCGAGTCTAATCCTGCTTTCCATTATGTTGTCTGATGCCCGTGAGACCAGAAACAATGGATCCGAATTACAAGATATCCCACCTAAATATTAGGACGAACTTCTCAACTGTTATTTGACTGTGGAATAGGGGCTCCCTCGGAAGACGGTGGCCTCTCCTTCTCCTTCTTCAGAGGGCTTTAAATAGAGGTTGGCTAGGCATCTCTCTTTAATTGTGCCTTCCTGCAGGACCGGGTCAGACTATATGACCTTTGGGGGAATCCCCCCCCTCTTGGGAGCCCAATTGAGGCTGACTGGACTTTTTGGAAAGGCACCCAGAATCCTGATTAAACTGAATTTTCTAATTAGCATTTTGACGCTGCAGTCGAAGCTGAGTTGCCCTCCATGAAAACCTGGCTTCGTTTTTAAGGCTCCCCCATTAGACTCTTCATTATTTTTAATTGATGATGATCCTCCTAGAACTTCCCCCCACAAGTTCCTTTTTCCACCCTATAGGGTGTAACTTGGGGGAACCTTTGTGTAAAACCTCCTTCCAAGAAACCAAAACACCGTAAATCGTTTTGCACGATTTACAGAACCACAATTGCAATTGCGGCGCCATTACCCTATGGAATCCTGGGATTTGTAGGGTTTTTTTTGGGGGGGGGCAGCGGCAATACATCTCTTTGGCTGAGATTTCTCCCTAAACTTCAAATTTAAGACAGAGCCAATACGGCCATTAAACTGGGATCATGGAGGACACAATGGTGAAATCCCAAAACCAGAATCACGAACGTAACCATGAAATCCCAAAACCAGAGGCATCCAGGCCTTTGCATTTGTTGCCATGGGATTTAAAGTGGAATCGTCGCACTACAATTAGGGGCTGCAAAAGGACCCCAAACTTGAGAGGGCCCAAATTTAGGATATCCCCCCCCCCCCCGCCCAAAACAAACCAGAGCTCGGTTTGCAGAAAACAGAGACAGACAAGACTCTGGAGATGAGCTTCCAAAGTGACCTAAAAACTTCCGTGATGAATTCATTTCCACACACAAAATAAGAAGAAGAAGAGGGGGAAACCCCACATCTGTATAAAAATCGGCCAGAACCCCCCCAAATCCTCAGTCCTGGGCTTGCGGACCCCCGTTTCCAACCGCCATCCTCTTCCCGGACCCCCAAAATGTGGGGCGAAAGCAGCGTGTGAGCAGCAAGACCCCCAATCCTTGAAGCCAAGGGGGAGAAGCCAAAGCAATGGGGCAGTTGCCCCCAATCCCAGCCATCCTGGGGGGCTGAAGGGATCTTTTTTTGCTGGGTGGAGGGCGGATGCCAGATATATATATATATATATATGTATATATTTTTTTCAGCCGTTTGCGGTTTCGCAGCTTGCCAAGTGTCCTCCATCTTGTCACGAACTTGGACAGTGTCCCCCAAGAGTCAAAACCAGCGTCGCTTTCTCTCTACCCAGGACTCGAACTCGACGTCGTCCCAACCGTTTTGGGGGTGGGAGGGGCTTGTCCCTCCATTATTTTTGCTCCTTGGTGGGGGCGTAGTAAAGCTCCAAGGGTCTGCTCAGTTTCCAGTACTTCTCGTTCACCAGCTCCAAAGTCACGGATCCGTTCAGCGTCTGAAGGAAGGAAGGAAAAGAAAGAAAGAAAGGAAGGAAGGAAGGAAGGAAGGAAGAAAAAGGAGGGGTTAGGAAAAGAAAGAAAAGTTAATGAGACTGCTCTCCCCCCACTAAAAAAATTAATGGGGGGGAAACAATCTGTTGGAAAAACAGGCAACAACAAAACTGTAGCTGCAGGTCAAAATGTTCCAAAAATAGTTTTTTGTGGTTTTTTTGGGCTGCGTGGCCATGTTCTAGAAGAGTTTCTTTCTGACATTTCACCAGCCTCTGTGGCTGGCATCTTCAGAGAATGCTGGAATTCATAGAGAGGGGAAGGGAATCTCCCAGAATTCCGTGCAGGGGGCAAAAAATACCCACAATCCCTTGGTGCAGCTGAAAGACTGACCCAAACTCTAACTATAATCCTAATCCAGGTGAATCCATCACCAGGTTTTTATCCAAAAAGTCTTCAGATGGAGATTCCCAGGCATCAGAGCATATGAAACAGACCCAATTTTTAAATTTTTGGACTGCATCTTCCAACATCCCCTGCTTATCCATAGTAGTTGCAGATAATTCCGGGTACTACACTACAATAATAATAATAATAATAATAATAATAATAATAATTCTCCCAAACATTCAGTAAAAATTCCCAGGAATCAGGGGTCTATGAAACAGACCTGATTTTTTTAATTTTTGGACTGCCTCTCCCAAAATCCCTTGCATATGATTCTATGATTCTATATCCATAGTAGCTGCAAATAATTCTGGGCACTGTATTAAATAATTACCCCCCTCCCAAAAAAAAAAACTTTCAGTAAAAATTCCCAGGAATCAGGACCTATGAAATTTTGGGAGACTGCATCTCCCAAAATCCCCCGCATCTCCATAATAGTAGTTGCAGATAATTCTGGATGCTGCGTTACAAAAAAAGTCTTCCAAACTTTCAGTAAAGATTCCCTGGAGTCAGGAGTCTATGAAACAGACCTAGTTTTATTTATTTATTTTTGGACTGCATCTCCCAATATCCCCTGCATACTCATAGTAGTTACAAATAATGCTGGGCACTGAATTACCAGGGCCTATGTAACAGAATTGATTTTTTTTTTTTTTTTGGGGTGGGGGGGAACTGCATCTCCCAAAATCCCCAGCTTCTCCATAGCAGTTGCAGAATATTCTGGGCACTGCATTACAAAAAAAGTCATGCAAACTTTGGAACGAGTCGGACGGAAAAGGACACCTCTGACGGTGTTTCCCTCCCTCCGGATGCGTTTGGCTCTTGAACCCGGAGCCTCCTCCTCGACCGGGTCTGCCTCTGCTGGTCGGGTGGGCTCCCATCAAAGCCCCTTCCTGACCCACGGAGGACCCAGGGCCCGCCACCTTTCCCACCCGGATCTCCTCGGCTGCCATTACCGTGAAGGCCCCGCCGGTCGTGGTGATGTAAATGGTGTACTGCTTCTCGCTGACGTCCTCCAAGGCGGGGGCTTCGGGGCCGGGACCCGGGGCCTCCTCCAAGGCGATGCGCAGGGCCAGGTATTTGGAGAGGTGGTCCACCGTGGCGTTGGCCGTGGTCTTGACGTACCTGCCGAAACAAGGGCCAAAAACAGTTGGGGTTCGGGGGAAAGATTCGAGGGGCGGATGGGAGGAACCCACGGCTCTTGGGATCGGTGAGGATTTGGCCGACCCAGAGGACTACAGCGGGCCCTCCGTATCCGCAGGACTGTTGTCTGCGGAGGACAATGAGCCCCATTGCTTTCAATGGGGGCGCATGTCTGGCGGCTGCGCACACGTCGCGCCTACCACTGAAATCAACGGGACTCAAAATCCTGCGTTTCGCCTTATCTGCGGAGGAGTCCGGAACATATCCCCCACGGATACAAAGGGCAGACTATACCAAAAACCCGTTCTCTGATGGGGGCATCTGATTAGGAATCTGCAATTTGCAATCTTCGTAATCAAATCAACCATCCTCGTAAATTCTGCAATCTTCATATTCTAATCAACCATCCCCGTAAACGCTGCAATTTGCGATCTTTGTCTTCGAATCAACCATCCCTGTAATTTCTGCAATTTCTGATCAACTCTGCAATGTGTGATCTTTGCAGTCAAATTCTGCAATTTGCGACCTTCGTAACCAACCATCCCAGCAAATTCTGCACTTTGCAATCTAATAAACCATTCCCATAAATCCTGCAATTTCTGAAAAATTCTGCAATTTGTGATCTTTCTATTCTAATCAGCCTTCCCCATAAATTCTGCAAATTGAGGTCTCCGTAATCATGTTCTACAATTTGCGATCTTCGTATTCTAATCAACCATCCCCATAAACTCTGCAATTTGCAATCTTTGTAATTGACCTTTCCCGTAAATTCTGCAATTTGTGATTTTTGTATTCTAATCAACCATCCCAGCAAATTCTGCAATTTCTGATAAACTCTGCAATTTGTGATCTTTGCAATCTAATAAACCATTCCCATAAATCGTGCAATTTCTGATAAATTCAGCAATTTGTGATCTTTCTATTCTAATCAACCTTTCCCGTAAATTCTGCAATTTGTGATCTTTCTATTCTAATCAACCATCTCCGTAAATTCTGCAATTTCTGATAAACTCTGCAATCTGCGATCTTCGTAATCAAATTCTGCAATTTCCGACCTTCGTATTCTAACCAACCATCCCCATAAACTCTGCGATTCTCGGTAAAGTGTGCAATCTGCGATCTTCGCAATCTACGTAATCGACCGTCCCTATAAATTCTGAAATTTGCGATCTCCGTAATCAACCGTCCCCGTAAAATCCCCGCAATGTGAAGAAGTTGTTACCGTTTGTTCTAAAGCCGTTAATATTAAATGGATGAACTAAATCCCGCTCCTTCGTTCCGTCCCGTTTAAGGGGAAGAGTGAGTAAAAACGAGTCTCCTAAATTACCTCCAATTTTGGCCAATGGCTTCATGGGCCCCTAGTCCCGGACCCCTACCTGGTCTGAGAGTAGGCCCCCTTCTCCACCAGGACCGGATGCGGCCGGAAGACCAGCTCGATCTCGCTGCCGCCGCCGCTGCCTCCGCCGCCGCCGCCGCTGCCTCCGGGCTCGCCGCCGGGTTCTGGGCTGCCCCGCCCCCCTTCGTGGGAGGTCTCGGGTTCCGGGCCCGATTCGTCGGAGGCGCGCGACCGCTTGCGGCTGGGTCCGGCCTCGGGTTGGCTGGGGGCCGAGGCGTTGCTGAGGTGGGAGCGGCTGTCGCAGTTGTCCTCTGCCCCGCTGAAGGTGGTGTTGTCCGACTCCTGGGGGTGCCTCCGGACGCGCTGGCCCCTGCGGAGGGGGACCGGAATTCGGCATTGAGAGCGGGAAAGACCCAAACGCCTTTCTCCTTCTTTCTTTCTTTCTTTCTTTCTTTAAATTATATTTTTATTCATGTTATTGCAGAATATATTATTATTATTATTTGGATAGTATTTTAATATATGGTATGGAATTTTAACTATTGTAAGCCACCCTGATTGTTTGACAGAGGAGCGGGATATAAATAATAATAATAATAATAATAATAATAATAATAATACTATTTTATTATTACTATATTATTATTACTATATTATTATTATTATTATTATTATTATTATTATTATTATTATTTGGATGGTATTTTAATATATTGTATGGAATTTTAACTATTGTAAGCCACCCCGATTGTTTGACAGAGGGGCAGGATATACAGTACATATTATTATTATTATTATTATTATTATTATTATTACAGTTTTAAAATAGTACGAAAAATTGATAAAATATTACCGTTTCAAATTCAAAATTTGCTTTTTACAGCTTCCGTACCTTACCGGCCATACAGTAATTTTTCTTACTGGCTTGTTCATCTCATTCTGAGATGTATTAATTGACTGCATATCATAATTCCTTTTTCCCCAATGTAACTCATCCTTTCTTTTTTTTAAATAATATTTACATACCTGTCAAAAGTTATCCTCTCATTCTTTCTTTCACCCTTTGCTTTAGAATATATGTCAAGTTAAATAAATAAGATGTCAACTTGAGAATCCCCGACTTGCTCCTTTCAGTCTCTATTCCTTGTATGTATATTCATTCTCTCCGGTTCCTATGGCTTTTTTCTTTGCCGCTGTTATTTCCAATTTCTCTATTTATGCAGAAAGAGATTCTTTGGTTCTACGTTTCTTCGATGTTATTTCCCCATTTTTCCTTCCAAGCGTCCTTTGCTCCGCTAGACTTTCCTAAATAATCCTTGCAGGGTTTTCAATTGGGGTCAGCAAAGTGGGGGGGGGGGGGTTCTGGAGGGTCCTTTGTTGCCCCCGGCGTAAAAATATTGCCAAATATTTCCCAAAAACCTGCCCCCCAATGCCCCCCGTAAGGGATGTGGGGGGGCATTTTGGCCACGTTCAGCCCCCCCCCCCATTCATAACAAAACATCACCACAAATGCCTCCCTCAGTGGCAGCAGCGGGGGGGGGGGGCAGAATTTGGGCACCATTTTCAAAGCAAGGGGGGGCATGGGACATCAAGGGGGGAAAGCATAACTTTGCAGGCTGCCCCCCCAATTCCCCCAACACCACCAGACACTTTTTGGGGGGGCCCCAAATGAACCCCAAGATTATTTTTTTATATATATAGATTTATATATATAGAACATAGATTATAATACTATATATTATATATAGTATTATAATCTATGTTGCACCCCCACCACAAGTTGCACCCCCACCACAAGCCCTGGGAAAGGTGGGCAAATAATAATAATAATAATTGTCAACTTCCAGGTCACTTCCTATTGGAAAAGAGTCAATAGTAATAATAATAATAATAATAATAATAATAATAGTCAACTTCCAGGTCACTTCCTATTGGAAAAGAGTCAATAGTAATAATAATAATAATAATAATAATAATAGTCAACTTCCAGGTCACTTCCTATTGGAAAACAGTCAATAGTAATAATAATAATAATAATAATAATAATAGTCAACTTCCAGGTCACTTCCTATTGGAAAAGAGTCAATAGTAATAATAATAATAATAATAATAATAATAGTCAACTTCCAGGTCACTTCCTATTAGAAAAGAGTCAATAGTAATAATAATAATAATAATAATAATAATAATAGTCAACTTCCAGGTCACTTCCTATTAGAAAAGAGTCAATAGTAATAATAATAATAATAATAATAATAATAATAGTCAACTTCCAGGTCACTTCCTATTAGAAAAGAGTCAATAGTAATAATAATAATAATAATAATAATAATATAATAATAATAATAATAATAATAATAATAATAATAATAATAATAGTCAACTTCCAGGTCACTTCCTATTGGAAAAGAGTCAAAATAATAATAATAATAAACTTCCAGGTCACTTCCTATTGGAAAAGAGTCAATAATAATAATAATAATAATAAGAAGAAGAAGAAGAAGAAGAAGTGTATTTTTAGCGCCCTTTCCACCAAATGGCAGTAAATTCGAACATATACAATAAAAAGCGAACAATAAACCACCACCCTGTAAAATACCAAAATAACCCAGTTGTCCCTTCCGATTCGGGGGGGATCCCTTCCAGACACACAGCCCCCCCCCCCCCAGGAAGGGCCAGTCAGGAAAATGGCAAATATTGGGGGGCCCTTGTTCTCATTTCATCCCTCCCCGCTTTCTGGTATTTGGTATTTTACAGGGTGGTGGCAAAGAAGAACCGAGACCGCAGACCCCAAAGTCCGCAAACGGAGAGGGATAAGTGTCTACTGATAGGCTAAATCATCATCATCATCATCATCATCATCATCATCTCTTTTCCATCATGAAGGGACCCAGAAGTTGACTTTCTCTTTGGGAAAATAAACACTGCTCCTAAAATTGCCTTGGGAAAGCCAAAACTTTTATTTCCTTCCAGCCTCCGATCTGCAAGAGGTCTCCCTCCCAGCATTCATTATAATGAAATTCTAATTATTATTTTTAAAAAATTGCATTTATTTATCTATCTATCTATCTATCTATCTATTTCTATTTCTGTATATCCCACAATGGGATTTATAAGCCATGCTTTCTTTTATTTAATCTCTGCTTGTGAAAAGATCAGTCCCTCCCTCCATCCAACTTTTCCTATCACCTTAAAATAAAGGAAAATACAAATTTCCAAACCAAGGAGTTTGCAGAGTTTCCAAATATCTACTATTGACGACGATCCTTTACCCAAAAAATCTGAAGTCCTCCTAAACCCAAAAAACTCTTTTTTTATTGTTCTCCCTTTGGAAGCCGCTGTCTCTCGGGAGGGCTTTCGTTTTGTCTATTCTTGGATTTACTTACTTACTTACTTACTTATTGTTTTATTTATTATTTTATTTTATTTATCTAAGGCTGCTTTGCTTCCATGACACACTAAAAAAAGTTTAGCATATATATATATATATATATATATATATATATATATATATTTGAAGACAAATTTTTAAAAACACCTCATTTACAAAAAACACTATTAAAAAACATACAAAGCTTAAAAACTGATAAAACATACATCTGCTTTAATAAACCTTCCCTGCTTAAACATTTAAAAGCTTGCTTAAATAATTTATTTGATAACAATTATAAATGGAAATGGTCCGAAATGAAAGAAGAAATGAATAATTGGTCAAAATTGAACTTATCCTTATTTGGCAGAATCGAAGCAATCCAGATGATGGTTTTGCCCAAGATGAATTTTCTATTTCGATGCATTCCGATTATACTTAATAAAAAACCATTCAACGAATGGCATAAAGATTTAAGAAGGTTCGTATGGAAAAATAAGAAAGCGAGGGTGAATTGGAGAACTATGACCAGAAACAAAAAAGAGGGGATTTGGAACTGTATTATAAGGCAAACGTTTTAGATTGGATATCAGATTGGATCACTTTAAAACGAAAAGAAGTGTTAGAAGGCCATCTGTCGGGGATGCTTTGATTGGGAGTTCCTGCATGGCAGGGGGTTGGACTGGATGGCCCTTGTGGTCTCTTCCAACTCTATGATTCTATGATTCTATGATTCTATGATTCTATGAATTGGAAGGATTTAACAACAGATATGGGTGGCATGGATCCTTATGCTATGGAAAAGAGACGGTCCATAAAGATTTCAAACGTCATGTGATTAGGAGAGCACTATTGACAACTTGGAACGAGATAAAAAAACAAAATTTATCGGAAAATACCTCTATGGACCTCTCCACATGAAGCTTTTCATGCAAAAAGGACAACAATCCAAACATGGCTAAAGTATAAGGAAATTCTGACTATGGATGAAGATCAGGAACCAAAAATAAAAACAATAGAAGGATTAACAAAGATAGATCCAAATATTCATAGAATCATAGAATCATAAAATCATAGAGTTGGAAGAGACCACAAGGGCCATCCAGTCCAACCCCATTCTGCCATGCAGGAACTCCCAATCAAAATCAATGGTTTACATATCTGCAACTCAGAGAAAGATTTAAGATTGATAGTAAACTTCAAGGTTTTGAAAAGGAATCGACAGAAACGGACAAGATAATGTTACAACCCTCAAGACAAAAAATAAGTAAATTTTATAAGATCTTAATGGAGATGCAACAAGAAATGGAAAAAATTTCTGATAATATGATAAAATGGGCAACAGATATTGGTAGAATAATTAAGTTAGAAGAGTGGGAGAAGGTAAGGGTTAAAACAGATAAATTTACAAATTCACAAGATTTGAAGGAAAATTTCTGGAAAATGGAACAGCGATGGTGTTTGACGCCTGCTAGATTAGCGAACATTTACAAGAAAAGAGAAAAAGATTGTTGGAAATGTAAACATAATGTGGGGACATGGTGCCATGTTTGGTGGAAATGTGAAGAAATGAAGAAATTTTGGGAAAGAATACATATTACAATGCAAAACATTTTAAAGATTAAATTTGAATTGATGCCAGAAATATATTTATTAAATATGACGAGCAAACTGGGCCCAGGTATTGAGAAAAAATTTGGAGAAATTATTATGTATATGGTAACAGCAGCAAGAATGGTAATTGCTCAAAGATGGAAAGAGAAAGATATACCAATGGGAGAGGAATGGTTTTTAAAATTATTAGAAATGAAAGAAATGGATAAATTAACAAAGTTATTGAGAAATGGAGCTATAGATTTGATTAAGGAAGAATGGGCTCCAATAGAGGTATATATAAAAGAAAGATGGAATATATGAACCAAGACTAAAAGAAATAAGGGTTTGGTATAGTATCAACAAGTGTGGTATAGAAATGTTGGTAAAGATGGAAAGAGTAACCACAGAAAAGTATACAAAGTGTACTCATGGTGTTCGAACTAAAGGAAGTTATGTAAATATGTCAATAGTACAATATGACATGAGTAATAATTTAGTAGCGTTTTGTTTTTTTTTTAGTAAGATTGTAAAAAATATTTTCAATAAAAATAAAATGGGGAAAAAAAGCTTGCTTAAATAAGAACGTTTCACTTGCCAATGAAAAGAAAGCAGGGAGGGGAATCAGAGAATCATAGAGTTGGAAGGGACCTTCAAGGGCCATCCAGCCCAACCCCCTTCTTCTGCCATGCAGGAACTCCCAATCAAAGCATCCCCATTGACAGATGGCCATCCAGCCTCTGTTTAAAGACCTCCAAGGAAGGAGACTCCAAGGCAGCAGCATCTTTCACAGTCAAGCAGCTCTCACTGTCATGAAGTTCCTTCCATCCATTGCTCCATTGTCTCCTCTTGCAGGGGGAGGCAAACTGTCTCCTTTAAGGGCTGAGGGACTTCAGCTCCCAGAATCCCAGACTATTGGCCAACATGGCTGAGGCTTCTGGGAGCTGAAGTCCAAAATCCCTTAACAGGGCCGAGTTTGCCTGACCCTGCGCAGCAGAAAACAAGCTTGTTCCATCTTCAAGCGTTACAGAGCTTGGGAATGAGATGAACTTGAACTCTTAACACAGGAAGGCAAATAGGATTTAATGTTGAGGTGGAATCTCTTTTCCTGTAGCTTGCATCCGTTGTTCTGGGTCCTAGTCTCTGGAGCAGCAGAAAACAAGCTTGTTCCCTCCTCGATATGACATCCCTTCAAATATTTAAACACGGCTATCATACCACCTCTCAACCTTCTCTTCTCCAGGCTAAACATCCCCAGCTCCATAAGTCGTTCCTCATAAGGATTCATGGTTTCCAGAGCCTTCACCATTTTAGTTGCCCTCCTTTGGACACGCTCCAGTTTCTCCACATCCTTTTTGAATTGTGGTGCCCAGAACTGGACACAGGATTATTCCAGGTGAGGCCGGACCAAAGCAGAATACAGGGGAACTATTACCTCTCTTGATCTAGACACTATACTTCTACTGATGCAGCCTAAAATTGCATTGGCCTTTTTAGCTGCTGCATCGCACTGTTGACTCATGTTCAACTTGTGGTCCACCTGGATTCCTAGATCCCTTTCACACGTAGAAATCTCATTCAGCCAGGTGTCCCCCATCGTATAACTGTGCTTTTCATTTTTCCGCCCTAAGTGCAGTACCTTACATTTCTCCGTGTTGAATTTCATTTCCTTAGCTTTGGCCCAGTTTTCTAATCTAATTTTTTATCTTGTCTTGTTGGCTATTAGTTTCTCTTTCTATGGCCAGCCTAAAGATGGCAGATGGGGGTCAGACTAGATGGCCTTTGGGGGTCCATTCCAACTCTAGCATAACACTTGTTCCAAACTATCCCAGGGTTTGGTTTTCTTCCAAAACGACATTCACAACCTCTCTAACTAACAGCCATGGTCAGAATAACTACAGCTCTTGCACTCGCACTCGCACCAAAAGGGAAGAGATTCACAATTGGGATGTTTTGTTTCATTTTCCTTATTTCGAGCCGTTTGCCTGCCTTTTTCCAGTGGCCTCTCTCTCTTTTCCAAGCTCCAGAAATGGAAAGTTGAGCCCAGATCCAGATGTTTGCTTTCTCTCTCCAAACTCACCGAGACGTATTTTTCCCCTTCTTGCAAATTTCGGCACGGAGGCAAATAATTATAAAGCAGCTTCATTTGTAATTGTAATTTTTCCTCTTGTAATTGTAATTACAATTACAAATAATTGTAATTCCTTCTCTGGCAAGCAAGGCGGGGGGGTGGGGCAGGGGGGCACCCCAAATTTGCCCCATATTTGGGGGGAGGGAATCATCCCCCGCCCAATAACCCAGAAAGGCCTCGGAGGCTGCTTGGACAACCTCTCCTTCCAAAAATGGGAAAACATCGACGCCTTCCATACTTCGCACCCGAGACAAGCCAAAGGATGAGGAAGACGGGTTTTACCGCCAAACGCCCGCCTGGCTCTCATTTTCCGCCGGCTCCAAACTCTTCAGACTTTTTTGTGTAGAATCATCCCTCCACATTTGCGGCTTTGACTTTCGCGGATTTGATTACCTGCGGATTTGATTCGTGTGTCCTCTCTAGGAATCTCTAGGTCCTCCAGCGCAACTCTGCCAGAGGTTGACCATAGAGTTGTGCTGGAGGACCTAAACGTTCCTAGAGAGAACACTTCTCTAAGCATTTGTAGGTCCTCCAGCACAACTCTATGATCAACCTCTGGCAGATGTTGACCATAGAGTTGCATTGGAGAACATAGAGATTCCTAGAGTAAATATCTCTCTAAGCATCTGTAGGTCCTCTAGCATGATTCTATTGTCAAAGTCTGGCAGATGTTGACCATAGAGTTGCATTGGAGAACATAGAGATTCCTAGAGAAAATATCTCTAAGCATCTGTAAGTCCTCCAATGTGACTCTATGATCAGCCTCTGGTAGATGTTGACCATAGAGTTGCACTAGAGGGCATAGAGATTCCTAGAGTAAATATCTCTCTAAGCATTTGTAGGTCCTCTAGCATGATTCTATTGTCAAAGTCTGGCAGATGTTGACCATAGAGTTGCACTGGAGGACATAGAGATTCCTAGAGAAAACATCTCTCTAGGCATTTGTAGGTCCTCCACTGTGACTCTATGATCAACCTTTGGCAGATGTTGACCATAGAGGTGAACATGAGGACCTAGAGATTCCTAGAGAGGTGTTCTCTTAGGTCAAAAGAATAGTGGCTTTTTTATTTGCGTTTTTTCCATATTCATGGGGGTCCTTCACCCCGAACCCCAGCAAATGGGGAGGGACCACCATCTATATGTTTAGTTAGTGTATGAAATAATATATATATATATATATATATATATACACATACATATATATATAAAAAGAACTTGGATCCCAGAGAGATGCAAGGCCCCTTGACCGCAGACGCATATAGACATCTATCTATCTCAATGATTCCCAAACTTTGGTCCTCCAAGTGTTTTGGACTTCAACTCCCAGAAGCCCCAGCCAGCTTGGTCAACAGTCAGGAATTCTGGGAGCTGAGAAGTCTGGAAATCACTGATCTATCTGATCGATACTGATGAGGGAGTGACCGCAAACCCTGGACGACGCGCGTGCCGCCGCGCATACGTGTGCCGACCAATCGGCCGGCTGGCCTCACCTGTTCATGGCCTGCATCTTCAGGCCCTCCTCCATGCTGCTGCGGAGGGCCTGCTGGTTGTGCAGGCGGTTGAGTTTGGCCAGGACCCGGTCCTGGTGGGCCTCGTACTCGTCCCGGCTGGGGTAGATCTTGGAGATGAGGGCGTCGAAGTTGGGGTCCGGCCGCAGCGAGCGCTTCGAGACCAGCTTCTTCCGACACGTCGGGCACTCTTTGTTCCTGCGGCGGGGAAGGGGAGCGGGTGCCAGAAAGGACCCCCAAACAAGTCAGATTGGGAACCTTACCATAGTTTGCAGCAATAGAAGGACACTTGAGGATGAAGGGGGAAAGCGGGAGGAAGAGAGGGAAACCAGGACATTTTAAAATCGGCAGAGAAAGTGGGACGGCAGAGGAATAATTATGAAGTTCAATTTGTAGCCATTGTAAGAAACTGAGGATAAAAGGGGAAGGTGGGAGGAGAAGAGAGAAACCGGGCCATTTTAAAACCAGCAGAGAAAGTGGGACGGCAGAGGAATAATTATGAAGCTCAATTTGCAGCCAATGTAAGAAACTGTAAGCTTGCTGTGAAAACTGTGCGGGGAAATAGCAATCTCCATCCATGATGGCCTCCTGATGGAGGGGGGATGGAAGCAGGGGAAGGGACACATTGAATTTTAATTAGTGTTTTAATTAATTTTAATCACATCATTGCACTCCTCGCCAACATTTCACAGTTTGCAGCAATGAAAATAAGCTGAGCACAAAAGGGGGAAAGTGTGTGGGGAGAAACCGGGGCCTTTTAAAACCAGCTGAGAAAATGGGAAGGCAGAGGAATAATTATGAAGCTCAATTTGCAGCCATTGTAAGAAACTGAGGATAAAAAAAGGAAGATGGGAAGAGGAGAGGGAAACTGGGACATTTTAAAATCAACAGAGAAAGTGGGATGGCAGAGGAATAATTATGAAGCTCAGTTTGCAGCCATTGTAAGAAATTGAGGATAAAAGGGGAGAGTGGGGGGAGAAGGAGAGGGAAATTGGGACATTTAAAATCAGCTGAGCGAGTGGGAAGGCAGAAGATTAGCTGTCACTGTCCCTACCAAATTAGAACAGACTATTTAAGCACTTTGAGATCAGTTTGCAGCATTGGAAAGAAGCTGAAGACAAAAGGGGGAAAGTAGAATAAAGAAACTAGGACATTTTAAAACCAGCTGAGAAAGTGGGAAGGGAGAGGATTAATTAGGACCTTCTCTGCCAAATTGGACCTTTAGTTTGCAAAATCTCAGACCCTCCGACATTTCACAGATTAAAACTAAGACACTTTGAACTCAGTTTGCAGCAATGGAAGTCAACTGAAGGCAAAGGGGGAAAAGTAGTAGGAGGAGAAAGAAACCGGGACATTTTAAAATCAGCTGAGAAAGTGGGAAGGCAGAGGAACAATCAGGACCGTCCTTGCCAAATCAGGGACCCTCTGAATCTCTTTTAAACTACAAAGCCCCAAACCGTGTAAGAGCGCTTCAAATCCCACCAGGAATGCCCCAACTCTCAGGGGTGCCATGTTGACTTTCTGCAAAAGGGGGATGGACTGGAGGACCCCTTGGGATCCCAGCTCTGTCCAGCTGGTCCTCCACAGTTGCGGCTTTGATTATTTGCAGATATGATTAATATGTCCTCTCTAGGAATCTCTGGGTCCTCCTGCGCAACTCTGCCAGGAGCTGACCATAGAGTTGTGCTGGAGAACCTAGAAGTTCCTAGAGAAAATGTCACTTCTCTGGGCATTTGTAGGTCCTCCAGCATGATTCTATGGTTAACTTCTGGCAGATGTTGACCATAGAGTTGCACTGGAGGACCTAGAAATTCCTAGAGAGGCATTCTCTCGGGTAAAGAGAATACACTCATCCCTCCACATTCGCTGGGGTTAGGGGCACAGGACCCCCGTGAATGTGGAAAATACGCAAATAACACGTTTTTACCAGAAAGAACACCTCTCTAGGAATCTTTAGGTCCTCCAATGCAACTCTTTGGTCAATATCTGCCAGACATGACCCTAGAATTGCGCTGGAGGAGCTACAAATGCCGATTGGAATGTTCTCTCTAGGAATCTCTGGGTCTTTCAGTGCGACTTTTGGCTAAAGTTTGACCATAGAGTTGCGCTGGAGGACCTAGATATTCCTAGAGGGAACATATTAATAAAATCCATGAATAATCAAATCCATAAAAGTCAAAGCCACAAATGTGGGGGGACAAGGGTAGTGATTTTTGTCCCGAATCCCCCCACCCCTCCCTTTGGGGGGGCCCCTTCCGTAATCCCATGCCACCCCCCCCCCCAAAAAAAGGTGTTTCGTACCCGCTGCGCAGGGCGGTGACAATGCAGTCGGAGCAGAATCGGTGGAGGCACTCCTTGGTGGTCATGGTGTGCTTGAGCATGTCCAGGCAGATGGGGCACATCAGCTCGCTGTGGAGGCTGCGCGGGGAGACGGCGATCTCCGTCCCGTCCATGATGGCCTCCTGGTGGAGAGGGGAAGGGACACAATGAATTTTAATTAATGTTTTAATTAATTTTAATCCCATCACTGCACTCCCTGCCGACATTTCACAGTTTGCAGCAAAGGAAGTAAGCTGAGCACAAAAGTAGGAGGAGGAGAGAGAAACCGGGACCTTTTAAAACCAGCCGAGAAAGTGGGAAGGCAGAGGGTTAACTAGGATTTTCTCTGCCACATCGGACAGCGTTAAGACCTTATGATTGCAAAATACCCAACCCTCTAACATTTCAAGATTAAAAGCAGGACACTTTGAACTCAGTTTGCAGCAATGGAAGGAAGAAATTTGAAGACAAAGGAGGAAGGCAGGAGAAAAAAAAAGAAAACTTAGGACATTTTAAAATCAGCTGAGAAAGTGGGAAGGCAAACTATTAATTGGGACTGTCCTTGCCAAATCAGAACCACTATTTCAGCACTTTGAACTCAGTTTGCAGCAATGGAAGTAAGGTGAGGAGAACAGGGGGGAAATGGGAAGAGGAGGGAGAAACCAGGACATTTAAAACCAGCTGAGAAAGTGGGAAGGCAGATTTATCAGGACTGTTCCTGTCAAATTGGATGGCATACAAAGATATGTTTGCAAAATGCCAGACCCTCCAACATTTCACAGATTAAAATGAGGACACTTTGAACTCAGTTTGCAGCAATGGAACTAAGCTGAGGACAAAAGGTGGGAGGAGGGGAGAGAAACCGGGACATTTTTAAATCAACCGATTTATATAAACAATGGGGTGCTATATACATGTGTATGTATGTGTGTGTGTGTGTATATAATATACATACACATACATACCCACATGGTAGTATATACATATATGATGATGATGATGATATATATATATATATATATATATATATATATATACGCACACACACATATCTCTAGGGGTGAATGGAGAGCAAGGATGACCTCGTGGTTGGAGCTTTGGATGCTGATGCCTCTTGAGGCCGGCTGTGGAAGTGGCCCTGCGTGCCCTTGAGCCAGTCACACTCTCTCAGCCTCACGGCCCCCTCCTTTGTGGCTCACCTGGGGGGTGCGGTGGAGTTCGTAGAGGCTGAGCTCCCAGGTCTTGCTGGCGGCGGCCTGGGCATTGGCCGGAGTGGCCATGGCCGGAGGGGGAGGAGGAGCGGTCAGTCCCTGGATGGAAAGAGAGAGAGAGAGAGAGGGGAAGGGAAGGGCCCCAGGGGCAGGCATGGGCCAATCCTCCTCCAGGACTGCAACTCCCAAAACTCCCGATCTGTGCTGGGGATGGTGGGAGAAAAAACCTTTCCAAAACCACCAGGGGCCTGGGCCATCTTCACCTGGCCACTCAGCCAAGGAGGGGCCAAGGGCCTTCCTAGCAGGTGGGCCTGCCATTCCAGCGACTGCAAGACCCATAATCCTGGGGAGGCTCTTGTCTGCTCCCTCCTGGGGCGAACCAGGCCCACCCTTTGCCCTCCCCCCCCCCCCGTGAGGGTCCAAGAGGAGCCCAAGGACTTCCCCAATTTCCTTCCTTCTTGGGTCCCTGCCATTATTCTGATGGAAGTGTCAGGACTCGAACCCAAGACCTAGGGCAAGTATTGTGAAAAAGTGAAGGGTGGGAACCTTCAGGGCCTCTTTTCTCTGCCAAGTTTACATCGGGAGGAAGGGGGCAGTCCAGGATGGGTGGACTGTCATGCCCAGAATCCACCATCCAACACCAGGGGATTCTGGGATATGTAGTCCAGCCCCCCCCCCAAAAAATTGTTTCCTCCCCACTCCTTTCCAAGCCCCACTTTCCAGTTTTGAAGATGGAATCCAAGATGGTTTGACTGTCATGCCCAGTATCCACCCACCCAACACCAGGGGATTCTGGGATATGTAGTCCAGGCCAAATAAATAGTGGTTTCCTCCCCACAACACCCTTTTTCTAAGCCCTGCTTTCTGGTTCTGAAGGAGGCATCCAGGTGGTTGGACTGTCATGCCCAGAATCCACCTACCCAACATGAGGGGATTCTGGGATATGTAGTCCAGGCCACAACGAAAAAAAAAAAGTTGGTATCTTCTCCCTTCCTTCCAAGTCCTGCTCTCTGGTTTTGAAGGGGGGTGTCTAGGATGATTGGACTGTCATGCCCAGAATCCACTTACCCAACGCCAGGGGATTCTGGGATAGGTAGTCCATCGCTCCCAAAAAGTGGTGTTTCTTTTTTTCCCCTCTTTCCAAGCCCTGATTTCAGATTTGCTCTAAAGGGGGGCTCTATGGGGCTGAGTTTTGGGGGGGATGGAGGGGCTGAGCTGGAGGGCCCCTCATTTTTCCCCCTTGCCCCCCTCTTTTTGTGTCCCCCCCCCGTTTCCATGCATGCCCTCTGCACATGCTCAGGAGCCAAGCCCCCCCAAAATCGAGACTCAGGGGCTCCTGCACTCTGCACATGCTCACCCCGGCCCTTCTTGCAAACAAGAAGAAGAAGAAGAAGAAGAAGAGATCTCTGGGGTTTCTCTTGGGTTTGTTTTGTTGCAAAAGGGGGGGCTTTGATCTCCTTCCCCCAAAAAAATCCCTGCAAAAGGGGGGGCTCCCATGGCACCCCAACATTACCTCCTTTCCCCTTCTTCTTCCTCCCTGGGACCTTCTCTTCCTCTTCCTCCTTTCTCCTTCCTCGGGGGGGGGGGAGGAAGAAGGTGAGGGGGTGGGAACCTCCGAGGCCCACGTCACTTCCTCCCCCTGACGTCACAGGCAGGGCTTTCCCCGCCCTCCCTTTGCCAAAGCAGCAGGAAAGGAGACCCGGGGGTCGAAGGAGGAAAGGAGGGGATTAGGATTAGGATTAGGATTAGGATTAGGATTAGGATTCCTCTTGGGGACTTGGCTTGCAACGCAGGGGCCCTGGGGCAAAAGGCTGGAAACAAAGGAACACATTGAGGTTTTGCATTATATTACTATTACTATTTTTATTATTATTATTTTATATATATTATATATATTTATATTATATATAAATAAAGGAACACTGATATTTTGTATTATATTATTATTATTACTGTTTTTATTATATATATATATATATATATATACACACAATATAAACAGGAACACATTGATATTTTGTATTATATTATTATTACTGTTTTTATTATATATATATATATATATATATGTATATATATATTTATACATAATATAAATAAAGGAACACATTGATATTTTGTGTTATATTATTATTTTTATTATATATATATATATATATATATATACATATACATTATATATATATAAAAAGGAACACATTGATATTTTGTATTATATTATTATTACTATTTTTATTATTATATATATATATATTTATACATATATATATGTATAGATATATAATATAAATATATATATTTATATATTATAAATAAAGGAACACATTGATATTTTGTATTATATTATTATTATTACTATTTTTATTTTATATATATATATATATATATATATATATATAATATTATATTTATATCCCACCCTTTCCTCAAAACTGGGACTTATACCATATATATATATATATATAATATTTTAAAAGTACAATTAAAAGTGTAGAAAAATGGTCCATTAAAATAGAATTAAATCACTACAATATTAAAACAAATTGTATGTTAGAAGAATAAAAGACAATTTAAAAGAATATCTGCAACGGGTTTTGGAACTCTTTTGGTTCTATATTATAATATATAATATAATATTATTATTATTATTATTACTATTATTATTGCATGCCTCCCAAGCCATTTCCGACTCACAAAGGCTCTCTATATTGTGTCGTTTCCTTGGTAGAATTTCTTCGGAGGAATTTGGCCTCCTTGGCCTTCCCCTCTGAGGCTGAGAGAGTGTGACTCCCCCAGGGTCACCCAGTGGGTCCCTATAACCAAGCCAGGATCCGAACCCAGGTCTCCAGAGTCATAGTCCAATGCTCAAACCACAGTGGGACACTGGCCTTCCTCTAAGGCTGAGAGAGTGTGACTCCCCCAAGGTCACCCCACAGCTGAGCCAGAATTCGAACCCAGGTCCTAGTCCAATGCTCAAACCACTATGGCACGCTGGCCTTCCTCTGAGGCTGAGAGAGTGCAACTCCCCCAAAATCACCCTACAGCCAAGCCAGGATTCGAACCCAGGTCTCCAGAGTCGTAGTCCTCCTTCCTCTGAGGCTGAGAGAGTGTGACTCAGCCAAGGGTCCATGGGTGAGGCAGGGTTCATTCCCATCTTGGTCTTCCAGGGTCTTACCCCGATATTCAAGCTACTAGGCCACACTGGCTTACCGTTGCGGTTCTGCCATGGCTTTCCCCTGAGGCTGAGAGAGTGTGACTTGCCAAATGGGTTTTCTTGGCTAAGCTGGGATTCGAACCCGGCTCTCCCAGAGTCCGAGGCTGCAGAAATAACCCAGTCTGAGACCGATTGAATTGCCACGGCTCCATGCTGTGGAATCCTGGGATTTGTAGGTAGTGGGGTTTTTTTGTTTTTTGGTGGCATGAAACTACAAATCCCAGGATTCCATAGCAAGGGGCAATTCTCAGCAGGATGAAACTGGGTTATATTCTGCAGTGCAGACGCAGCCCCACAAAGGTTACAAGCTGTAACTTGTTAAATATATTTCCATTCTGCCTTTTGAGCAAAAATTGGGAAATGAAGGAAATTTGCACACATCATTTTTATATATAAAAAAAATTATTTAAATTAAACTATTTAAATTTAAATTTAAATTATGTTATTTATTTTTCTGTATTAAAAATATTTATATTTCCGTCCCAAAGCCAAAGATCTCAGAGAAAACCAGTTTAAAGCAATGCTTTATAAAAGGTTGTAAATATAATTAAATGTTGAAAAGCCAGACAATTTTTTAATTGCAAAAATATTTTATTAATAAAGCTATAAGAGCAGTAATAGTATTATTTTTATTATTCTTATATTTATGTGTCTCTTGCTTTTTTCCTCCAAAGTGGCTTACAATTTTTAAAGAATTTCAATCAAAATTGTACAAAAGCGAACATTAAAAGAGAATTAAACAAATACAGCATTAAAACACATTATTAATTAAAATAATGAAATACTTAAAAACAATGCAATTAAAACAACAAAACTCCCGTCCCTTTCTTTAAATATCAGCAAAAATAACAAAATAATGTTGCTATTTTTATTATAATAATAATAATTTATATTTATATAAATATCACAGTAATAGTAATTTATAGTTATATCAGAATTATTGTTACTATAGTAATTTGTATTTATATAAATATTATTATTGTATCAATTTATATTTACATAATTATTATTGTAATTTATATTTTATACGTATTGATATTATAGTAGTTCATATTTACATAAATATTATTAATATAGTAATTCACATTTATATAAATATTAATTTGTATTTATACAAAAATTATTATAGTAATGTGTATTTTATAGCCATTATTATTATAGTAATTTTTATTTATACAAATATTATTATAGTAATGTATATTTTATAAGTATTATTATTATTATAGTAATTCATATTTATATAAATATTATTATTATTGTTATTAGTTATATTACTATAATATTATTATTATAGTAATTTGTATTTATACAAAAATTATTATAGTAATGTATATTTTATAAGTACTATTATTATTATAGTAATTCTTATTTATATAAATATTATTGTTGTTGTTATTATTTATATTTATACAAATATTATTATAGTAATGTATATTTTATAAGTATTATTATTATAGTAATTCATATTTATATAAATATAAATATTATTATTATTGTTATTAGTTACATTAATATAATATTATTATTATTATTATAGTAATTTGTATTTATACAAAAATTATTATAGTAATGTATATTTTATAGCCATTATTATTATAGTAATTTGTATTTATACAAATATTATTATAGTAATGTATATTTTATAAGTACTATTATTATTATAGTAATTCTTATTTATATAAATATTATTGTTGTTGTTATTATTTATATTTATACAAATATTATTATAGTAATGTATATTTTATAATAATAATAATTATTATTATTATAGTAATTCATATTTATATAAATATTATTTTATTGTTATTATTATTTATATTTATATGATATTCTTATTATAGTAATTTGTATTTATACAAAAATTATTATAGTAATGTATATTTTATAAGTATTCTTATTATAGTAATTTATATAAATATTATTCTAGTAATCCACATATATATATGTGTGTGTGTGTGTGTAATTAATAATAATATTTATATAATAATTATTATTACATTAATGTATATTATTATTATTATTATTGTTATTATTATTGTGATCTATGTTTATATATATATACTATTATTATTGTAGTTTATATAAATGTCATTATTGTTATTATAATTATATTTATCTCATATTATTATTATTATTATCATCTTTATATTGTTGTTATTGTTGTTGTTGTAATTGATATTTATATAAATATTATCAGTGTTCTTGTTGTTGTTGTTGTTGTTGTTGTAATTTCTGCCCCACTTTGCCCCCAAAATTGGGACTCAAAATTGGGGCTTGCAATTTAAGAGAGCAATAATGCAATTAAAAACAATACAAAAGGGAATATTAAAATACGTAGAATTAAACGATTACAGACAGAATTAAAACGATCTGCATCATATTCTGGTTTTTGAACTGCAGAGTAATCAATAGCCAAATCAATATCCCAATAATATCCACCAGGAAGAGGATCAGTGCCCATAAATACGCATGGAAGGGTTGGCACCCTTCAGCCCAGGCCCTTCCAGGAGTTTTGGACTGCAGCTCCCATCGTCCCCAGGCCCATTGGCTGGGGCTGCTGGGATGTGTAGTCCGTCCGTCCATCAGGGCCTTTATGGAGGAGTGTGGGTCCCCCTGCCCTGCCTGGTCTTCCTTTCGCCATGTCCAGCTCCTTCAACATCTCCCCATAGGTTTTGTGTACCATACTTCCCATCATCCACTGAACCTGCTCCAACTTCTCCCTATTCTTCCTAAAATGAGGCACCCAGAACTGAACCCAGGATTCTGTACGATGAGACCTGACCAGTGCAGAATATAACAGGAGTATTAACTGCCCCCTGTTTGGAAACTATGCCTCTATTACTGCATGCTAGGACTGCATTTGCCTTCTTTGCCGCAGCGTCACACACAGCTGGCTCACTCTCAATTGAGGGTCAACAGTTTTTTCGGGAAGGACTGCTAAGCCAAGTGTTCCCCCATTCTATACCCATCGATTTGGGTTGTCTGGCCTGTATTCTCATAAGAGAAATGTACCGGGACTATTGCAAAGCACTACTACCAACTGCAAAACTTAAAGGTTGTGCAGAAGTCCGGACTGCATCTCCCATCCTTCTCCTGGCCCTTGCCTGGACTTGGGAGGTGCAGTCCTCCTACCCTTGCCCAATAGAGGAGATGTTGCCAGGGGCTGCTTGTCATGTCACCAGATCAGAAGCCACACCTGATGAAATTCATAGAATCCCACCTAGTTAGAAGGGACCCCCAAGGGCCATCCAGTCCAACCCCCTTCTTCTGCCATGGAGGAATACATAGGATCCTAGAGTTGGAAGGGACCCCCAAGGGCCATCCAGTCCAGTCCACTTCTTCTGCCATGGAGGAATACATAGGGTCCTAGAGTTGGAAGGGACCCCCAAGGGCCATCCAGTCCAACCCCCTTCTTCTGCCATGGAGGAATACATAGGATCCTAGAGTTATAAGGGACCCCCAAGGGCCATCCAGTCCATCTCCCTTCTTCTGCCATGGAGGAATACATAGGATCCTAGAGTTGGAAGGGACCCCCAAGGGCCATCCAGTCCAACCCTTTCTTCTGCCATGCAGGAATACCCAATCCAAGTCCTTCCTGTGGCCGATGGCCTCTGAGGCAGCGTCTTCCATGCTGAACAGCCCTGACTTTCAGGAAGGTCTTCCTAATGTTTCTTGGGAATCTCTTTGCACCCATTGCTCCAGTCTTCTTGCTCTGCGGAGCAACAGAAAACATGCTCTAAGTAAGTAAGACGTCTCTATTCACAGTGGCTGGGGAACAAACAAGATGAACTCGAACTCTTAACACAGCAAGGCTTTGTTGTTCCTGCCAGAGAAAGAGACCTGTGTGACCCAGAAGCTTGCCTATTCTTCCTTCTTCCTTTCTCCAAGGGGTTTCGTTCTCTGGCACAAAGGAAAGGAAAGGCGGCCATTCAGTGGAGCCCTTTCTATGGGGGGCTGAGGAATGAAAGGACCCCCCCCCAAAAAAAGGGGGATTGGGGGCAGAGGGGCCGCTTTGGGGAAAGGGGGGTCTTTCCTTTGGCCGGGATTTTGCAAAGGGCTTAGACCACCCACAAGGAGCCGGGGCCATTGTTCCCCTTAAAAAGAAGGTCTGGGGATGATGGGGGGGTTGGTAGGACTCTATAGAGTGACTGCCTACAATGGAAAGGGAGGGAAAGGGGGATTGCACCCCCCAAAATCCCCTTCCTGCTCAAGAGGAGCCAAGGGCCTGCAAAAGCTGGGCCTTCATGGGCATCTATGGAAGCATTGGGGCCTGGGTTCGAATTATGCCTCCAAGACATCCCCTCCACATCCATGTTATGAGTATGTATCCCATCGCTCCCCTTGGCTGCTCTCTGTGCATGCTCAGAGACTGACTATTCAGGCATCCTCACTGCATGGGCCACACACCTCACATTTCTAGTCTGCACTGCAGAAATAAGGCCGCTTGGGACCACTATGGGTCCGTGCTATAGAATCCTGGGATTTGTAGTTTGTGGTGGCGCCAGAGCTAATGGACAGGAAGCCTGGGTTTTGTAGTTTGGCAAGGTCTCTACCCTTCCCTGGGTGCATCTACACTACCGAAATAATGCATTTTCAGTCTGGTCGCTCCATCCCTATGGAACCCTGGGATTTGTAGTTTCGCAAAGGTCTTTCTCCCCTTCTTTGGGTGCATCTATGCTATTTTTGTCTAACAAAGAGCTCTGTGTGACCCCAAAGTCTGCCCAACCAAGAGCTCTGTTTCATCCGCAAATCTCTACAGCTCTGTGTGATCCTCAGGTCTTGCGCAACCAGTCCTAACCACAAAGGAGGACGAGGCACCGTAAAATGTAGGACATGCAAGAAAAATGTAGTACACTGCCAAATAAAAGCTGAGAACACACATATAAATCCATGCTTCTCCGTTGTGCTCAAAATGGAGGACATTTTGGAATTCCTCCTGGACAGAAGGTTTTAGGACGTGTCCTGGAAAAGGAGGACCTCTGGTCACCCTGGCTCATGGATTCATAGAATCATAGAATCGTAGAGTTGGAAGAGACCCCAAGACGGTTGGCCATCCAGTCCAACCCCATTCTGCCATGCAGGAACTCCCTATCAAAGCCATCCAGCCTCTGCTCTGTGCAATCCACAATTCTGTGTGATCCGCAAGTCTGTACAATTCAAAGCTGTGTGATTGGAAGTCTTCCCAACGAAGAGCTCTGAGTCATCCGCAAGGCTGTACAAATGTATTTATTTATTTATTCTATTTATTTATATCCCGCCCTTCTCCAGAGACAGGGACTCGGGGCGGCTCTGAGAGATCCAAGACTCTCCGGCCAAGAGCTCTGTGTGATCCGCAAGGCTGCACCATTCAAAGCTCTGTGTGTGTGTGACCTGCGAATGTGTGGAAGGAAGAGCTCTGTGTGACCCAGAAGTCTACCCAATCTTTTAACTGAAGGCTTATTTTTCCTTTTCTCCGTCAGGTCGCCCTCCGACCCCCGGCTCCTGATGTCCAGACTCAACTCTCAACTCTGCGGGAACAAGAATTGCGTTTGGACAATCACAAGCCAAGGGTCAGCGCTGGAGGATTCGGGGGTCCAGGATTCCCAAAGGCCCTCCATCAGATAAAACATCATCATCATCATCATCATCATCATCATCATCATCAGGAGATTGCCAGCCAGGCCTCTTTCCAAGAGACACCAGTACATTCCCACTCTTGCCCAGGTTCCCCAGTAGTCAACCAGTTGCTGAGGGTTCTGTCCTAGCCTTCCACACACACACACCCAAAAAATCCCCCAAATTTCTGATAATTTTGAAAACCAATGGACTCCGTCTCCAAGCCTCTTAATCCCACCTTGGGCTGGACAGAGGAACAGAAAGAAGGGGGTTGGACTGGATGGCCCTTGGGGGTCCCTTCCAACCCTAGGATCCTATGTATTCCTCCATGGCAGAAGAAGTGGGCTGGACTAGATGGCCCTTGGGGGTCCCTTCCAACTCTAGGGTCCTATGTATTCCTCTATGGCAGAAGAAGTGGGCTGGACTGGATGTCCCTTGGGGGTCCCTTCCAACTCTAGGATCCTATGTATCCCTCCATGGCAGAAGAAGGGGGCTGGACTGGATGGCCCTTGGGATCCCTTCCAACCCTAGGATCCTATGTATTTCTGCATGGCAGAAGAAGGGGATGGACTGGATGGCCCTTGGGGGTCCCTTCCGACTCTAGGAACTTATGTATTCCTCTATGGCAGAAGAAGGGGATGGACTGGATGGCCCTTGGGGATCCCTTCCCTCTCTAGGATCCTATGTATTCCTCCATGGCAGAAGAAGAGGGTGGGACTGGATGGCCTTTGGGGGTCCCTTCCAACTCTAGGGTCCTATGTCTTCCTGCATGGCAGAAGAAGGTGTTGGACTCGATGTCCCTTGGGGATCCCTTCTGACTCTAGGATGCTATGTCTTCCTCCATGGCAGAATTCCTCCCATTTCTTTTTAACGTCCTCCAAAGAGAAGGAGAGTCCTCCGCCCTCCAAGGCAATCTGTCCCACTACCAAACCGACCTTTGAGTATGAGGGAGTGCCTCTGAGCATGTGCAGAGTGCTTTCTCTCCAGGAGCCCATGCCAGCCCTTCTCCTTGGCTACTGAAAGGCTCAAAGCAGGGATGAGCTTTCCCATGTTGCTGGGCCAGGGAGTCAGACTGTGGATGCTGGGCCATCCAGCAGAGGCTCAAAAAAGTCAGCAAGGGATCCAGAGAGAGGAAAGAAGAACGCCCTGAAAAACTAGAAATTAAAATGGAGAATTTGGGGGGGGAAGATGGAAGCCTGCAAAAAGAGATTTCTCAAAATTTGTGTGCGAATTTAGGATTTTGGGGCCCAAAGAGGCCACCAATTCGCTTGGCATTCAGGCAGACTGCCTCTCAACACAGAGGCTCCACTTCACGATCGATTGTGGCCAGTTGCCCCTTTGCAAATTTCAAGCACTATGTACTTGCTGTGGCTGAATTCCTTTGGGATCCTGGGATTTGTAGTTTGGGTAGCTGTCGGACTGAGACTCCCAAATGCCTGTCCCTGAACTACCAATCCCAGAAACCTGTAAGGAGGGAACCATGGCCGTTAAAAGGGGGAACCGTAGCGCTATAACTCTCTATTGCAAAGAGAGGCCAGGTCTTGTGGCGGTCAGTTCCACAGTCCAGCAGAGAAACGTAGTTCCTTTCAGTTTTCCTCTCCCATCATTTCACTCCCGCAGAACTTGGGGTTCTTGTGAAGCGAGAAAACCTTCTCCGTGGCCACGAAAATTTATATATATATATCTATCATGTCTCCCCCTTTTTAAAATTAAGGCAGCCCCAAACTTTGTAACTTTTTTCTCTGGGTAACTTGGATTGCCTCTTCCTGCACCTCCTCGAAACCAGATCCCTTTCTTCCTGAGACAAAAGAAATTACACACCTTTAGATGAACTGCTTTGCTATTTACAATAATTTGAATTTTAAAATTTAAATAATTTAAATTTAAACATTTTAACAATTTAAATTTTAAATTTTAAATAATTTAAATTAAAATTTTAAATAATTGAAATTTAAAATTTAAATAACTAATTTAAAATTTAACTAATTTAAAATTTAAATTTAAATTTGTCATTTGCTTGTAGTTAAACTTGTAGTTGAATTTGTACTTTACTTTAAATTTGTAATTTATTTAAATTTTAAATTAAAAATTATAATTTTATTTTAAATTATTTAAATTTTAAATTTAAACAATTTAAATTTTAAATTTAAATTATTTAAATTTTAAAGTTAAATAATTTACATTTTTATTTTAAATTATTTAAATTATTTAAATTTTATTTTTAAATAAATTATTTGAAAATTAAATAATTAAAATTTAAATTCTAAGTATTGCTAATTTAACATTTATTGCTAATGAAACATTAACATTTCAAATTTAATTTAACATTTTAATTATTGCTATTGAAATTTGAAATTAATTTAAATTTTAAATTTAATGCAATTTAAAATTTATATCATTTAAATTTAATGAAATTTAAAATTTAATTTTAATTTTAAATTATTTAAATTATTTAATATTTGAATGTAAGTATTGCTAATTTAATATTTACATTAGTGCCAATTTAAAATATTTCAAATTTGGCTGTTCTTCCTAAATCTACATCTAGAGCCAGATGTAGATTTGCAAAAAAGAGTTACTTTTTAAGACTACAACTCCCAGAATACATCTGCAAAATATAGTTACATTTCAAAGTTTCTAGTTACCTTTCTGAGGTTGCAAGAAACATTTTTGCTAGGAAGACTCCAGGATTTTATATCGTCCTCTTTCTAATCCTAAAACAAGTGTGTCTTAATAACAAAAAGGAGTTTACAAAACTAGAAACAATGCAACATGAGTTACAGACAGGAATTGCTAAATTTACAGAAGTAACAATCATAAAAGTTTCTCAAACAGTGTAACTAATTACCAGCAAGGAACTACTTTGCAAAGCAGATTTCCAGAGTTGGAGAATTTGCTCAATAACTTTAGCCCAATCAATGCAACTTTTACCTGCGGAAGCTGAGTCTCCAGTTCCAAAATCCAAAATACTCCAAAATAAAATAAATAAATAATAATTTTTTTCATGGATGGCTGAGATATAGTGACCCCTTTGCCTTTCCCAGGGTCCAATGTACAAAATTTTTGAGAAATATCATGCATAAAAATACTTTCCGGTTGTGAGTATAATAAGATGCAGACGAAACATAAATCAATTTCATGCTTAGACTTCGGTCCCGTCTCCAAAATATATATATCTCAGTCTATAGATGCAAATATTCCCATAAAAAATTCTGAAAAAAATTTGGAAAAAATTCTGAAAAAAATTTGGAAAAAATTCTGAAAAAATTCCAAAATTGAAAACATTTCTGGTCCCAAGGATTTGTGGAAAAGAAGGGAAACTCTACCTGTAATGATGGAAGATGGGGAATTAATTACTTGTTTAAAATCCTTACTTGCCTCTAGGAAACTTATGAAGATAGCAAAGGACAACAACATCCAGCATCCACAAAGCTTTATTGGCCAACCAAAAGGCACAAAATATACATTGCATTGTGTATTTATTTTGCATTTTTGCATTTTGGTTTTGCATTTTTTTGCATTTTGCTTGGCCAATAAAGTTGCGTGGATTCTGGATGTTGTTGTACTTTACTGGCCTCTGGATTACTTGTAATGTGTATAGCGCAAAGAATTTGACAAAAATCCACTAAATTCCCAAGTGGAATTTTTTAGGGCCAATTTTAGTTACAAGTCACAAGTAACAAGTTACAAGTAACTTCCCACGCTTTGGGAGTTGACACGAACAAGACAAGAAAGGGGACCCCAGATGTTGCTGAAATGAAAAATAAATGTAAAAAATAACCTGGTAATAATGACCGACAAGGGCGAATTACTTTTCAAAACCTTATTGAATTACTTGTAACTTGTATTACGCATCACCTGGAGAACTTAAATCCATGAAACTTCAGGCTAAAAGCACTACTAAATTCAATCTCTATGTTTCCTTTTCGCTTTAAAGTGAAATAAAATAAAGTAACTTCCCATGGAAGTCTGCAAGTACATGATAAAGTGTGCGTCCTCCGTGCCCTCTCCCCAATTTCATATCATTATCATTATAATTCCAATATTAAAGCATAAAATACAAACCAGAAAGAAAATTGCCGACGTTGCTGAAATTGCAATGCTTCAGTTTCCAAATGGCGGGGAGACAAGAGGGCCGGGGATGATGGGCTTTGCAGTCAGGACCGTGGGCTTTTTCCAGACACCAAACACCAGCTGGGTCCGGGCTTCCGGTTGCAACAAAATTTGGAGATTGCAAAAGTTGGTCAAGATTGCAAAAGTTATTCACGGGGAAGAAGAGATGCAGCGGTTTGCTTTTGCCGGAGCCAACTGGGAAGGACCAGACTCTGACCCGCTTCCTTTCCTCTGACTTTTGCTAATGGCTTGCAAATTACTTTTGCTCTTTGCATCTACATGGAAGAACTAATGCAGTTTGACCTTGCTTTTAACTGCCATGGCTGACTGCATTGCAATTTCTGGGGTTTGCATTTTCTTGAGATAGTTGTCCTCCTGTGTCAGACAATTCTGGTGCCCCAACAAGTGACAAATCCCCGGAACCATGGGAGATAAAAGAGGAGTCAAATGGCGTTAACTCTTAAAATGTGGCAACATCCTCTGTTTGCAGCAATGAAAAAGGGACGAGTGCGGAAGCAGGAGAGAGAGGAGCCGGGACGTTTTAAAAGCAGCTGGAAAGTAGGATGGCAGAGGATTAATCGGGAAGGATTTTGCCAGATCAGGGTACTGAAAATGAAGTATGCTGAAGGCAGGGTGGGAGGAGAAGAAGGAAACTGGGACATTTTATAAGCAGCTGAGAAAGTGGGAAGGCAGAGGATTAATTGGAGCTCCTGACAAATCAGGATAGTTGGAGGGTATGTAATAGAAGTAAACTGAGGACAAAGGAGGAGGAAAGAGAAACCAGGACATTTTAAAACCAACTGAGAAAGTGGGAAGGCAGAGGATAAACTGGGGCTCCTGAGAAATCGAGATAGTTGGAGGGTATTAATAAAAGTAAACTGAGGACGAAGGGGGAAAGGAGGAGGAAAGAGAAACCAGGACATTTTAAAACCAGTTGAGAAAGTGGGATGACAGAGGATTAACTGGGGCCATTCCTGCTAAATTCAGATGGAGAGTATGCAATGGAAGCAAGCTGAGGACAAAGTGGGAAAGGAGAGAAACCAGAACATTTTAAAAGTAGCTGAAAAAGTGAGAAGGCAGAGGATAAACTGCGACTGTTGCTGCCAAATCCGGACACTCAGAGGGTTTGCAAAGGAGGAAGATAATCCAGAACGTTTTAGAAGCAGCTAAGAAAGTGGGGAGGCGGAGGATTAACCTAGATTCTCCCTGCCAAATCTGGACCGTTGAAAGGTTTTCAAAAAAGGGATAAGGGAAGAGAGAAACTGGGACCTTTTAAGATGAGAAAGTGGGGTGGCAGAGGATTAATCTGGAGTCTCTCTGCAAATCCAGACTCTCAGAGGGTTTGCAAAGGAGGAGGATAATCCGGAACATTTTAGAAGCCGCTGAGAAAGCAGGAAGGTGGAGGATTAATCTGGATTCTCTCTGCCAAATCTGGACTGAAGGAAGGCTTGGAAAAAAAGGGGGAGGGGAAGAGAGAAACCAGGACATTTTAAAAGCAGCCGAGAAAGTGGGAAGGCAGAGGATTAAAAATCCCTTCCAATTGAGAACAGTCAGAGGCTAAGCTTTTGCAAAGGTTGCATATTGCATCGGCCGTTTGCACAGCGCTTTGGAGGCTTATGTCCCAACTGATGGCCATCTATCTATCTATCTATCTATCCTGTAATTAAATATTCTGAGTAAGTCATTGATTTCGCACCCGTCACACCTGGTTCCTGTGGACTTATTTGAAGAAATTGGTCCCCAAGAGGCTTGAACAAAATTAACAAGTTCTTTTTGCACAATCATTTTGCAAGTTGCAAGATATATATATATATATATATATATGTATGTATACATGTATATATGTATATATATATATATATATATATATATATATATAACCCTCTCCATCTTTTTCTACTATTTCTTTGCAAAACCTATCCGCAGGTTGCCACGAGTGCAAATCAGACCAGGATTGCAAAACATACCCAATTTATAGCAGATACTTAGAGAGAGGGATTGTGAAAATATTCGTAGAGGTTGCAATGTACCAAATTTCAAGGAATTAAGAGCCTCCGGTTCTTCTGGAAAAGCCTCTGAAAGGCGGATTGGGATATTTCTGGATATTTCTACCCATGCATTTGCAAACACACAAAAGACACACACACACACACACACACACAAAGTCTTTGAAGGATGCAAAATCTGAATATTCGGCTGTTTTGCTGAAATCGCAAGGAATCCTCCTCTTTCCCCAAAACTTTCTCCAACTTTCCCTTTGCGTCTGTTGATCTCTGTCATTTGCAAAAAACTTTGCACAAACCCCAAAATGGAGGGGAGAAGACAAACTCCCCACAACTATTTAGAAATGCACAAAGCATCCAAGTTTTCCTCCTTTGCAAAATAAATGTTTGCAAAAATGGGGGGCGGGGGGAGAGAATTTAAATTTGCAATAAAAACAACATTGCTTTTTCTAAGCAAAAGGTTGCATTGAATGGTAATTTATTATTATTATTATTGGTTGCAATCCTGCTCCAAAAAGTGACCCTGCTTCGAATATTTCAAGCTATAGGACGAAATCTCTCTGGTTTCCTAAATTTTTGGATCCGAATCCTCAAGGATCCAAAAAACTCAATTTTGCAATATTTAGAAGACGGTGAGATTGGGAATAATAAGGAAGAAAGCCAATGATCCAATTATTCCAAAAAATGGGGGGAAACTCCCCAATCCTGCCTTTTATTTAGAGAGGCACGAAGCATGCAAAGTTTCTTCCTTTGCAAAAAGATCTTTGCAGGATGTTTTCTGGGGATGTCAATTTGTGATGAAAATAAAGGCATCCTCACAAAAATTTGGAAAAATTTTAATGGTAAGGATGATTACGGTACTTTTCTTCTTCTTCTTCTTGGCTTCTCCTAAAAGGGACTCTGCCAAGCGATTCCTGGCTTTTTGGATAGAAAGCGAACCTTCGAAGGTCCAAAAACTCCATTTAGCAAAATTTCGGAGATTGGGAAATGGAGAGAAAGAGCAAGAATGGGAGACTTAACCAGCGCTCCGTTCCTCAGGTTGTTTTTTGGGATAGAAACGGAAACTTCCAGAGTCCCAAAACTCAGATTTAGGAGATTTAGAAGAAGAGCAAGAATAGGCCAATAATCTAATTTGGCCTCATTGATTCCAAAATTTTTGGATAGAATGCGTTAGCAATATTTAGAAAATTGCAAAATTGAGACTAAAAAGAAGAATGGACCAATTATACAATAAGCTCACCGATTCCTAGATTTTTGGATAGAATCTGTTAGCAACATTTGGAAAATTGCAAAATTGAGACTAAAAATCAAAATGGACCAATTATCCCATAAAACTCACTGATTCACAGATTTTTTAAATACAATTCGTTAGCAATATTTAGAAAATTGCAAAATTGAGACTAAAAAGAAGAGTGGACCAATTATCCCATAAAACTCACCGATTCCTAGATTTTTGGATAGAATCTGAATCGTCAATTCAGAACCACCAATTATTAAGAAGATTGCAAAATTACCAATATTAAGAGGTTTCCAATATTTAGAAAATTGCAAAATTGAGAATGAAAGGAAGAATGGACCAATTATCCCATAAAACTCACCAAATCTTAGATTTTTGGATAGAGTCCGTTAGCAGTATCTAGAAAATTGTAAAATTGGGAATAAAAGGAAGAATGGACCAATTATCCCATAAAATTAACCGATTCCCAGATTTTTTTTTTATAGAATCTGTTAGCAATATTTAGAAAATTGTAAAATTGGGAATAAAAAGAAGAATGGACCAATTATCCAATAAACTTGCCGATTCCTAGATTTTTGGATAGAATCTGAATCGTCAAGGGTTCAAATATTATTATGAAGATTGCAAAATTACCAATATTAAGAGGTTTCCAATATTAAGAATATTGCAAAATTCAGAATGAAAGCAAGAATGGGACAAATATCCAACTAAAAATCCCCGATTCCTAGATTCTTGGATAGAATAATAGCTTTAAAAAACCCTTGGTTTGCAATATCAAGAAGAATGAAAATAGGAAGAAGAAGAGGCTGCAAATTATCCGACAATAACTTTTCCGATTCCTGGACGCTTGGACAGCAACCGAACGGTCAGCGGTCCGTAATATTTCACGGAAGACGGCGAAACTGAGAATCGGAATAATCTGCCGTATTATATGATGATAATTCCTGGATTCTTGGACCGAATCCACTTTGTTGATGGTGCAAGAACTGAAAAAGCAAAAAGTCAGTAATATTGGAAAGATGGAGGAACTGAAAATAATAATAATTATTATTATTATAATGATGAAGATCATAATGAGATGATGATGATGATGATGATGATGATCATAGGTCAGATTATTCAATAAATACCTTGCCGATTCCTGGACTCTTGGACAGAATCCAAATTGTGGATGGTGCAAATCTTTCAGCGAAATCTGCAAACTTGCAGAGAAATCTGCTTCTCCTCCCTCCCTCCCTCCCTCCTTCCCTACAACCCCCTGTACCCCAAAAGTTCCTTGCAAAGGGTCATTATTGCCCCCCGAAACCCCTCTTGCTCCTTTCATCCTTGGCTTTGGGGTATTCCGGGGACCCCTAGCCAAAAAATGAAGCATCCCCTCCCCTTAGGAAAGCAGAAGGAGAGTCCTCCAAAGCCTCCTTCTCTCATTTTGGGGTCATCTTGGGGGGTGCCTGGACCCCCCCATCCACTCACCCCTCTGGACCCCCAAAACTCCCCCAATTTGGACCCATAAAAGTCCCAGACCCCAGATGGAGGCCCTGACCCTCTCCAGACTTTTGTGCCCCCTTTCATGCTTTGAGGCGAGACCCCTCAATGTTGCCCAAAAAAGGGGGAGAAAGTCCAAGGAGGTCTTGAGCCCCCCGAAAAGCCCCCTTTCAGCCTGATACCCCCCCAAAATCACACACACACACACACACACACACAAAATCCCAAGGACCTGGTGAAGAAGAAAGTTCTCCTAGGAAAGGGATTCTTGGCCACTCTTGCAAGAGGAGACCCACTTCTCCTGGACCCCCAACTTTTAAAAAAAGGAAGCCCCTCTTTTTCTGGGGGGCTGGAGTGGGTGGTCTCCTAAGGACCCCCTTCCCCTTTGCCCATCTCCTTCCTTCCCCCTCTATTCCTTCTTCTTCTCCTCTTTTCTCCATCATCCCCTCCTCCTCCTCCTCCTCCTTCTTCTTCTTCTGTGGGTCTCTGCAGCTGGACCTACAATAGGCCCCAGATATTTGGGGAAGGGGGGGCAGGGATGAAGGAGGAGGAGGAGGAGGAGAAGGAGGCTCTTCCTCTGATTCAATGCAAAGAGTTGGGGGTCCTTGCAATGGAGGGAGAGCCACCCAGGCTGATGTGGGGTGGGCTCCTGTCGCCTTGGCAATGGCCCACAAAGGACTTGGGGGGCCCAGGGAGCACCCCCCCTCCACAATCTGTGGGTCAGGGGGCTTCCAAGAGAAGGGTTGCCCAGGGAGATGGGGCCTTGAATGGGAGGCATGGCAGCCGGCCGGCTTCAAAAGGGGGCAAAGAATAGGGGGGCTCTGGCTTTATTTAGGGCGGGGGGGACAGTGACCCCCACTAATCCCTCCTCCCCTTAATCCCCAGCCCTCCAATTCAAGGGGGCCCAGGAGGAGGGAGAAAAGGGAGGCTTTAAAGAGCCAGAGGCTGGGAAATGAGGACACCCGGGGCACCAGAGAGGCCGAGCGGGTTCACAGTTGGAGCCCCAAAAGGAGGAGGTTTTGGGGGGCTCTTTGGGGCCTTTCTGTGGGTCTGGGGCAGGCAGGAGTCCAACAGGAGGAGAAGCTTCCTTGCCTCTGGCCAGTATATGCCTTGGGAAGGGAACCAGACTCTTTGCAGCTAAAGGAAAGCAATGGAAGGCCGCATCCACACTGGAGAAATAATCCAGTTCAAGACCGCTTGAACTGGCACGGCTCAATGCTATGGGATTCTGGGAATTGGGGTTGGTTGTGGTCCCCAGAGCGGAGCTCCGCTCCGCTCTGGGGACCACAACCAACCCCAATTCCCAGAATCCCATAGCATTGAGCCGTGCCAGTTCAAGCCAGAGATGGGCACCGCTTGGAACTACTTTAGTAGTTGTAGCAGCCGTGTAGTTGACATCAATTGTAACTAAGGGCCTTTGCAGACTGCCACAAATAGTGCAAATTGAGGCCACTTTAACTGCCCTGGCTCAGTGCTAGGGAATCATGGGAACTATAGTGTATTGTGGCACTCCGACAGAGAAGGATCAATGTCTCAGAAAAAACTACATTTCCCATGGTTCCCTAGCACTGAGCCAGGGCAGTCAAAATGGATTCAGTTTGCACTATTTCTAGCAGTCTGCAAAGTCCCTCAGTTACAATTGATGTCAACTACACTGCTACAACAACTACTAAAGTAGTTAATTGGAGGCTTCACCTTTATATTGATGGGGTTTATATATCCTCCCAAAATGGGATTCGAAGTGGTTAGCTGGAGATGGGCACCGTTTGGAACTACTTTGGTCCCAGCTGCAGTTTAGTTTGCAGTGATTGTAACTTAGTTCCATTACAGTTACAAATGGGATTCAAGGCAAAGCATCCAGTTACTATTTAGTTACAATTGCTGCAACTTAGTGGTACTGCATTGTAAGTTACTAGGTTACAATCAATATAACTAAATTACAGTAATTGTAACTAAATAGTAACTGGATGCTTTGCCTTGGAGCCCATTTTGTGGGTCTGGGATGGGGGGAAATCCAAGGACTTCCTATGCAATGGGAAAAGAGCAAGGCCCTTTGCAGCAAAAAAGAAAAGAAAAGCAATGAAGGATTGTTTAAATGAATTGCAAGATTACTGCATTGTAAAAATTGCCAAGTTAGTTAATGAATTGTAACTACGTTGCTAACTTACTGAAAAAGTAAATGTAATTAAATTATAGGAATTGTAACTAAGTAGTAATTGGATGGTTCTTAGTCGCAAAATAAAAGCAATGAAAGGTTATTTTCTTGCACCCAGAAAGGACTATTTATATTGAATGATTGATGGGGTTTATATATCCCACTTTCCTCCCAAAATGGGACTCAAGGCGGCTAGCTGGAGATGGAACTACTTTGGTTACAGCTGCAGTTTAGTTTACAGTAATTGTAACACCCATTGTAACTAAATTATAATCAATGTAACTAAGTTACAGTAATTGCAACTAAGTAGTAATTGGATGATCCGCCTTGAATCCCATTTTGTGGATCTGGGACAGGCCAAAGTTCAACAGGGGAGAAACTTCCTCTCCTTTGCCATTATATGCAATGGGAAAACAGGAAGGCACTTTCCAGCAAAAGAAAAGCAGTGAAAGATTCTTTAAATTAAATGCAAAGTAACTGAATTGTAAAGTTTACTAAGCTACTTTAGTTGTAAATTAATTAGTCAATCAGTTAGTTAATTAATGGTAATGTTACCAAGTTGCTAAATTAATTGCAACTAAGCTATTCACTGAATTACTGAAAAGTAATTATATAAGTTACAGTAATTGTAACTAAGTGGTAATTGGACCTGGGGCAGGCAGAAATCCAAAAGGGGGAGAAGTTTCCCCCTCCGCTGGCCTCTCCATGCAATGGGAAAATAACAAGGAACTTTGCAGGAAAAGGAAAGCAATTAGGGATTATTTTCTTCAGAAAGGGCTTATTTATTTATTGATGGGATTTAAGGCAGCTAGCTGGAGATAGGCACCGCTTGGAACTACTTTGTTTACAGCTGCAGTATAGTTCATAGTAATTGTTACAGTAATTGTGACTAAGTTGCAATCAATATAACTAAATTATAGTAATTTAAACTAAGTAGTAATTGGATGCTTCATCTTGAATACCAATTAGTTACAAAGTAATTGTAATGTTATAAAGTTATTAAATTAATTGTAACTACATTACTAACTAAATTATTAAAAAGCAAATATAATTATGTTACAGTAAGTAGTAGCAGTAATTGGATGCTTCACCTTAAATCCCATTTAGCTGCCTTGAATCTGTGAAATTGTAAAGTTTACTAAACAACTTTAGTTGTAAATTAATTTAAAGCTAATTTATTAATCGTACAACTTTACTAATAAGTTTTTAACTAAATTACTAAAATGTAATTGTAATTAAATTGCAGCAATTGTAACTAAGTGCTAATTGGATTTTTCGCCCTGAACCCCATTTTGTGGGTCTGGGACAAGCAGAAATCCAAAAGGGGGAGAATTTTTCATCTCCCATTGCCTCCCCATGCAATGTACAATGCAATTACTGTAAAAATTATTGTGAACTATACTGCAGCTGTTGTTACAGTAATTGTAATTAAGTTGCAATCAATATGACTAAGCTATAGTAATTTAAACTAAGTAGTAATTGGATGCTTTGCCTTGAATAAAATTATTTACAAAGTTACAGTAATGTTACAAAGTTATTAATTTAATTGTAACTACATTACTGACTAAGTTACTAAAACACAATTGTAATTACATTACAGCAATTGTAACTACGTGGTCATTGGATTTTTCATCTTGAACTCCATTTAACCACCTCAAATCCCACTTTCCCCCATTTCCCATTGGGAAAACAGAAAGAAAGGCAGAATCCTTTGCAGCAAAATAAAAGCAACTAAATACACTGTAGTTTAAAGTAATTGTTATAGTAATTATAACAAAGTTACTAAATTATAAAGTTACTACATTACTTTAATTGATAAACTGTAATTGTAATTAACTGTAAAGTTACCAAGTTGGTAAATTAACTGTAACTTACTAAACCTATTGTGACATTAATTTGTGAAGTTACTAAGCTACTTTAGTTGTAAACTAATAGTAAATTCATTCATTAATTATAAAGTTATTTGACATTAAATTAATTGTAACTAAGCTATTAATCGAATTACTAATAAGTAGTTATAATTAAGTTACAGTAATTGTAACTGAGTGGTAATTGGGTGTTTCGCCTGGAATCCCCTTCAGCAACCTTGAATCCCATTTTGGGAGAAAAGTGGGATATAAATCCTCTAAATAAATAAATAAAATCTCCCTCCCCTTATTTTTTGATGTTGCTGTGCATAGTTACAATGAAAGTAACTGTAGCTCTATAGCTGGTGTTTCTAGCAAAGGCCCAAAGCTGGTAGTTACTGTTGTAGTCGTTCTCTTTAAAAAGTAGTTCATGGTTTTTCTATTTCTTTGGAGTAATTGAAATAGTTATTTTAATTAATTGTTGTTGTTGTCGGGTGCCTTCAGGTTGTTTCTGACTTATGGGAACCATATCACGGGGTTAATTTGTCCAGAGAAAGGTCTGTCCTTGCCTCCCTCTGAGGCTGAGAGAGTGTGACCTGCCCAAAGTCACCCAGTAGGGTCTCCAGAATCCTATTCGAATGACCAAACTGCTACACCATGCTGTCTCATTAATGTATTAAATATTAGTTACCAGTAACTATTTTGATAACTTGAATTCCTATTTTAGTTACTTGTTTAGATAAACAACTTCAATATTCTGGCCCAAAATATATCCTCCTTTTTTGCAACCAAAGAACACGAGAGCTGCAAAAGCCAGCACTGGGGCCATGTGATCCTCCTCCTCCTCCTCCCCCATCCTTGTAACTATACATTTATATATACACAACTATACACAATTATACAAAAGGAGTGAATTTAGCCATTCTTGTCACAGTGCAGCTTCCTGATGGTGAACACACAAAAACTACAAATCCCAGGATTTATGTAGGATGGAGCCATGGCAGTTAGAGCGGTGCCAAACTGCATTATTTCTGCTGTGCAGAGGCACCCAGAGAAGGCTCAAGACCTTGGGGAACTACAAATCCCAGGATTTCTGTAGGACGGAATCATCATGGCAGTTAAAGCGGTGCAAAAACTGTGTTACTTGTAGAGTATAGGTGCAACCACAGTGTGTGTGAGAGAGAGACTTTTATTTAAATTTTCTATTTTGTATATTGCATTTTGCATTTTTTTGTTTTATATTTTATATTTTATTTTATATTTTACTTTATTTTGTATTTAGCATTTAGCATTTTTTTATTTTTTTATTATGCATTTTTATTTTATTTCGGAGTTTTTTTATTTTTTAAATATTTAATATTTAATATTTAATATTCAATTTCATTTTCAAAATTTATTTTAATATTTTGCATTGTATTTTATTTTTTATTTCGTTTTTTATATTTTATTTCATGCATTTTATTTTATTTTGTTTGTTTGTTTTTAATATTTAATATTTAATTTCATTTGTAATTTAATTTTAATATTTTATTTTGCATTGTATTTTATTTTTTATTTAGTATTTTATATTTTATTTCATGCATTTTTATTTTATTTTGGGTTTTTTGTTTTTAATATTTAATATTTCATATTCAATTTCATTTTTAAATTTTATTTTAATATTTTATTTTGCATTGTATTTCATTTTTATTTAGTTTTTTTATATCTCATTTCATGCATTTTTATTTTATTTCAGAATTTTTTATTTTTTTAAATATTTAATAATTAATATTCAATTTCATTTTCAAAATTTATTTAAAAATTTAATTTGCATTGTATTTCATTTTTTATTTAGTATTTTATATTTTATTTCATGCATTTTTATTTTATTTTGGGTTTTTTGTTTTTAATATTTAATATTTAATATTCAATTTCATTTTTAAATTTTATTTTAATATTTTATTTTGCATTGTATTTCATTTTTATTTAGTTTTTTTGTATCTCATTTCATGCATTTTTATTTTGGAATTTTTTATTTTTAAAATATTTAATATTTAATATTCAATTTCATTTTCAAAATTTATTTTAATATTTTGCATTGTATTTTATTTTTTATTTCGTTTTTTATATTTTATTTCATTTTGTTTGTTTTTAATATTTAATATTTAATATCATTTTTAATTTTATTTTAATATTTTATTTTGCATTGTATTTTATTTTTTATTTAGTTTTTTAATATTTTATTTCATACGTTTTTATTTTATTTTGCTTTGTTTTTATTTTCTTTTTAATTTTTTAAAAAAAATATTTTTAATTTTTAATTTCATTTTTTAATTTTATTTTGCCTTTTGCCTTTTGCCAGTGCTTTTGGGGCCTTCCATCCTCTTCTCCCAATGCAGTGTCAGAGGAAATCTTCTAAGATTTTGCAAAAGCAAAGCCCCCCAAGACAGACAGGTTTAAGTGTAGGATTTGGGGTGCAGCACCAGGGGGCTCAGATAGATGACCCCTTGGGGTCCCTTGAAGGCATTCACAGCAGAACAACGGAGTCCTGGGATTTGTAGTTTGCTCTGGCACCAGGGCCCTCTTGACAGAACTACAACTTAAAGTGGTGCCAACCTCATTCCTTCATTCATTTGCTTGTTCACCAGGAGATTTATAGTTTAACCGAAGTACACCCCACACCAGCCAAAATGGGATTTTTCTTTTTCTCTCCCCCCCCCCCCCTTTTAAAGGATTTATTGCTCCAAAACTGAAGCATCTTGCCAGAGCTGGGCCTGAGCTGTGGAAATCCTGCAGGTCCAACGCAAGTACTTTGAATTTATAGCAACCCCGATCCAAAATTAGCCTGAAATTAGGGGCAGGGGATCTTTCAAGTTAATTGATTTTCCAAAGGAATTGGTGGCCTTCGTCTCCAAAAAGGGGTCTGGCCTGCTCTGCAGGGTTGGCGTCTCTCCTTTCACAAAACAAAAACCCCAAGTTCCAAAAGAAACTGGATGGTGGGGCTGCTGGGATTTGTAGTTCCCCCCTCCATTGTGGGAAGAGAGGTTGGGAGACATTATTTGGGGGCATGTGAGTCAATGGTTTATGTCTCCCCCCCCCCCCGCCAATTGCTGGCTAATCCTCTTACCTCTCTGATGCTCCGAACCCAATTTCCAAGCACACCCCAATAATCCCTTCAGCAAACATTAATTAGTGCAGACCCCATCAAAAAAATAATTTATTCCTCCCCCCCCCCAAAAAAAAAACCAGCCCTGGGATTATCAGGAGAAAAGTGTGTGTGCAAATGTGGGACTCCGTTCTTCTGTCTGACAAATGCAACTTTCTCTGCGTGTGTTGATAATGCTAGAATCGGAAAGGGCTCCTAAAGGTCATCCGGTCTGACCCACTTCTGCCATGCAAACCAAAAGGAAGTGTGTTCCATCGTTTAACAGCCCTTCTTACTGTCAGGAAGTTCCTCCTAATGTTGATCTGGAATCGCTTTTCCTGGAGCTTCCATCCGTCGCTTTGGGTTCTGGAGCAACAGAAAACAACCTTGCTCCATCCTTAACCTTCACAGAGCTCAGGAATAAGATGAGTAAGATGATCTTGAACTCTTAACACAGGAAGGCAAACATGATTTAATGTTTAATCTCTATTCCAGTTGCTTGGATCCATTGTTCTGGGTCCTATTCCCTGGAGCAGCGGAAAAGAAGCTTGCTCCATCCTTAAACATCACAGAATTTGGGAACAAGATGAATAAGATGAACTTGAACTCTTAACACAGGAAGGCAAATATGATTTAATGTTGAAGTGGAATCTCTTTTCCTGGAGCTTGCATCCATTGTTCCGGGTTCTAATCTCTGGAGCAGCAGAAAACAATCTTCCTCCCTCCTCGATATGACATCCCTTCAAATATTTAAACACGGCTATCATATCACCTCTCAGCCTTCTCTTCTCCAGGCTAAACATCCCCAGCTCCCTAAGTCGTTCCTCATAGGGATTCATAGTTTCCAGACCCTTCACCATTTTAGTTGCCCTCCTTTGGACACGCTCCAGTTTCTCCACATCCTTTTTGAATTGTGGTGCCCAGAACTGGACACAGGATTATTCCAGGTGAGGCCTGACCAAAGCAGAATAGAGTGGCACTATGACTTCTCTTGATCTAGACACTATCCTTCTATTGATGCAGCCTAAAATTGCATTGGCCTTTTTAGCTGCTGCATCGCACTGTTGACTCATGTTCAACTTGTGGTCTACCTGGACTCCTAGATCCCTTTCACACGTAGAAATCTCATTAAGCCCAATGTCTCCCATCTTATATCTATGCATTTCATTTGTTCTGTCTAAGTGCAGAACATTAAATCATATTTGCCTTCCTGTGTTAAGAGTTCAAGTTCATCTCATTCCCGATCTCTGTGAAGCTTGAAGATAAAAGCTTGTTTTCTGCTGCTCTAGAGCGTAGGATACAGAGCAATGGATGGAAGCTCCAGGAAAAGAGATTCCACCTTAACAGAGGCTGGATGGCTATCTGTTGAGGGGTGCTTTGATTGAGAGTTCCTGCATGGCAGAATGGGGTTGGACTGGATGGCCCTTGGGATCCCTTCCCACTCTGTGATGCTATGATTCTGTCTAGTCTGATCCACTTCTGCAATGTAGGGGAACACCACAAGAACTCCCAAGAAAAACCCACCCAATTTGTTTAAAGACACCCCCCCCCCAAAGAAAGGACCCACCACCCTCCAAGGGACTCCATGTTCCCCTCCCAAAAAGGATTTATAGTCAAGACCTTCTTCTTAAAACTAAACAGGATCTCTTTTGTTCTCATTTGAACCCGCTCCTCCGTGTCCTAGTCTCTGGATTACCGGGAAAGAAGCTCCTTCCATCTCCTTTAGACATTCAAAGCCGGCTCTGTCATGCCACTCAGAATCATAGAAAAGTGGAGGGGACCCCCAAAGGTCATCCAGTCCAACCCCCGGGGCGTGCATCAAAAGCTGCATCCCATCATTTCCAGCCATACAAAATATTTTACGCCACTTTAAAGGAACATTGCTTCCAAGATTCTGAGCCAATTTAAAGTAGTAGCAAATTAATAATAATAATAATAATAATAATAATAATAATAATAATATTTGTAAAAATAATACAATCTTTCTTTATGATTGTCACTTTCTACAATTTCTCTCTATGATCTTCAAGGAGACGGACGAGTTACAAATTAAAATAAATGCAGTAATTTAATTTTGGAGGAAATGCGAGAGATCAATAATACGAAAGACAGTATGTTTTACATGAAAACAAATGAATCCTGCTTAATAGTGTGAAACATTTTGATTATTTTATTGATTATATAACATAGTATTCTACATTATTATATCATTATATATATATAAAATGTAATTGATAAAACTCTGGGAATTATATTGACAAGTTGGTAATCTATATAGGCTATCCTATATCAACTTGTTGATATATAAATCCCAAAGTTTTATTGCAAGATAATATAAACCTTCTTTGACGGAGCCCAGGACTCCATTAGGAAATTAAGTATAAAAACGGTTAAAATAACGAGGTTTATATAATTACTCTTTTAAAAAATTCTCATTCCGAAAGCACTTTGTTTGGGTTGAACTTCTGTGAATTGAAGCATCTCTTCGGTTTCTGAATGGCATTCCTTGTACAATAAAACAAAGCGATTAAAAGGAAGCCATGAAGAATTGGATCAATCTATCGTTTAATTTAAATATTGACATTTCCACTAAGAGCGATGGAAAACAGGAACAACAGCCAGACTCTTGAAAATATATATGAACAATACATTTTTTTTTTAAAAAAAGGAGCGTTTTTTAAAAAGTCATTTGGTTTAAACCCAGTTTAAACCATGGCTTAAGCAAACCATGTTCAAATGATGTCTTAAATGAATCAAGTTTAAACCATGGCTTAAATGAACCATGTTTAAACTATGGCTTAAGCTAACCATGTTCAAATGATGTCTTAAGTGAATAAAGTTTAAACCATGGCTTAAATGAACCATGTTCAAACCATGGTTTAAGCTAACCATGTTCAAAACATGGCTTAAACCAGGGATAGGCAACCCCAGGCCGGTCCTGCCGTCGCCACTGCCCCCGCCGCCCCCCGCCATGATGATATTGATTATCGTTGTTATTACTTGTTCTTGGGGTTTTCTTGGCAAAATCTCCATAGGGGTTTTGCCATGGCTTTTCTGGGGCTGAGAGAGTGTGCATGCATATTTTTTTTAAATTTTTTTTAAAAAACAATTTTTATTTATTTATTTATTTATTATTTTGGTGCTTTGTCCCCCCAATTGTCTGAGGGACAGCAACCTGGCCCCCGGCTCAAAAAGATTGCCTACCCCTGGCTTAAACAAATCAAGTTTAAATCACGGCTTAAATGAATCATGTTTAAACCATGTCTTAAGTGAACCGCGTTCAAACCATGGCTTAAATGAACCATGTTTAAATGAGGGCTTAAGCAAACCATGTTTAAACCATGGCTTAGGCAAACCATGTTTAAACCATGGCTTAAGCAAACCATGTTCAGAGAGCTCTGGAGCCACAATAAACTACAACTCCCAGGATTCCAAAGCACTGAGCCAGGGCAGTTAAAGCGGTTTCGAACTGGATGATTCCTGCAGTGGGTTTTAGACCCGAGTCTCCCTCATCCAAAATCCTTGGGACCAGAAGTGTTTTGGGTTTATTTTATTAGATTTTGGAATACTTCCATATACTTAATGGGACACCTTGGAGATGGCAACCAGGGTTAGCATGAAAATCATTTATATTTCATATATACCTCTTAGACACAAAGCCAAAAAGGTAATTTTTAACACAATGCAGTTGGCCCTCCCCATCTGCAGCTTTGATTCATATGTCCTCTCTAGGAATCTCTAGGTCCTCCAGCACAACTCTTTGGTCAACTTCTAGCGGAGTTGTTTAATATGTCCTCTCTAGGAATCTCCAGGTCCTCCAGTGCAACTCTGCCAGACGCTGACCATAGAGTTGAGCTGGAGGACCGAGAGGTCCCAAGAGAAAACACCTCTCTAGGCATTTGTAGGTTCTCCAGCATGATTCTATGGTCAATACTGACCATAGAGTTGAACTAGAGACTCCTAGAGAGGTCTTCTCTCTGGTAAAAAGAATACACTCATCCCTCACCGTTCACGGACTCGCCGTTCGCGTCCCGCAGTCTTTCACGGATGGCAAGCGCCGAGGGACAAAATGGCGCCCGTGACGCACACGCAAAACTCTGCGCAGGAGCACGCAGCTATTATATCTTATGGGATTTCAATATCTGCGGTATTTCTGAATCGTGAGCCAGAACGGGAGTGTAGTAGCGAATGTGGAGAGACTACGGGATTTTAAAAATAATTTTGTGCATGAAACCAGCTTTGTGTCCATGAACTATCAGAAAGCAAAGGGGCCACTGTCTCAGCCACTCATGTGGACAATTTTAGAGTAATATATATATATATATATATACATAAAACCTTTCTCTTGCTTTAATGCAAGCAGCAATTGCAAAGGATGGGTTTTCCTCCCAAGAGAGACCAAGGCTGCATCCGCATTGCAGAAATTAATCCAGTTTGAGACTGCTTTAACTGCCGCGTCTCAACGCTATGCTGTTCTGGGATTTGTAGTTTGTTGCGGCACCAGATCTCTCTGAAAGCGAAGGCTAAAAGTCTCGCAAAACCACAAATCCCAGGATTCCATAGCAGGGAGCCGTGGCAGTCGAAGCGGCGTCAAACTGGATTAATTTCTGCAGTGCGGATGCAATCAAAGGGCGGCATTTGTACGCTGCAGATCTGACCCTCTTCTTGCGGCTTCCCAAAAAGGCACTTGGAACGGTGTTTTTTGTTTCTTTTTTTCTGAATTCACATTTATTTAAATACAATTAATTGCTTGATCCAAAGGCATGCAAATAATTCAAATAATTCTCTTTTGTGTATCTGCAGCCAGAGTTGGTTCCTGCCTCTTTTCAACTTTTCAGTAATTTCAGGAAAATGCACAAAACCTGAAAAGCAAGTGACCCTGAAGAAGGGCAAAAATCCAGTTGGTGACCCCAATTTGTGCCAAAAAAATTCCTTTTTTTAAAATCCCTTATTTAATACATGTCCGTCTTGGATAAGCCCAGGGTCCGGCCTCTGAGCCTCCTTGCATTGAAATAATTCACATTTCTTGCATTAAAAATTGTCCAGGCAAGGAATGGCCCCACGGATGGACCGCCCCCGAAAATCCTTCCTTGGGCCAGAGAGTGTAGCCTTGCCTCTGGTGTGCATTGATTTGGTGCAATTTCAGTAGTGAGAGGGTTGGATTCGGAGAAACGGAGACCTCAGATGAAAAGACCTCCTGCGGAAAAAGGAGAGCAAAATCTAAATTATGCATCCTGTCCAAACAGTCCACAATTCCCATTTTTTTACCATAAAGGGCCAGGACTCGCACTCGGGACCCTTAGAAAACTCACCGGTCACCTCCAGGCTGGCTCCGGTGATGTACCGGCTGTCGTCCGAGGCCAGAAAGGCACAAACGTCAGCAACATCTTGCAAAGGGCAAGAGAAATTTAAAATGAAATAAAATAAATTTAAATTTAAAATAAAGCAGATCTTTCCTCGTAAATATCTGGCCCTCCAAAAATATCGCCCTCTCACCCCAAACAGGCCTCCTGCAGGTGCCCCCCCCAACTAAATAATAATAATAATAATAATAATAATAATAATAATAATAATAATAACAACAACAACAACAACAACAACAATAATAATAATAATAATGTATTATTATTATTATTATTATTATTATTATTATTATTATTATTCCTCAAGCCTCAAGATGGGGTACAACAGGTCAAAATGCAAAACACAATTAAAAAAATACATATAATATAAAATAAAATACACACATATAATACATTCCTTAAAACATACCAATTAAAATTTATTTCAGTGCTTGCATGCATGCATGCAGTTATAAATAATAATAACTTAAAACTATGTGCATGCATGCATTGAATGAAATAATTTCCTTCAAGACATGCATGCACAGTTTCAAATAATAATAATAATAATAATAATAATAATTTAAAACTATGTGCATACATGCACAGTTTCTAATAATAATTTCTTTCAATGCATACATGCACAGTTTCTAATAATAATAATAATAATAATAATAATATAAAATTATGTGCATGCAGTTTCTAATAATAATAATAATAATAATAATAATAATAATGTAAAATTATGTGCATGCATTAAAGGAAATAATTTCTTTCAATGCATATATGCACAGTTTCTAATAATAATAATAATAATAATAATAATAATAATAATTTAAAATTATGTGCATGCATGCAGTTTCTAATAATAATAATAATAATAATAATTTAAAATTATGTGCATGCATTAAAAGAAATAATTTCTTTCAATGCATACATGCAGTTTCTTCTTATTATTTAAAATTATGTGCATGCATGCAGTTTCTAATAATAATAATAATAATAATAATGTAAAACTATGTGCATGCATTAAAGGAAATAATTTTTTTCAATGCATGCATGCACACAGTTTCTAATAATAATAATTTAAAATACAATTTAATACACAGATATAATGCAAAATAAAACAAAACAGGCAATAGAGGTAATCAAATACACTAACAAAACAAAGTGTTATAGTATATCAGTAATATAAAATATTAGAATACTACTTTAAAAAACCACTCAGACACAAAGTAAAACAAAACAGGAAGTAGAGATAATCAAACATAATAAAATTATAAAGCATTACAATCAATCAATACATTTTTATTGTGATGTTTTAATAAGGTTTTATCTTATGAGCCGCCTCGGGTCCCTTTTTGGGAGAAAGGCAGCATAGAAGACAAACAAATAAATAAAATATTACAACACAATTTTTAAAAATGCACATGCACGGACATAATGCAAAATAAAACAAAAATAGGCAATATATATATATATATATATATATATATATATGAGATAATCAGATGTACTAAAAGATATATCCAGTTGTAGCATTCAAGATACAGGATTTCATTGGCCTCCAACCGGGAGGGAAGACTGACCTTCGGGGTCTCCCAGCCGTCCCAGTGGCACCATCCCTGCAAACTGGGGAGAGTGGGAGGAGGAGGAGGAGGAGAAGGAAGAAAGAGCAGAGACTGTCAGGAGACAAGAGCAGGATTCGAACTCAGGACCCCCACTCAGTTGCCAAACAGCAGCTGCGGAAGCCAAGATGGTGGTTTGTGTCCCCCACCATCAACCACCACCACTCCCCAAAAAGGGGGCAAGCGAAGGAGGAGACGGACCTTGTCCAGGACTTTTTGGGGGACTTTGTCCGTCATGGGGGAGCGGATGAAGCCGGGAAGGACCGTATTGCAACGGATGCCGTACCTGAAAGCGGAGAAAGAGAGGGAAAGGAAGGGGGACGGAAGGCAGAAAATGCCTGGGGCACCCCCAATAAGCCCCTCTCCAAATCCTGGGTCCTACCTGGCCAGCTCCTTGGCCGCCGTCTTGGAAATAGCCTCCACCCCGGCCTTGGAGGCTGCGTAGTTCACCTGCCCCAGGTTGCCCACCTGGAGAAGGAAGAGGAGAGGAGGTTCAGGTCTAGGGAGCTATGTGGCCCTTGGGGTCCCCCCAACTCTAGGATCCTATGTATTCCTTCATGGCAGAAGAAGGGGGCTGGACTGGATGGCCCTTGGGGGTCCCTCCTAACTCTGGGATCCTATGTATTCCTTCATGGCAGAAGAAGGGGGTTGGACTGGATGGCCCTTGGGGTCCCTTCCAACTCTGGGATCCTATGTATTCCTGCATGGCAGAAGAAGGAGGTTGGACTGGATAGCCCTTAGAGGTCCCTTCCAATTCTAGGATCCTGAGTCTTCCTTCATGGCAGAAGAAGAGGGTTGGGCTGGATGGCCCTTGGGGTCCCTTCCAACTCTAGGATCCTACGTATTCCTCCATGGCAGAAGAAGGGGGTCAGACTGGATGGCCCTTGGGGATCCCTTCCAACTCTAGGATCCTATGTCTTCCTTCATGGCAGAAGAAGAGGGTTGGACTGGATGGCCCTTGGGGTCCCTTCCAACTCTAGGATCCTATGTATTCCTTCATGGCAGAAGAAGGGGATGGACTGGATGGCCCTTGGGGGTCCCTCCTAACTCTGGGATCCTATGTATTCCTGCATGGCAGAAGAAGGGGGTTGGACTGGATGGCCCTTGGGGGTCCCTTCCAACTCTCGGATCCTATGTATTCCTTCATGGCAGAAGAAGGGGGTTGGACTGGATGGCCCTTAGAGGTCCCTTCCAATTCTAGGATCCTGAGTCTTCCTTCATTCCAGAAGAAGGGGGCTGGACTGGATGGCCCTTGGGGGTCCCTTCCAACTCTAGGATCCTATGTCTTCCTTCATGGCAGAAGAAGAGGGTTGGACTGGATGGCCCTTGGGGTCCCTTCCAACTCTAGGATCCTACGTATTCCTCCATGGCAGAAGAAGGGGGATGGACTGGATGGCCCTTGGGGTCCCTTCCCACTCTAGGATGCTATGTATTCCTTCATGGCAGAAGAAGGGGCTGGACTGGATGGCCCTTGGGGGTCCCTTCCAACTCTAGGATCCTATGTATTCCTTCATGGCAGAAGAAGGGGCTGGACTGGATGGCCCTTGGGGTCCCTTCCAAATCTAGGATGCTATGTATTCCTCCATGGCAGAAGAAGGGGGCTGGACTGGATGGCCCTTGGGGTCCCTTCCAAATCTAGGATGCTATGTATTCCTCCATGGCAGAAGAAGGGGGTCAGACTGGATGGCCCTTGGGGGTCCCTCCCTCCCGCTCTCGGCTCCTGAGTCTCCCTGCATGGGAGCACCTTGCCGACGATGCTGCCCATGTTGATGATGGATCCTCCGCTGTGTCCTCCGCTCTCCACCAGGGCCTTGGCCACGGCTTGTGTCACCAGGAAGGTTCCCTGGAGGGAGAGAGGAAGGCAGAGGGGTCACTTGTGTGTCTGGGGGGGGTCTCTCCTGTCCCAAGCGGCCTGGGCCTGCGGAGGGTCAGTGCGGTCGGTCACCTTGAGGTTGACCCGGATCACGGCGTCGAAGGCCTCCTCCGTCTGCTTGACCAGGAACTCGTCCAGGACGATCCCTGCGCAGTTGACGCAGACGCTGGCCGGCCGGGAGAAGTGGGCCTGGGGCACAGAGGGAGGGGGACCCCAAGAGGGCATCAGTGCCACCCTCCTGGACAGAGGGACAGCCTCGTTCAAAGAGTCAAAGGCAACCAAAGTCACACTCTCTCAGCCTCAGGGGAAGGCAAAGGCAAAGGCAAAGGCAAACCGCCTGTGAAGAAATCTTGCCAAGAAGCCTCAATGAAAGGGAGTCTGGTGTCACGCCTTGGGTGTTAGAGGAGGACTCGGACCTGGGTTCCAGTCCCCGCTCAGCCTTGGGAACATACTGAGTGACCTTGGGCGAGTCACACTCTCTCAGCCTCAGAGAGAGGCAAAGGCTAACCCCTCCTGGACAAATTTTGCCAAGAAATGTTAGGGTTGCCATAAGTTAGGAACCATTTCAAGGCAAACAAATGAAAAACAGTACAATTAAAAAGATACAGAAATTGCACATTAAAACTAGTATGATATTAAAAGCATCGTTCGTTCAAAGAGTAAAATACAATGAAAGTCACACTCTCTCAGCCTCAGGGGAAGGCAAAGGCAAATAAATAAAAATAAATAAAAATAGGTTTGAAGAAAAACTTATTTTCTAATGAGTTAATAAGCTTAAACTTTCAAAAGTTAATACACAGTTCACTTTTAACTCAACTTATATTTAAAATATATATTTATATATATAAAATATATATTAAAAATAAATAAAAATAAGTTTGAAAAATAAACTTCTTTTCTAATGAGTTACTAAGCTTAGTCTTTCAAAAGTTAATACTGTTCACTTTTAACTTAACTTACTTTTAATATATATATGTATAATATATTAAAACATATATTGAAAATAAATAAAAATAAATTTGAAGAATGCACTTATTTTCCAATGAGTTAATAAGCTTAAACTTGCAAAAGTTAATACAGTTCACTTTTAACTTAATGTATTACATATATATATATATATATATATATATATTTATAGGTAGGTCATAAACTTACTTTCAAGAAGTTAACGAATTAAAAGTTAACATTAATAAATGTAATCTGGTTTTAAGGGATGGTAGGTGCCCCCCCCCGGATGCCCACCAAATGCCAACTCAAGCAGATGGCCGCGGTCAGGCGTGCGAATCCTGCAGCCGTGACTTTCCTGGACTACAGCTCCCATCAGCCGGAGGGGAGCCGCAGTCCAGCCATGCCAATGCCAATGTCCAGCCATGCCAGCCAAGCGAGGCCCGAGGGCGATGCCCGCTTGGGATACCACCTGGATGCGGCCCACGAGTCCGGCCACGCTCCT